>CM062624.1:51784732-52160182 GCA_025617555.3 Puccinia polysora
CAGTCACATCGTCCCCAATAACACTGAGATACAAACTGGAAATCCCTTGGCTCCCATTCCATTGCTGGGGTGTGGAACAGCTACACTGAAAACCACCGTTGCCATGTTGAATCTCAAGCAATCACTATTTGTCCCCAATCTAGACATTAATCTGGTCTCACTGGGCCAACTTGTTTAAAAGGGCTGCTCACTGCTCCTGAACTCCCCTCACAGATTTGTGGTCGTTTTTTGTGGTCGCTCCAATCTGTCTGGTACAATCAAGGACAATCTTCTTTTTATCAACACGGAAAAACCTAGCTCAAACCCCATCTCGTACTCCTTTATCTCACTGTCAACCATCCATCAACGCTTTTTTCATCCACACCTAGGGATAACTCAAGAACTTTCAAAGGAATTCCCAAATCTGCGCTGGGAGAAGTTTGATTGCATCTCCTGTGCCAAAGGTAAGATTTGTTGTCAACCGTTTCGCTGGCAAGTTCCTGGCAGCAAGATCATCTTTGAACAAATCCATCCGGACATCTGTGGACCAATTCACCCTTCCTCAATTTCAGGACACAGATACTTCTTCCTTCTCACCAACAACTTCTCCAAATTCAAAATTTGCATTCCTTTGTGCATCAAATCTGACGTCCTGGATGAAGTAATCAAATTCATCAAACTTCACACAAACCAACTTGGACATTTGCTTAAGAACTTCCATTTGGACAATGGGGGCAAATTTGTGAATAACTGTCTCTCCCTGTTCTTCTCTGAAAATGGCATCAAACACACCACCTCCAAAACCTACACTCCTCAACATAATCCCATTGTAAAACAAGGAAACCGCACTGTTCTTGAAGCTACTAGGACTTCCATGATTGACATGAATATTCCTTCCCCTCTCTGGGACAAAATACTGGTTAGCGCCTGCCAAATTCTCAACCTCATACCTTTGGCCTCCACCAAAACCTCCGCCCATGAACTGTGGACACATAAACCGCCAAAATTTCATCTAATTAAAACTCTGGGCTCAAAAGCTGTCGTTTTAAACCAAGCATCCAGTCCCAAAAAATTTGAAGAAAGAGGCAAGGAGGGAATCCTGGTTGGATTTGAGTTTGATCTCAACTCCTACAAAATTTACCTTCCCGACTCCAAGAACATTTTTTGTTCCAAAAATTTCAAGATATTTGAAAACATTTCTCACTCAAACATCTCCAATCCTTCTTCCACCTTTGACTCTCTGTTTGAATCTATCCTTGCTGACAATACCTCTCTCACTGATCTTCTGAACTACACACCTCCTCCACCTGTCCCAATCAATTCCTTACCAAATTCCTCTTCTGCCACCAATCTCCCCTCCTCTGATAACTCCTTAAATCACTCTCCCATCCTAGACTCCTCCTTAACTTCCCAAAAGACCAATAACTCCAATTCTGATCCCTCCTCAACTGAGGAATTAAAAATCTCAAATCAATTTGTCTCCAACTCATCACAAGCTCTTCGCGATTGGTCCTCCCTTCAAAGACCTCAGATATACAGATTTGTAGCTCAATTGGTACCAAAAAGCTACTTTGAAGCCACCAACTGTGACAACAAGGAGTTTTGGATTGAATCCATGAAATCCAAACTTCAAGGAATTGCACTGATGAAGGTTTGGGGGGGCTGTCACAAATTTCCCAATGGCAAGAATGCTCTCACAACTGTCTGGGTTTACCATATCAAGGACAAACCAAATAACAGCAATGTCAAATTCAAGTCCTGATTGTGTGTCCAGGGATTCAAACAAATCCAATTCTTTGATTACGGTGAAACCTACGCCCCCGCTGGTTCTTTCACCACTCTTCATGTTCTTCTTGTCTATGCTCTACACCACAAGCTTTCCTTGTGGCAAATGGACATTTAGTCCGCCTTCCTTCACGCCCCTTTCAACAAAGATATCTTCATCAAAGCTCCCTCCGGCTACGACTCCAAATTTCCATACTTTAAAATATACAAGACTCTTTATGGACTTAAGCAGGCCCCAAAGAGCTGGTATGAAACACTCAAGACATGGCTGGTCAAAGAAAATTTTTCAGTCTCAAGTGCCAACCCTTGTCTGTACATCAATCACAAAAAGTGCCTCTGCGTTTTTGTATATGTTGACAACCTTCTCATTTTTGGCAACTCAGTTAAGTTCAGGGAGCGGCTGAAAGCAAGATTTAGTATCTCTTCCAATGGACCACTCTCTAAGATACTGGGAAACCTCATTGTGGAAACTAAAAACAGACCCGCTATGCAACAACCTAATCACATTGAGACTGCTCTTCTGGAACTCGGACTTGCCAACTTCAAAACCATCTCCACTCCCATCAAACCAAACATTAAACTCAACCCCTCTACTAATGAAGACCACAGCTCCTTCATCAATCTCAACATCAACTTTTGTTCCTCCACCGGCTTCCTGAAATTCATTGCAAGTCAAGCCAGACCAGACATTTTGTACTTCTTCTCCTGACTCTTGCGATTCAACAACAAACCTGGAATGACTCACTGGATTGAGTCAAAACATGTCTGGCAATACCTAAACCAATCAAAAGACCTTGCCCTCCAACTCTGCAATGAATCGTTTGAGTACAACATTGAACCTTACAGTGACTCTGACAGAGGAAACAACCCTGACTCTTGAAGAAGCCATACTGGGTATGTAATATTGTTGTATGGTTGTGCTGTCTCCTGGCACAGCAAGCTGCAATCAAACATCACTCTATCATCCACCAAAGGTGAATTCAAGGCTCTTTCCCTGGCCACCCAAGAGAAGATCTGGTTTTCAAACCTAATTCAGGAAATAAATCCCTCACTCAAAATTACCCACTGCGCTATGATTGACAAAAAGGCCCTCAAAAATCTTGTAAACCAAGAGTCACATCATGGAGCTCTCAAACATGTTGATACTCAGATCAAATGGCTTTGCAAGCAACGGGACAACCATTCCCTAATCACCTGCCTGTTTCCCTCAAATTGAATGCTAGCCAACTCTCTGACAAAGCCTGCACTCCGCTCTTCCATGGCCCACCTAGTCTCCTCTATCCTAACACCTCTCCTTTGATCATGGGGGTGTTTTATTTTTATCCAGCTTCTCAGATGGCCCTATCCTCCTTTGCCGGCTCAATCCAAATTAACCCCTGTGTGGCCACTCCAATTTTGAACTCTCTCTTCTCCCTTCTTGACTTAGACCTTCTTCCTTCCTTCTCTCCCGCTCCTCTGATCTTCATTCCTCATCCCATTCCTTTATCCTCATCCTTCATCCTCCTTCTTCCTTCCCCTCTCACTCTTTTGCCCTCTCACCCTCACCAACATCACCTATACTTCCTCATCTCATCCTCCTTTGACTCCCTAACCAACACCTTCCCCGCTAACAATCAATAAAATCAACTCCATAATTAACCATCTCTGCTGCCCCGCTCAATCAACCTTCCTCAAACCAAATCTTCCTTCATTGCATTCACCCTTTTGTCACGCTTGATTAATCTGCCTCCAGCTCAATCCTCAACTACTCAAAGCTCTCAAGACTGCTGATTAAATGTGAGGTGTTAAGACCAACTCCTCAGCTCCACTCATCCAACACTCTTGCGCTCATGCTTGTTCTCTTCAGATTACTCCTTCCTCTGGCTTCCTTTATATTATCCTTGTCATCTCAATATCCTCACTGTGTCCGCCCGCATTCAAACTAGTCAAAGCTGTCGTGGATCCATTGGTTCTATTTTGCAATACCCTCAAGTTTTTTGTTTAAAACTTATCACTAGCATTCTAGGAAGGGCCCCTTGGGTGTTCAAGTCCCAAGGTCTTGCATTCAACTCCTTTCATTTGCGCTTGGCACCCAATTTTCTGGGCCAAGCACGCGCAAAAAATCATCATTATGAACTCAACCATCCCATCCAACCAATCTCATCAGCTATCAGTTTTCATCACCTGTTTGCTAGTTTGCTGATGGTCCCTACCAATCATCCCCATCCAGCTCACACCATCTTCAGATTGAGAAACCTCCAACTTGGACATCTGGCACTTGCCAATCCTTGCATCCATTGGACCCAAATGTTGTTGCTTGCAGTGGTTAGTCCTGTCGCTTGCCTTGCAACTCCCGCACGCTTAAAGCAACTGGCCATCACCCCCTTCATCCACAAGACAAAAAATTGCACTCACATTGTTGCTTCTGGTCATTGCAAGCCGTTGTCCACCAACCCACTGGCAACCATCAACATCAAATCATTGCATCATTGCATTTTCTGTGTGGCTTGCTGTTGTCTGCACAGCTCTCTGCTTCTCATCTTTGCCCGCTGGACTCTTTTCCTCTTTTGTTAATTTTTTCTTTTATGTTCATTTATTTGAAAAATCCAGAGTTTCTCACAACACTATCATCAACCTTTCATCATCTTTAAAAAAAAAAAAAAATTCTGCTATCATTTGTGTCACCTTATTTTAAATAGTAAACAGGGTCTCTTGCCCATTAAAGGAGGGGCTCTACCCTGCCTTTTCCCCATTCTCCATTGTATCATTGACCAATAAATATTTGTGGGAGTGCATCCATCTTCCCCCAGCCTTATCTGAGCAATTTATCATCACCTTATCCAGGATATATCAATGATTGCCCTCTGACCTGTGAGCGTCCATAATCAAATCCTTCATCCGCCCTCCTGTGGCCTTATCCATTATCACCAACCAATAGAATTTAGGGTTGAATCAGAATTCATTTGGCTGAATTCTTGAGTGTGTTATAACACTCATTGATCCCTTTTCCAACCATACTGGTCTTGATCATTCTTTTATTGTATTTCTGGAATCAGTCACATTTGACTAAGAGGTTTCTCTAAGCTTGAAACCTGGAGTGTTAAAAATCCCTTCATTTCTTTGAATTTGCATTTTTCCAGGCTACTATTGAGTCCCTTCAGAAATTTTTGGTTCTTTGTGTGCCAATTTCTTATTGCTTTGCTTCCAGAGCTTCATAAAACAAATTTCTTTTTTTTGTATGGCCACCAACAGTTATCTGTTAACCTTCGAACACTTAATTGCTGAGAATTGGGAAGGTTCATTGAGAACCTGGAGGTTGGTTTGTATTGATTATATCTTTCCTAATTTTCTGCTGAAAACCAGAGTTATGAGATTTTGTGCGTTGTTACTTACAACTTCCTTGTTCTATTGAGCTCTGCAGGAACTCTAACATATTTTGTTCAAGTCTTTTCCTGCACCATCTTGCCTGAGATATTGTTTTCCCCTAGCTACCATTTACTATCAAATTTATCTCCTCCCAATTGATTCCTCACCTACAAGGTTCTGGACCTTGATTCCTGTTACATTTTAATATTCTTTGTAACACTCAGGAGGGCAGCCTAAAGAAGCACCTTTCCCCTCCACAGAACTGCCTTCAGCCAGCACCATTTGGAGTCTTACATTTGGTCCCCTGGGCTGGGATTGAACCAGGAACCATGGTATTTACAGTCTTGAAATTTTGGAATCAACTTTGAAATCCAATCCTTTTCTTTTTTCTGTTTTCCTTTTCTTAGACCTGATTGGTGGAGGCAACTTATCCTAGAAGTAAGTCCTCCTAATTGTTCACCATCCGGGCAGGATTCTTGTGGTTTTTTTTTTGAAACCCTACTCTTGCCACACTTGTGAGCCACTTTGGAGTTCTGCTCTTTGGATCCTCTAGGAACTCTGATATTCCAAATGTAATCTACCGGTGCTTTCTTCACCTCTGTTTGTGCTAAGATGGTCAAGATCAATCCTCAGACCAAAACTTAGGGTTTGATGGGAAAAATGTGGAAAGGTTCTTGGACTCTTACAAAATGGCTGCTGAAGTGGACGGGGCAAGTGAATCTGATATGGCCTACCAGTTACAATCTTTTATCTCCTCTGATGAAGTCATGGAGCTGATAAAGTTGTTTGATGGATTTTAAGCCAATAACTGGAAATTTCTAACTGAAGCAATGTTGGAATATTGGGGAAAAATAGATGTAGCCCAATTTACCTTTCCTGAATTGGATACTCTTGTCTCTCAGTGGATCTCAAATGTTGGTGTCTGTTCAGCCTCTGACTATCAGTCTTTGATGAATTCATGGGATTCAATCCAATCTTATCTTATCCAAAACAATCATATTGATATGGTGGACAAAGTTTGAGTTTGATTTTTTCATTCTTC
Organism: Puccinia polysora; assembly: GCA_025617555.3. NCBI lineage: Eukaryota > Fungi > Basidiomycota > Pucciniomycetes > Pucciniales > Pucciniaceae > Puccinia > Puccinia polysora. The sequence goes on from CM062624.1 coordinate 51,790,884, forward strand.
TTTGCTAGGAGTGCACAAAAGGATTAGGGATTAATTGGTCAAATCTGGATCATTGATAACCACCAGGGATAATTAATTCAAGCTCCCTGTTTTCCTTGTCCTTAGGAGTTCTGTGTAAAAATTCATTAGAGTTTAAACTGCTCTAAATTTTGAAAAACCTAGAACTGCTGAAAAAGTCTATGCTCCTTCTTTCAAATAATCAAAAAAAAAAATTATGAATAAGATGGAGGCAAATTGCAGGCCCAAACCAAATACTCAGTCCAACAATTGAACTACTGCTACAGATGAGATCACCAAGCTACTCCAAGCTCTTGAGAAAAAGATTGATCAAAATATTTCTTTTCTTGCTACTCCCAAACCCTCAAATTCTGTTCCTAAATCCACCCTGGTCTGTTACTACTGTCATAGGGAAGGTCATGGAACTGGTGGATTTTCTGAAATCCAGAAGGATAAAGAAGAAAAATTGGTGAAACACAAGGGGAAAATTTTATTTCTTCCTAATGATGCTTTTATCCCCTTTGATTCATCTTGACCTATTAATCGTGTAGCTGTGTCTTTTCAGCCACCCACCCCTGAGAAGGCATCTTTGGCTTCTTGGTACTTTCAATCTTCTTGTGGTACCCTTCAACCTTGGTAGCCTCCAGACATCTCCTTCTCCAGCTTTTTGGGAGATTATCAATCTGATCCAGCTAGGAAACAACATGAGGAGCCCAAAAATCATGAAGCTCCTTCCTTGCCTTCCTCAATTCTTCAAAAAATGGTTGAACTTCAATCTCCACCTGAGCCTCCTTCTTCTGATGTGGAAGACATGGAGGTTGAAAATTAACCACTCATGGAAAGGTTTCAAGACCACTCTGATCCTACTCCTTCATCTGTTAAACCACCTCAAGCTTCTGATCATATCATAGGCTCTGCTTCACCTGAACTTCTTCCCTCCACCCAGCCCAAACTTTGTTTTGAGAGGCGAATTTCAAAGGACCACCCCAATTCTGTCAAAGGGGTATTAAAGGAAAGCTCAGATCTAAAAAATTCCTGATCTATCTGTAGCTGAGCTGCTGTCAATTTCTCCATCTTTTGCTGAAGGAATGAAGAAATGGGTCTCTCATTGACATGTGGAGATTGGTTGTGATGAATTAAAGGATTCCTCTGGCACTTTGATGGAGGACTTTGGTGGAACAAATCCCTCCTCAGATTCCAACCTTTACTCCTTTCCTCTTGGTTTTCTTCCTTTTCTTCTTGTGGATTCAGTTAAAATGGTTTCTCTCCTTGTTGATTCTGGTTCTCAGCTCAAATTTAGTTCCAATTCTTTGGCAGGAAAACTCAAGCTTTTTCAGCTTGCTAGTTCATAAGAGCAACCTGTCAAAGCAGATTAAAAACATAAAAAATGATGAGATTAGGAGGAGTGGGAAATCCATATATATTATTTCAGAAATGGATTTCCCAACCAAAATAAAGCAGGGTCACTCACTGACCCCACCCTTTAATTCCAACTCCTTACATTTTTAAATAATTTCAGAAGAAAAGACCAATAAACCACGCCACTGCTATGGCCCTTTTTTGCCAATCTAATAGTTCACAAATAATACCACGTATAGGTTTCACACCTAAAATTCAGTCAGAATTGAGGTTTTGTGTATATTTTAAGAGTTACAGGTGGATTTGTGTTATGAAACCATTCCTGCGCGCAGACCCGTGTAAATATAGCAAGGGTACACACGCCTGACACGCAGTATGTAGGCAAATGTCAAGAAACCAGCATTAAAAATGACTGATGATGGATTCCTGCACGCAGCTGTCAAGCCTGCGCGCGTCAACATCAGTTGTACTAATTTCAACAGCCAGGTACCGCAGGAACATGCTACAACCTGCATGCATATATCATGCAAATATAACAAGTTGACTAACGGATAGGGAGATGTTTGAAACCTAAGAAAATGAAATAGAAATATGAAAATCAAACCATTAAAGCAAATAAATGGTGAGAAACAATAACAAAGCTTGTCACAAAAATGAGATTGCCAAATCTTTATGAACCACAAAACACATCAAGAGGTCTACCAAAAAATTATTCAAAATTATCAAAATGTGCAGAAGATGGAGTAAAATCTTCAAATACCCAATTCTACTCATGCCACTCCAAAGAAAGTAATACAAAATAAGGAAATATGTCTGAAACATAAAAATAACAAACTAATATTTAAATACCTTCTGACAATTATTTTCACATGGAAATATGACACAGGCAAGGCTAGCCAGTTGACAGCACTAAGAATAAGTGCCAAACTAGCCCTGGCTAGCCTTCCAGCCTCAGCACACAAGCACAACCCTCTCTATATGCTCTGAGAAGATCTTATTACCTCAGAAAAGTATATAAACAGCCCCTTTTAGATGCTTTAAACCCCACCAATTTTTAAGTAATCAATCCATACCCCTTGCCATCCGTGATCAAGTGTTTATTCAAGATAAAAAAGTGATTTATAGCCTCAATTGGATAGTATAATTATTAATTCTAAACCCATTGTTAATTCCATTGAAGAATATCAGCAATATCACCAACAATTTTCCTGAGACCCTTTCAACCATGAATTCCTGCAAGTTTCTTGGAGTGTCTGCTTAAATTAGTAAGTTATCTCCTCATTGCCTCCAGGAATAAGTGCTGTGAGACAGCCAGTCCGCCCAATCCCCTTTAGTAATCACTTAGGACCTCATAGTTCCAAGGTCTTTATATGGTTCAAAGGAGCCCCTTGAAGAGAGGTTGTTATCCAATATAGATCCCCTGTTTGCATAAACTGTGGCCCCTCTTGAAAAATATATTTTAAATCAGTTTAATCCAACCAAACCACTCAGACTTTGTACTTGCTTCTTTTCAATCATTTGAGAATTTTACCTAATTTTCTTGAATTATTATTATTCCAACACCAATATAACTTGCTGTAGCTAAAGGATGGCAAACTTCCTGGTATCAGTAAGCTGAAAAGCTTAGTCCTAGGTTCAGCTTCAATTCTTTTGTTTATGTGATAGGGAATCAATCTTGTGAATTGGTTATTATTGCTGAAGATGTCCCAGATTCAAATTGGTTGGAACATTGTTGGAACTTTTCACTTTTGAATCACTTGTTTGGAAGGTCATACAATTTTGGAGCAACCATTCCTAATGAATTTTGGTTTTAACCTGATGTTTTCTGATCAAGTGTGAGAGAGAATTCTCCTCCCTGATGCTGATTTTAGAAAAATTGAATTACCTCTCTGCTCTTTTGATTCTGGTTGTTGGGAAAGAGATTTTGCTATTCATCCTCCTTAATCAATTTTAGAGGGGAAGCAGAAGGATCATTCTAATTACTCTCATTTATTATTGGAATAGTTGATCCTACTAATAGTTTTAGTTCTCCTCAGCCTTAGACTTCAACTCAAGGATCAACTCTCATCCCTGAGGATTATTTTTCTTTTTTTCTAAAAATTTTCTTCTGATCTGGAAAGCATTAAAAATCAAAAACATGTCAAAATAGAAAATTCTGAAAATATTTCTTCTCTCTCTGGATCTGTTATGTCTTCTTTTCCTTGTACTCTTAAGTCTGATCAATCTTCTCTAAGCTCTGGTTCAAATCTCAGAAATGAGCATTAACTAGATCCTGATCTTGATTCTATTCTTGGTGGCTTTGGTACGGAGGAATATGGGCTTCAGTGGAGTCAATTTGGGGTAAAAGTAAGTCCTCCCAATTATGCACCACTAGGGCAACCTTCTACCACTGTTTTCAAAATCCTATCTAGTTCCACACATGTGAGAAAAATTTTATCTCCTGGTTCTCCTTTTATGGAAAAGGCACCCTTTGAGGACATTGCAGAACATTGGACATGGAATATGTTGGAACTTGGTCTCAGTTTTTGTAATTAAGTTTTTCTGGTAAATGCTTGGAGGAAACAAGAACTTCTCTCTTTTTCTACCAAGTATAAAAAAGTTGCAAAAAAGGTCCAACCAGTCAACCAGCCTATGCCTCTCAACCTCAATCCTCCTCTCATGCGCCCTCACTTATCTCTTGATCATTACTGTGGTTTATCTTGATCTCTTGCTCTTCCCTTTGTTCTCAATGGTTGGGTCAGTGAAGAATTTCTGAAGGTGGGTTCCAGATGAATGGCTTCTTCCTGATGAGTTGAATTTGATAAAAAATTTCTTGTCTCTAAGGGAAAAATCTTTTGCCTTCTGTGAAGAAGAGAGAGGTCTCTTTAAAGAATCTTATGGTCTCCCTTTTCTTATCCCTGTAGTTGAACATGATCCTTGGCAAAAGAAAAATATTTTGATTCCTGCGGTGTGGTGACCAAATCTGGACACCCTGGACCAGATGCGGAAAAATTCAAAATTTTTTTACAATTCTTTTATTTAGGTGTTATTCAAAAAAAAAATCAAATTTTTTTGTATCAGTATCACTTCTCCAATTTCCTTGTCCTTTCAAGCATCCCTCTGTCCCAGTGGTCTAGGACAGGCCTCTCTTGGCCTCACCATCTAGGTAGCACGTTTGATCCCTTCTCTCTTTGTTCCCCCCCTTGCTTTTGGCCAAACGCGCGGGCCAAGACCCACTTGGCCCAAGATATCCACCTCCATCCCAATCATCCTCTCCCTCTAAGCTCTCATCATCAATTGATCATCTCAACCTTCAAGATCATCCTTATCCCTACTCTACCCCCTCCTCCTTGAATCATTAATCAACCACCATCTCATCCTTACAACCTTTGTTGATCGACCAGAGGTCTTGTGATCTCTTCAACTCATACAACCCCCATGCAACAATTCCCCGGTTGGGATGGATTCCCCGCTAGCGTCTCATCAGCTTATTTGGCCTTCGTACCCTGCAATGCTCTATTGATTACTCCTCAACGATGTGGAAACTAAAGGAGTGCTACCCCTTTTGTTGTCCTTGAGTCCTGGCAATTATTGATTGAAGTGTCTGTAAGGAGATTGGATTCAGCCGGTCAAGAGAGAGAGAGAGTGAGAGAGGGTGATAGAGTGATGGGGTCCTTCCTTTCCAATCCAATCCAATCTGATGTGATCATGTGATGACCCGATGATGTGATGATATCCTCCAATGTGATGATCCTTACAACCCGGAGTTGAGAGTGAATTATTTAAGTCCTCCCTCTCAACCCTGACCTAAGTACAACCACAAAGGCAAAAGAACAATGAATCACAACCCCTAAGCACAGAACCCTAGCCCAACCCTACCCCTCCGTCCCTTGCCCCATAACCCATGCCCCTCAATATCAATGTACGCCCGGTTTGTCCTTCTCCTGGCGCAGCCCTCCGCTGCGCCCTACTTGGAGCCCCCCGGTTTGCCCGCCTGCGCGCCTCCGCCCAACAACCTGTTCCAGGTATCCGGGGCGTACCCGCGTGATCCAATCCATGGGTCTTGCAATGCACAATCCGCTTGATCCGCGCAAGCCGTCCAATTGGCGCAAGCCTTCCAATTTGCGCAATCCGTCCAATCTGCGCAAGCCTTCCAATCTGCGCAAGCCTTCCAATCCGTGCAAGCTTTCCAATCCGCGCAATCCGTCTGGTCCCCAATCTGCGCGATCCTTCCGTCTCCCGTCTCCAGGTTCTGAGCCCAACCCGACCGCTTCTGAGCCTACCTGACTGCTGCTGAGCCCGCAGCAGGGCTAGCTGTGGCAAGGCCCTACCCATTGCTGAGCGTGCCCCCACTGCTGAGCCCACCGCTATTGCTGAGCGCGCTGCCCGCAGCCCTTTCCCGAATTGCATCTATAAAAGAGCACCACAACAATTGATCAAATTTAGAGAACGTTAAATCGCTTCCTTACCCTCCAAATCTTGTTACCGTTCATCATCCAATCCCTAACCATCTATCTGAACATGGTGATTCCAAGTTGAACCCTTCCAAAAGGTTACCCTTGATTGCTACGGTCACCGGCACCACCACCACTTGATCCCCCCCCTTGGTCTGTGAATTGGCCAACACCAATCCATCAATAACTCCCACCCCCTTTCCATCTTTGGGCGGGGTGGAAAAGTATTTTCTACCGCCGGCGGACATCCGCGGGCGGTCTGGCCCATTTTCTTTTCCCACCCCTTTTGCCTTTGGGTGAGGGGTGGGTGATCCCAATGTTGTCACGCGCGCCCCTCCAGGGATGGACGCAAGAGATGGTGAAGGGATGAGAAGGCTCCCACCCCGGTCAGGGAGGCCGTATTTCCACCGGCATGAGTGATCAAATTTTTCTGATCACCTGAAAATCAAAAAAAAAAATTGCTCTATTTGTAGTATCCTTTGTACATAGTCTAACAGGGCCTCCTACCCATATAAGGAGGGTCTCTCCCCTGCCTTTTGGAAGGGAGAACATATCACATTGGATCCTACCATACCAGAGAGTATCACCATCACCTTGAAATTAATTAACCGTGGGGTCTCATTCCCCTTCATCTGAGTCAAAATTTTGGGTATATCTATGATCGCCCCTTGATCCTTGAGCCTCCATACCCAAACCCTGATCCTTGATCCTTATCGCCAACCAATAGCTTTGCTGGTTGAAGAAGAATTCTACTGATTGAATTCTTGAGTGTGTTACACCACTCCTGATCCCTTTATCCGACCATACTGTTCCTGATCATCCTTTGATTATCTTTCTGGTACCATTCACGTTTGACTGAAGAGTTTTTATTAAGCTTAAAACCTTGAGTGTTAAACCTCCCTTCATTTCTTTTGAAGTTGAATTCCGCCACGCTACTCCTGAGTCCCTTGAGAAGTGTTGGGTTATCCTTGTTTGGGTCAGTTATTGTTTTGCTTCTAGAGCTTCTTCAAAGAATTAGCTTTGTGTTGTGCAGCCACCCACAGTTATCTGGTACCCTTCAAGCGCTTGATTGCGGTGAGTTGGGAAGGTTCATTGAGAACCTGGAGGTTGTTTGGGATTGAGTTGATCTTTCCTAAGCTTCTGCTGACAACCAGAGCTATTAGCTTGTGGGCATTGTCACTTACAATTGCCTTGTCTTGTTGAACTCTGAAAAAACCTTGACTTCTTCTATTCAAGTTTTCCCCGGCATCATCTTGCCTCAGATAGTGTTGTTTCCCCAGCTACCAACTACTATCATCTTTATCCTCTTACGTTTGGTCCCTTGTTTACCAGGTTCTGGACTTTGATCTTGGTTACATTTAAATATTTTTGTAACACTCAGGAGGGCAGCCTAAACAGCACCTTTCCCCTCCACAGAACTGCCATGTCCTAGCATGGTTTGGAGTCTTACAGCGGCCAAATTCAATGAATTTATCAAGTTGGTCTGCAAACAAGTTCATACTGGTCTATATAAACAGTCTACTTCCAGTTATTCTGGCCCTGTATTCTGTGTCCTCAAAAGTAATGGTAAACTTAGAATAGTTCATGATCTCCAACCTCTCAACAAAATTACTATTAAAGACTCTGGTATTCCTCCTGCCACTGAATAATTTGTTGAATCTTCCTCTGGGAGAGCTTTCTATGGTCTAGGAGAAATTATGGGTGGTTATGATGAAAAATCCTTACATCTTATCTCTTTCCATCTCACTACTCCCAATACTCCTCTTGGTAGATTCCAACTTACTCAATTGCCTCAAGGTGCCACTCATTTGGTTGCAGTCTATCAGGATCACATGATGTGGATCCTCCAGGATGAAATCCTTGATCATTCTGGTATCTTTATTGACAATGGAGGAATTAAAGGTCCAGTTTCTGACTATGATAATGAGCTTTTACCTTGGCATTCAGGAATTTGTTGATTCATCTGGTAGTATGCTACTACTTTGGAAAGGATTCTGTTTTTTATTGAGGATTCTGGATTTATGTTCTCTGGATCCAAATTGGCTGCTTTTGTCCCTGCTCTGGAAATTTTTGGTCATGTGTTGTGCAAGGAATGAAGAAGGATGGCACTAGCCAAAGTAAACAAGATCAACTCTTGACCCACTCAAATCAATCCTACTGAAGTTATAGGCTTCCCAGGCATTGTGACTTTGTTCAAATATTTATCCCATCTTTATCCAAAATCTGTGCTCCCTTGCATTGTCTAACTAGGAATGAATCTGAATGGATTTGAACCCAAGATTGCAAAAATTCATTTCAGTTGCTCAAAACAATTGTTGGTAAAGACATAGTTTTGAAAAAGATCTCTTATGGACCTGGAGCTGGCTTTTGATTCTATTTATCATTCTGTTGGGGCTGTCCTTACTTGAGAAGAAGGAAATGGTTGGGACCATCCTGCTCTCTATGAAACTTTTTTATTTTGAGATTTAGAATACAGATACTCTCAACCAAAACTGGGACTCTGCAGTGTGGCTTGAATGTTGAAGAAGATCCAAACCTTCCTCTGGGGTCAAAATTTTGAATTTAAATTTGATGCTTGATTCATCATTGAAATGATCAATGCTCCCAGCCTCTCACATGCCCCTATGAATTTTTTGGTGGCATTTATTCAGCTTTTCTCTTTTTATATTTTTCAAAGACCTGGAAAATCCTTCACCATGCCTGATGGTTTATCTTGAGGTCCTGTTGGGGATGAAGAATCTGATGTTGGAGTGTATTTTGATGAAGAAGAACCTTTAATACAACCTGTCTTCTCAATATCCTATCAGGATTATTCTGGATTTCAGAAAGTTTTCTTGATTAAATTAGAGAAGTACCTTGCAACTCTTCAAAAGCCTCCTGATCTTTCTGCTAAATAATTTTGATCTCATAAAATAAATTCCTCTAATTTTTTTGTAGAAGTCTCTAGGCTTATGAAAAGAGGAAATCCTTGTGCTCTCACCGTTTTTCCTATTCCTTCTATACAAGATTTTATCCTTCAAAGTCTCCATGAGGGTGTTGGCCATGGTGGGGCAACCAAAACTTATCAACAATTATCCAAAGAATTCTATTGCCCATCTGTGAGGAAATCCATTTCTCAATGGTGCAAGAGTTGTGAAGTTTGTCAAAAACATGATCTTAGGTGCCCAGCTGAAATTTGTTATCCTACTGGGAATTCCACTTTCTTTGGAAGGATTTCTATGGATGTGGTTCATATTGAGGCAAGTGGTGCTAAGTACCTCATTGTGGCTAGAGGTGATTTTTCAGTATGGGTTGAAGCCAAATTTCTCAAGAATCATAGCTCTGAATCAGTGGCAGCTTCCCTTCATGAGACTTGGATGATGTGTTATGGCTTTGCTTGATCTTAATCTACTGAGGGTGGCTCTGAATTTGGAGTTTGGTGGAAGACTTGCTGAAATGATTGAATCTCTTCCTGGAAAACATAGGTTTACTAATCCTTAGTATCCTGAATTAAAAGGAATGCTGGAACAAGGCCATTCTCCTTTGAAGGCTGCACTTGTTAAACTGGGTGGTGAAAGTGGAAAGAATTGTGGAAAATTTCTTCCTCTAGTTCTCTTCTCTGATTGAATCTCAACTAAACAGACCACTGGCTACTCACCTTATGAAATCATCTTTGGTCAAGGAGCAGTTCTTCCTTTGTATCTGGAAATGGAATCTTTATTGGGTATCTTGTGGGAGCAGTTTTCTTCAACCACTGATCTATTAGTTGCCAGATCCAGGCAACAGAAGAAAAGTGAAGATGTTGGTGACAAGGCTTATCAGAAGATGATGGAACCAAGAGAAAAATTGGTTCAGTATTGGGAAGATAAGCACTCAAATCAAATCAGAGATCCCTTGAATCCTGGTGATCTAGTTCTTGATTTCAATTGATCCTTGGAGACCCAGTGGGAAAAGCTTTTTCAAACCGCTGGAATGGCCCTTATTGGGTTTTCTGCAAAGTCAGGGGTGGATCTCATGTTTTGGAATAACTGGATGGTAATAAGTTGGCCAGAAGGTTCTCTTCTGATCAATGTGAAAGTTTTTATTGTTGTTGTTCTGACCAATTTGGTAAAACTCAAGAAAAGGAGGCAAAAGTTTTAAAAGAAAAAAATTGGTTTTTTATCTTAACACAAAAAAAAAAAGAGAAAGAGAAAGAGAAAGAGAACAAAAAGAAAAGAAAAAGAAAGAAAAACAAAAACAAAGAAAAACAAAAAAATATTGGTATAGTATTTTCATTTTCTTCCCTCCTCCAACTTCTCCCTGTCCTAGCAGTCTAGGGAAGGCCCATAGGTTTTTGAGTCCCAGGGTTGGAGTTTGATTCCCCCCCTTTCTCATGATTGACACTCCTTTGACCATTTTTTTCCAAAGAACCCATGCAAGCATTCTTGCTCAACTCATCCTGCCATTGGTCACCTAGGACAGTCATCATCCCACCAACCAGTCAATCCTTGTTTGGATCTCCAACACCATCCAACCAAACATCACCCATCCAATCACCCGCTGTAAGACTCCAAACGGCGCAGGGCGTTGGCAGTTCTGTGGAGGGGATAGGTGCTTTTTTAGGCTGCCCTCCTGAGTGTTACAAAAATATTTAAATGTAACCAAGGTCAAAGTCCAGAACCTGGTAAACGGGGAACCAAATGTAAGAGGATAAAGATTATAGTGGTTGGTAGCTGGGAGACAACACTATCTGAGGCAAGATGATGTCGGGGAAAAACTTGAATAGAAGGAGTCAAGAATTGTTCAGAGTTCAACAAGACAAGGCAATTGTGAGTGAAAACGCCCACAAGCTAATAGCTCTGGTTGTCAGCAGAAGCTTAGGAAAGATCAACTCAATCCCAAACAACCTCCAGGTTCTCAATGAACCTGCCCAACTCTCTGCAATCAAGCGCTTGAAGGGTACCAGATAACTGTGGGTGGCTGCACAAGACAAAGCTAATTGTTTGAAAAAGCTCTACAAGCAAAAAAAATGACCAATTCAAACAAGAATAACCCAACACTTCTCAAGGGACTCAAGAGTAGCGTGGCGGAATTCAACTTCAAAAGAAGTAGGGGAGGTTTAACACTCCAGGTTTTAAGCTTAATAAAACCTCTTCAGTCAAACGTGACTGGGTCCAGAAAGATGATCAAAGGGTGATCAGGACCAGTATGGTTGGATAAAGGGATCAGGAGTGGTGTAACACACTCAAGAATTTGATTAGACAAATTCTTCTTCAACCAGAAAAGCTATTGGTTGGTGATAAGGATCAAGGATCAAGGGTTTGAGTATGGAGGCTCAAGCATCAAGGGGTGTGCTCATAGATATCTGATGTGATGATAGGATTATGCTGATTCCATGCTGGGATGATTCCCTGCTGCATTCAATGATGGGATCATTCAATGCTGCCTCCAATGATGGGATGATTCAATCCAAAAGGCTGGGGAGATCCCCTCCTTATATGGGCAGGAGGCCCTGTTAGACTATGTACAATGGATTCTACAAATAGCGTGGAAAAATAAAGAAAATCAAGTTATCACTTGCATCAGTCCGTGGATGGGTGCGCGCAACAATATTGGAATCACCCACCCTTTGTCCAAAGGCGGACGGGGTGGGAAAGGAAAATGAACCGGACCGCCACGGATTTCTGCAGGCGGTAGTCAACACTCTCCACCCCTTGGCCAAAGGCGGAAGTGGGTGGGAGAGTCCCAGGAAAGGGTGACGGATGAAGTTTGTGAGAGCGCGAATGGGCGGATAGGAGATTGGCTTGAGGCGATTGAGTAAATCATGACGGGCTTGAGATTGGAACTGATAGATTGAGTGAGGTGGGAGATTGAAGGATCCGAGGATTGGACAAGCGCTTGGAGGTGTGGTCAGGATGGGTTTGGTAAGTCATGGATGAGGGCCGCACGACAATAACAATGAGGATGATCAACACGCGACGGGCGGATAGGAGATCGGGAAGCGCGACGGGCGGATAGGAGATCGGGACGCGCAACGGGCGGATAGGAGATTGGGACGCGCGACAGGCAGATAGGAGATTGGGATGTGCGACGGGCGGATAGGAGATTGGGACGCGCGATGGACGGATAGGAGATTGGGACGCGCGACGGGCGGATAGGAGATTGGGACGCGCAACAATGATGAGTGACGCGGGACGCGCGACGGGCCGATAGGAGATTGGGACACGCAACGGGCGGATAGGAGATTGGGACGCGCAATGGGCGGATAGGAGATTGGGACGCGCAACGGGCGGATACGAGATTGGGACGTGCAACAATAAGTTTTTTTTTTATCAGGTGTCCAAAATGGCGCACCACATCTCTCCCCAACTTACAGAATGTCCCTAGTATGCATCATAATTTTGAAAACATGAAAGAAAAAAGAAAATAATTGGCCGGTTCTTGATCCTCTAAAAAAATGTTGAAACCCATCTTGATCCATCCCAAAGAGCCTAAATGTGGGGGAGATAAAAGAAAAGGCGTCCCAGGTGCTCACGTATGTGGCATAAAGTAGAGTTTCAAAAACTATGGTAGAAGAATGCCCTGATGGTGCACAATTGGGAGGACTTACTTTTACCCCCAAGTGCCTCCACTGGAGCCCATACTCCTTCATACCAAAACCATTAAGAGAAGAATCAAGATCAGGATCTAGTTTATACTCATTGCGGAGAATTGAACCAGCGCTAGAGGAAGATTGATCAGTGATAAGAGTACAAGGAAAAGAAGAACCAACAGAACCAGAGAGAAAGGAAATATTTTTGGAATTTTGTATTTGAACATGTTTTCAATTTTGGACATTTTTGGGATCAGAAGAAAAAGAAGAAAGAGCTGAAAAGGATGAAAAATATGCCTCAGAGATAAAATTTGGCCCTGTAGTTGAATTCTGAGGCTTAGAAGAACTACAACTATCAGTATTACCAACTATTCTGCTAAAAAATGAGAGGAGTTAGAAGAATCCTTCTGCCTCCCCTTCAGAACCAATTTAGGCAAAAAACCAGGAAAATCTCTTTCCCATCAACCAGAATCCAAAGAACGGAAAAGAACTTCAATCTTCCTACCATCAGCATCAGGAAGAAGAATTCTCTCCCTAACTTGATTGGAAAACATCAGGGTGTCTCCAAAGTCTATTAAGAAAGGACAACCCAAAATCATAGGACCTTCCAAATGAGTGATCCAAAAGTGACAAGTTCCAGCAATATTTTGTCCAATTCAAACTGGCACATCCTCAGCAATACCCACCAACTCACAAGATTGATTCCCAATTCCATAAACCGCAGAGTTTAAGCAGACCCTTGGACTGAGATTGAGCTTTCAGGCCATTGCATCCAAAATTAAGTTTAGTTGGGACCCAGACTTGACAACTAGAGAAACTGTTTTGGATGCGTCACCTAGAGAGCATGGTAAAAATCCAAGAGGACAGGAATAAAGATTTGAATCAGAAGGAGGATCTGTTCCACCGGAGTCCTCTATCAAAGTTCCAGAGGAAACTTTCAATTCTTCAGGACCAATCTCCACACGTCGCCAAGAAACCCATTTCTTCATGCCTTCAGCCACAGATGGTGAGATGGAAAGTTGTTCAGCCATGGTTAGATCATAGATTTTAAGATCAGAGATTTTCTTTAATACCCCCTCCACAGCGTTGGGGTGGTCTTTGGAAATTCCCCTTTCGAATTGAACCTTGGGTTGAGTTGGAAGAGGAAGTTCAGGTGAGGGTGGAACTATAACTGGATCAGTTGGTGAAGGTGATTTGGATGGCAGAGGAAGAGGATCAGAGTATTCTGAGAACCTATCCATGAGAGTTTCCTTTTCTACTTCCATGTCTTCTGCTTTGGAAGAAGGAGGCTCCGGTGAAGATTGACGTTTGACAGGTTTTTGAAGAATTGGAGATGGAACAGGAGGAGCTTTATGAGGTCTGGGTTCCTCATGTTTTTTTCCTAGCTGGATCAGATTGATAGGTTCCAGAAAAGCTGGAAGAAGAGATAGCATGAGGATACCAAGGTTGAAGGGTTCCACAAGCAGATCAAAAATTAAAAGAGGCCAAAGATGCCTTCTTGGGAGCAGAAGGCTGAAAAGAGGCCACCACATGACAAATTGGGCGAGATGAATCAAAAGGGATAAGTGCACCATTAGGCAGAAAGAAGTTAATCCCTTTCTGTTCCACCAACATTTCCTCCTTGTCCTTCTGGAGTTCAGGATAGCAACCAGTTCCATGACCTTCTCTGTGGCAATAATAGCAAACTATGGTTGACCTAGGAACAGAGTTGGAGGGTTTGGGGACAACCAGAGAGGAGAGTTTCTGATCCATTTTATTCTCAAAAGCTTTCAGGAGTTTGGTGATCTCATCAATAGTAGGTGTTTCCTGGTGAGTCTGAGGATTTTGTTTAGGTCTGCAATTGGCTTCCATCTTATTCATGATTTGGTTAGATGCTTGAAAAGAGGGGCAAGGACTGGTTCAGTGATTCTAGGTTTTTCAAAGGTGAGAGCTGTTTGACCTTTCATCACTTCATCCACAGTATTCCTAAGAACCATGAAAGCAGGGAGCTTGAACCAATTATCTCTTGTCGTGATCATGGATCCAGATTTCACCAATTCATCCTTAATTCTTTCCTGCACTCCTGGAGAGAAAGACTGAAAAAATTGCACTCAAATTTTGTCCACTGTATCAATGTGATAGTTTCAGATAAGATAGGATTGGATAGGGTCCCAAGATTTTCTGAAAGCTTGATAATCAGAGGCTGAGGAGATACCACCATTGGAGGTCCATTGAGAGAATAGGGCATCCAGATCTTGGAGAGTGAACCTAGCTATATCAATTTTTCCCCAGTAGGCAATCATTGCCTCCTCAAGGAGTACCCAGTCATGAGATTCAAAACCTTTGAATGATCCAATCACTTCCATGACTTCATCAGAGGAGATAAAGAATTGCAGTTGATAAGCCATGTCATATTTGCTGGCACCATCAACTTCAGCAGCCATCTTGTAGGAACCCAGGAAACGTTCAACATTTGTACTGTTAAAGCTTAAGTTCTTGTTCTGAGGTTTGATCTTGATCATCTTGGCCCAAACAGAGGTAGAAGGGGTACCAATAGATTCCATTTTGATGAAAGATTTCCTAAGGGATCCAAAGAACAGATTTCCAAAGTGGCTCACGAGTGTGGCAAGGGTAGCGTTTTACAAAAAATGACTAGGATCAAACCCCTTGATGGTGCACAATTGGGAGGACTTACTTCTGGAACAAGTTTCCTCCAGGGATTGGATCTAGATGATAACTGAAAAAAGAGAAAAAAAGAAGAAGAGAAAAAGATTGGATTTCCAAGTTGATTCCACAAATTCTTGGGACTGTAAATCCCAAGGTTGCTGGTTCAATCCCAGACCGGGGGACCAAAGGTAAGACTCCAAAGGGCGCAGGGAATTGGCAGTTCTGTGGAGGGGATAGGTGCTTTTTTAGGCTGTCCTCCTGAGTGTTACAAAAATATTTGAATGTAACCAAGATCAAATTCCAGAACCTGGTAAACGGGGAACCAAATGTAAGAGGATAAAGATTATGGTGGTTGGTAGCTGGGAGACAACACTATCTGAGGCAAGATGATGTCAGGGAAAAACTTGAATAGAAGGAGTCAAGAATTTTTCAGAGTTCAACAAGACAAGGCAATTGTGAGTGAAAACGCCCACAAGCTAATAGCTCTGGTTGTCAGCAGAAGCTTAGGAAAGATCAACTCAATCCCAAACAACCTCCAGGTTCTCAATGAACCTGCCCAACTCTCCGCAATCAAGCGCTTGAAGGGTACCAGATAACTGTGGGTGGCTGCACAAGACAAAGCTAATTGTTTGAAAAAGCTCTGGAAGCAAAACAATAAATTATTCAAACAAGAATAACCCAACACTTCTCAAGGGACTCAAGAGTAGCGTGGCGGAATTCAACTTCAAAAGAAGTGGGGGAGGTTTAACACTCCAGGTTTTAAGCTTAATAAAACCTCTTCAGTCAAACGTGACTGGGTCCAGAAAGATGATCAAAGGGTGATCAGGACCAGTATGGTTGGATAAAGGGCTCAGGAGTGGTGTAACACACTCAAGAATTTGATTAGAAAAATTCTTCTTCAACCAGAAAAGCTATTGGTTGGTGATAAGGATCAAGGATCAAGGGTCTGAGTATGGAGGCTCAAGGTTGAAGGGGTGTGCTCATAGATATCTGATGTGATGATAGGATTATGCTGATTCCATGCTGGGATGATTCCCTGCTTCATTCAATGATGGGATCATTCAAAGCTGCCTCCGATGATGGGATGATTCAATCCAAAAGGCAGGGGAGAGCCCCTTCTTATATGGGCAGGAGGCCCTCTTAGACTATGTACAATGGATTCTAAAAATAGCCTGGAAAAAGAAAGAAAATCAAGTTATCACTTGCATCCGTCCATGGATGGGCGCGCGCAACAATATTGGAATCACCCACCCTTTGTCCAAAGGCAGACGGGATGGGAAAGGAAAATGAACCAGACCACCATGGATGTCCGCGGGCGGTAGTCAACACTCTCCACCCCTTGGCCAAAGGCGGAAGTGGTTGGGAGAGTCCCAGGAAAGGGTGACAGATGAAGTTTGTGAGAGCGCGGATGGGCGGATAGGAGATTGGCTCGAGGCGATTGAGTAAATCCTGACGGGCTTGAGATTGGCAACTGATAGATTGAGTGAGGTGGGAGATTGAAGGATCCGAGGATTGGACAAGCGCTTGGAGGTGCGGTCAGGATGGGTTTGGTAAGTCATGAATGAGCGCCGCGCGACAATAACGATGAGGATGAGCGACGCGCGACGGGCGGATAGGAGATTGGGAAGGGCAACAGGCGGATAGGAGATTGGAACGCGCAATGGGAAGATAGGAGATTGGGACGCGCAACAGGCAGATAGGAGATTGGGATGCGCGATGGGTGGATAGGAGATTGGGACGCGCAACAATAAGGTTTTATTTTTTTTTTTTATCAGGTGTCTGAAATGGCGCACCACACTGCTGCCACCACTTCTGCTCAATCACTACAACCATTTTTGATGGTGGTCTACCCATTCAGCCACTTCCCCCTGATCACTGGCACTGTCCATTGCTTTGTTGACATCTGACAGGCCCGCGGGTGGTTGCTTGCATTGATCAGGAGCTGCCATCCACCTATTGACCTCCGCTTCCAACTGACTGCAAGCAACAAATTGCGGCTGCCAGAGTTGTTGCAAGCTCCTGATTGATCATCTCACTCTCATCCTCCTCTACCAAATCATTCAACCGCTGTTGAAATCAATCATCTGCAATCCCTGTCATGGATTTTCATCCTCCCGCACTACTTCTCATCTGCCAACTGGCGGGTGTCCATCCGCTGCCCGCTGCCATCTGTGAGGCAAGCGGGTCTCCCCTTTCATATTGTTCACATGTCCCGCATCATTTCAAAAAAAAAAATATTTTTCCGCACTCATATGTAGTCTCACTGGTAAATAGTCAACAGGGTCTCTTGCCCATGAAAGGAGGGGCTTTCCCCTGCCTTTTTGCCTCATCATCCATCTCATCATCAAAAATCAAATCATCATCATTGTCTAAGCAATCAATCTGTGGGGCCCTGCCCCTTTTGAGAATCCTTGTTCTGGGTATATCTATGATTTCACCCTGATCCTTGAGCCTCCATACTCAATCCTTTCATCTGTCTTCTGTGACCTGGTCCTTATCACCAACCAATAGCGTTGCTGGTTCAAGAATAATTCATTGGGTTGAATTCTTGAGTGTGTTAAGCCCCTCTGTTCATCCCTTTCTCCAATTGCTTTGGTCCTGATCATTCATTTGATTTTCATTATGGAACCAGTCACATTTGACTGAGAGGTTTCTTTAAGCTTAAAACCTGGAGTGTTAAACCTCCCGTTATTTAAGTTACATTCTGCCATGCTATTCTTAAGTCCCTTGAGAAGTTTGGGGTTATTCTAGCTCAAATCTGTTACTGACTTGCTTCTAGAGCTTCATAAAACAAATTTCTTTGTTTTTTACAGCCACCTCCAGTTATCTGGTACCCTTCAAGTGCTTGATTGCAGAGAGTTGGGCAGGTTCATTGAGAACCTGGAGGTTGGTTGGGATTGAGTTGATCTTTCCTAATCTTCTGCTGAAAACCAGCTTGTAGGCGTTTTTAATTATTTCTTCCTTGTTCTATTGAACTCTGAACAAAAATTTGGCTTGTTTGTTGAATTATTTTTTCTACATCATCTTGTCTCAGATAGTTTTGTTTCCATTGCTACGGACTACTATTGATTCCTTATTTACAAGGTTCTGGATCTTGATTCCGGTTACAGTTAAATATTTTTGTAAAGCTCAGAGGGGCAGCCTAAACAGAACCTTTTCCCCTCAACAGAACTGCCTACGGCTCAGCACCATTTGGAGCCTTACATCATGGAGGCAACTTATCCCAAAGTAATTCCTCCCAATTGTGCACCACCAGGGTCATTTGCTGCATTTTTGTTGTTAAAATCTACTTTATGCCACATAAGTGAACGCCTGGGATGCCCTCTGTTTTTTATCCCTGCCCCTTCTAGGACTTTTTTGGATTGATCATTTTTTTGAATTTTTCAATCACTCTCAAGATCAAGAAATGGCCATTCTTTGTTTCCTCTCATTTCTAAATATCTTCAAAATCTAGATGCAGACTAGGGACAGTATGTAATTTGGGGAGAGATTTGGTGACCAAATTAGGAAACCTCAAAAGTAAAGGGAAAATTTTTTTAAAAAAATTATATGCAATCTTTCATCTGTCTATAAAAAAAAAAAAAAAAAAAACTGAAATTCTTGTTTCTGTATGGCAATCCTTTCCTTTCTCCTTGCCTCAAGTTTTCCCTGTCCTAGCGGTCTAGGAAGGGCCAGTTGGGTCTCCAAGTCCCCAGGTCTTGCTTTCAACTCCTTTTCTTTGTGCTTGGTACCTTTTTTTTGGCCAAGTGCCCGCAAACAATCACCATCCCATCCAACCAATCTCATCAGCTCTACACTGTCATCACCCATTGGCTGGTTTGCTGATGGTCCCTACCAATCATCCCCATCCAGCTTGATCCATCCTCAGGTAAAGCTACCCACAACTTGAACATATGGCACTTGCCAATCCTTGCATCCAACAGACCTGCAAGCAGCAGCTTCTGGTTTTGGGTGCTTTTGCTTGCCTTGCAACTTGCAGGCGCCAATCAGCAACCAGCCATCCCCCCCTTCATCCATGAGACAACCACTTGAACTCACATTGTTGCTTGCAGCCATTGCAAGCTGTTGTCCGCCAACCAGCTGGAAACCATCAAAACCCAATCATTTTATCATTGCATCATCCATGCAGCTTGCTTCCACTCATCTCTGCCCGCTGGACTCTTTTCGTCTTTTACTTATTTTTTTTATGTTCATTTATTTGAAAAATCCAGATTTTCTCATGACAACATCATCAACCTTTCATCATCTTTAAAAAAAAAAATTTTCCACTATCATTTGTGTCATCTGATTTTAAATAGTCAACAGGGTCTCTTGCTCATTAAAGGAGGGGCTCTCCCCTTCCTTTTCCCCATTCTCCATTGTATCATCAACCAATAAATATGTGTGGGAGTGCATCCATCTTCCCCCAGCCTTATCTGAGCAATTTATCATCACCTTATTCAGGATATATCAATGATTGCCCTCTGAACTTTGAGCCTCCATACTCAAATCCCTCATCCGCCCCTCTGTGGCCTTATCATTTATCACCAACCAATAGCCTTTCAGTTTGAAGAATAATTCATTTGGCTGAATTCTTGGCTGTTTTATACCACTATTTTCTCCCTTTTCCAACAATACTGGTCTTGATCATTCTTTGATGGTCTTTCTGGAATTTTTCACATTTGACCAAGAGGTTTCTTTAAACTTGAAACCTGGAGGGTTAAAACTCCCTTTATCTCTTTCAAGTTGCATTTTGCCACACTACCCTTGAGTCCCTTGAGAAGTTTTGAGTTCTTTGTTTTCAAATTTGTCATTGCTTTGCTTCCAGAGGTTCATACAACAAATTGCTTTGTTTTTTATGGCCACTCACAGTTATCTGGTAGCCTTAAAACGCTTCATTGGGCAGAGTTTCATTGAGCACCTGAAGGTTAGTTTGGATTGAATTTATGTTTCCTAATGTTCTGCTGAAAACCCCAGTTATTAGCTTGTGGGTTTTGTTACTTACAACTGCCTTGTTCTATTGAACTCTGAACAAACTCTCACTTATTTTGTTCAAGTCTTTTCCTGCACCATCTTGCCCCAGATAGTGTTGTCCCCTAGCTACCATTTTCTATCAAATTTATCTCCTCCCCATTGATTCCTCACCTACAAGTTTATAGACCTTGATTCAGGTTACATTTAAATATTTTTTAAAACTCAGGAGGGCAGCCTAAAGAAGCAACTTTCCTCTCCACAAAACTGCCTGCAGCCAGCGCTGTTTGGAGTCTTACAGTTTCCAGTTCAAAATTAAGTGGAGAGGGCAACTCAAAGGCTATATTTTTGGCTCATCCTGAGTCTATAAAACTTTGTAAAAATTTTTGTTTTTGGATGTTCCTTGAAAAACAACTAGGTACAGCATTCTGCTATTGCATGTTGTGCAAATGACCGCCAATAGGAAAAATTTTACAAATTCTTTTTTTCTCATTACTGATGAAATTATGGCTGGAAATCAGGACCACTGATGAATTTCAGAAAGATTTCATGAAAAAAATTAGATAATTAAAATGATGGAACAATGAGATGATAGATTCAAAAAGAGAAACCAACATTTAAGGCGGTGGCTGATTTGAGATGATCAGCACTAAGCTAATTCAGACATTGGATGCAGGTGCTGAGAAAATGAAAACTTGTTAAAGATGTTAGCAGGTTTGACTGTTAGTTAAGAAAATTATTTCTCCATACAAAGAAAATAGGTCTGAGCTGCCATCAAGGTTCCCTGGGATCTTTGGGTTTAACAAACTTGAAATGATGAGGATCCAAAGCAAGAGGTTAGTGACTTGAGAGCCAGGAAAAGTTCTGACTTAGAAGTTACCAGCTATGGGACCCCTTCCAGCTGTATGGAGTGTTGATTTTGGTGAGGTGGTGATGAAGAGGAGAGTGATGAATGAGAAATGGAGAAAAGAAAGAAAGGCCTGAAACAATTGGAGAGATGAATGGGTACCAGCATCTTGTGCTTCTCAATTGGAGCATCTGCACTGTGTTTCCGGTTTCCCTGACTAGTCAGCGGTTTAGGATGAGTTCAACTGTCAGTCTTGGCTTGAGATTCCAAAAATTACAAAGGAAATAGTGGAGTTCTACAGGTGGGCATTTAATGCACTAAATTAGTTGGATTATGATCCAGAGAGGCTTTTCAGAGTCTTTTTGATGGACCATGAAAAAGCACTTATTTGTGCTATTCAACAAAGTTTACCTGAGTCATCCCAACAGTTTTTCTCTTGTAACCTTTCTAAATATATTCAAGAAAATGAAAATTTTTATTCATTAATGAAAATGAAGGATTTAAATTTTTTATGTCTCTGTAGGAAAAGTATGGGGCCTCTAAAACCAAGGGGGAGGCAGCAGTAAATGACGCAGAACTCACAGTAGGCCCATTTATTTCTTCTTCTGTTCATCTTTTCTGGGATTTCTTATGTTGAAACTTGTATAAAAATTTTCTTGAAAGACAGTGAGGATGTGATTGATTATATGTAAAATAAAATTTTCCCTATTAAATATGTAAAATAAATTGAGAGATGATTAAACATGGACCAAGCTGTTCAGATTGCAGCAAATAGGTGAGTAAGAGTAGAACAGCTAGAGCCAGAAAAACAGTGATAATCAAATGAAACAAACAGAAGAAGATTCTCTACCAGCAGGGTGATGGCCCTTGAACGGACTAAGTAGAGAATTAAGAGGCCAGCTAACACGTAAGTACTAATCCTCCCAGGAATTCTTGCCAACCAGAAATATGCTTTTAGTTTGATTAAACTGAGATTGAGTTGAAGAGCTTGTCAGTACCTACTCCAATATTGATGCTGTAGGTGATCTGATGAACAAAGTTGTTGCCGAAGATCAATCTAACCAAGGTGGGTCAAAGGGATTGAGAGTTTGACTTAGGTGATATATGATGGGTCAATGAGTGCGAGGTAGTGGTATCAGGACAGGCAGTAGTCGTGTCCCCCAAGCAGGCTCACGCAGAGGGAGAAGTAGTAATAGAGTTGATAACCGTGACACTTGTCTGGGTGAGGACAGTGCTGCGAGTGTTTGGTGACAGCTCAGGAGACACTGAGACAAAAAGAATAAAGAAATAGAAAAACAGAAGAAAACAAGACACAACAGAAACAACAACTGAAGATACTAGCTGACTGAGGCAGAGAGATTGAAAGGGGTTGATTCAGTAAGAAGGAAATGAAACCAATATCAAACCAATATCAACACACCCGCTAAACTCAATGTCAGGACCATTCTTACAATCTGATGTACTTAACAAGTCTATCCACAGCTGGAGTACTTGCTGCTTTTGTGAGGGAGTCCGCCAACATATCCTGGGACGAGATAAGTTTGATTTTAATAAGCTTCTCATTCCAGTCATTCGGTAAGCTCTTCAGTTTGATGTCAATGTACTTGGCGTGAGACTTACAACCAAACTTTTTGATTTTATTGTCAAGACCTTTGTTGTCGATAAGGTGTATGGGAGGTTGTGGCACAGTTCTCCAGATCTCCCCTAAAAGATGATTGATCCAACACCCCTCAAGGTGGCCAGCCAATAGTGCATTGCATTCAGATTCTGTCAAGGAGTGTGCAATGCTACGCTTTTGGTAACTCGTCCAGTAGATAGGCAACCTCTTGAACAGGCAGATGAGTCCTGTTTGCAATAACCAAGTAGTGGGATCATCCCCACAGGTTGCATTGCTATACGTAACAAGTCTAGTGGCTGGAGTTCTGACCCAAAGGACAAGTTGGTAATTGATAGTTTTGAGGAGATATCTCCACACATGTTCCACTTCCTTCCAGTTCACAATGCCTGGTTTTTCTGAGAACCGGGCTAAATTTGACACTGCGTAGCTGATATCCGGTCTTGCCAGAGTAGCAATGAAATTGAGTTTCCCTATGGGTGATCAATAGTTTCTATCCAGTCTTTGAAAATATTCAATTTCTTGTTTTGATGCTGGCTGAAGGTAAAGACCAGAGGTGCAGGGATTATTCATTGGTTTGGCTTCCAGCAAGTCCATTTCTTCTAGTCCTTTTTTTATGTGATTTGGAAGAGACAATGCTATGTAGTCCTTGCCAATGTCTACTTTCATTCCCAGAAAAGTATCCACCCCGTGCGCCAAAGAGACTTTTAATCTGTTGAGAAACTTAGTCTTAAATCCTTTGGCATCCCCAACGACCACAAGATCATCTACATATAAAAAGAGCGCAGTGATTTTGTCTGCATGAAGATAGAGACAAGGATTGCTATTGCTTTCTTTGAATCCATTCTATTTTATCCATGTACTGAGTGTCTTGTACCAGTTGAGGGGTTCCTGCTTCAAGCCGTACAGGTATTTGTTCAACTTCAGGAACTTATACTTTCTTTTTGAGCCGGCTGGATTCCTGATGAATACATTCTCTTCCAGAGGTGCATGAAGAAAAGCCCCCTTAACGTCAAATTGGAGTATCGGAAGATTCTTGTCAACTGAGTAGATTAGGAGGGCTTGCAAAGATGCCAATTTCCCTGTAGGGGAAAAGGTATCGAAATAGTCAATGCCATATCTTTGATTAAACCCTTGAACACAGACCCTTGCTTTCAGAGAGGTCTCGCGGGAGTGTAGATCTTCCTTACTCCGGAAGGCCCAGGTTGTGCTGAGAGGATTGACTACTTCAGATTCATTCGCGTCCTCCCAAACTCCTAGATCCTCAATTTTGTTTAATTCTTTTTTGATGGGAGGAATCCAGTGCGGAAGTTTCAAAGCTTCTTTGATCAACTTGGGCACAGCTTCATGATGGTAACCGTATTTTTCTGGAACCTTTGATCTGGACCTATCCCGCAGGCTGGGCTTTAGAGTTTCAAGAACATTGGCAGAAGAGAGATTGCTTTTGGAAGAGTCAGGAACGCCTGCGTCACTTATCTTGGGCTTGCGTTCCACATGATTCTCAGCAGCAGGGTCTTTGGCAGGTAAGGTTGGTTCAGAGACAGTAGAAGGGAGACATTTCTTGGAGGTCTCAACGTCATCCAGTAGTGATGAACTACTGATGGCTTGAGTCTTGAGAAAATTTACATGTTTAGTTTTGATGATCTTTCCCAACTGTGTTAGAATCTTGTAGGAAGAGAACCTGGGTACGTATCCAATAAAAAGTCCTCCCTCCCCTTTTTCATTCAGTTTAGATTTAATATTGTTTTGATTGAGCAAGTAGATGACTGCAGAGCCAATAGGTTTCAAATATTCTGTAGGTAACTTACTCTTATGAAGCATTTCCCAAGGCGTAGGTCCTCCTCTATCCTGTGGGATTTGATTCAGAGCCAGAAAGCAACTCTGAATAACCACGTGCCAGCAATTTTTAGGTATTTTGTTCAAGCTGAAAACTGATTGTAACAATTCCATGATGGTGCAATTGGCTCTTTCTGCCTTGCCGTTATGTTGGGAGTGGTAAGGTTTGCTTATTAAGTGATTAATTGATTTTGATCTAAAGAGCTCTTTGAGAGATTTGTTTAAAAACTCTCCTCCTGCGTCTGATACAACTTCTATTGGGTACCTTTGTTGTTTTCTTGCTTTGTTCTCTGTCACAAACTTGATGGTGTCAGCAGCTGCATCCTTTGAGGGAAGGGGGAAAGCTGAGAGGTAACCAGATAGATTGTCCACAACAGTGAGAGCAAATCTCATTCCACCCTTGCTGGTTGGATTGAGGGGACCCATCAGATCCAGGTGGAGTTGATCAAAAACTCTAGCTGCCGGTTGTTGATCTTTGTTGAACGGATCCTTGTCTATTTTGCTTTTCTTGCAGGACAGACATTCAAACAATTTCACAAATTCCTTTTGTATGGGAAATCCAAGGTGCTTCTCCATTCAATCAATACTGGCATGACCAAGTTAGAGGTGAAGCTCATTCAGCTTGGCTACAGTAAGATAACAGGATGAGAGCTCTTTGACTTCTGGCGTTTTAGAGGTAGGAGAGGAAGATCCAATTGGTTTCTTGGCCTGAATCAAAAGAATATTGTTCTCAATATTGCCGGATAAGACTGGGGTTTTTGACTTGCAAAGAATGAAGGTGGGCGGATCCATTTTGGAGTTTACCCTGAGACAGAAGCCCTTTAATAGTAAAGCACCAAGAGATACTAGTTTTACCGTGGCTACTGGTACCCAAGCCAAGTTCTCCAGATGAATTTTCTTCCCGGCGCTTTTGAGTATAGCTGTGCCAAGGCCTCGGATTGCAATTCCTTCTCCCTTCTTCCCAGTTTTAATGAACTCTTCCCCGGATTCCTCAGTCAGCAACATAAATGAGTTCTTATCATGAAACATATGAATAGAGCATCCGCTATCCAAGATATATCTATCTGAGTGAATGTTGGCCAGATGATTGGAAGCACAGAAGAAAGAGTAGTCGTGAAAGTGTGATTCAGCTGGAAGCTTCTTCTTAGTACCACGTCTTCCCTTGTTTGACGATTGCTCAGGTCTTAGCTCAGGAAATTCTTTCCAGCAGGATGAAGGGGGATGTGACTTGACGGCGGGATTGTGTTTGCCATTTTCACACCTTGGGGAATCTGATTCTCTCAAGTTGTTAAAGTGAAACATTGCCGTGTTGGTGTCAGAAGTCTTGGCAGCCTTAGACCGCACTTAATTTTTGTGCTGGACAAGATGGTTCAGAACTAGCATGACTGATAATTCATTTCCTGAGTGCATTATCTGAGATCAAATGGCCTTGAGCGAATCCGGCAGTTTGGAGAGAATGAGATAGCTTAGAATATTGTCAGGTAAGACTATCCCTACTTTGTCGAGTTTTCCAGGTGAGCTTTCATGGAGGTGACAAAACTTTCTATGTCGTTTTGATCAAAGCCTAGGTACAGAAAGTTAAAGAACATTCTTGCTTGGTTTGCAGCGTGGCTGGAGGCAAAGTGATTCTTTGCGGCAAGCCAAATCAATCTTGAGGAATCTTCATTCTCCAGGGTGATAATATTGGTGTGGTTCCCTGGGTCTAGTTTTGACATGAGATATCCTGCCTTTTCATTGTTGTCAGGGATTTCCACAAGAGGGTTGACAGAATTAATTTTATTGAGGATGCCACGCATCTTGAACAATCACTCCATCTTCTTCCTCCAGATTGAGTAGTTTGTTTTGGTAAGTAGAGGAGTTGACTCCATGAGAGATTTGAGAGCTAATGCCTTAAAGTTGCCTTTGACACCTGGTCCAGGAGATTCAGTGGTCCTGGTTGAGCTTGTTTGATCCATAATTTTGGCTTTTAACCGTGTAAAATAAATTGATAGCTGATAAAACCTGGACCAGGCTGTTCAGATTGAAGCAAATAGGTGAGTAAAAGAAGAACAGCTAGAGCCAGAAAAACAGTGATAATCAAATGAAAAAAACAGAAGAAGAGTCTCTACGACCAGGGTGATGGCCCTTGAACGGACTAAGTAGAGAATTAAGACGCCAGCTACCACGTAAGTACTAATCCTCCCAGGAATTCTTGCCAACCAGAAAGATGCTGTTAGTTCAATCAACCTGAGATTGAGTTGAAGAGCTTGTCAGTACCTACTCCAATATTGATGCTGTAGGTGATCTGATGAACAAAGTCGTTGTTGTAGATCTATCTAACCAAGGTGGGTTGAAGGGATTGAGAGTTTGACTTAGGTGATATATGATGGGTCTATGAGTGTGAGGTAGTGGTATCTGGACAGGCAGTAGTTGTGTCCCCCAAGAAGACTTGCGCAGAGGGAGAAGTAGTGATAGAGTTGACAAAAGTGACACTTGTCTGGGTGAGAACAGTACCATGAGTGCTTGGTGACAGCTCAGGAGACACTGATACAAAAAGAATAAAGAAATAGAAAAACAGAAGAAAACAAGACACAACAGAAACAACAACTGAAGATACTAGCTGACTGAGGCAGAGAGATTGAAAGGGGTTGATTCAGTAAGAAGGAAATGAAACCAATATCAAACCAATATCAACAAAAGAGGCATTTTTAACTGCATGGAATTTTTTAAAACCTGAATTTGTAAATAAAGTCACATCTTGGGTAGAAGGGGCTCATGATACTTTCAAAAAATTACTTTCAAGTTCTTTGGGGAACATGATGGATGTGTGTAAAAAACTGGATGGAAAAATTGATGGCCATATCAAATCAGTGCATGTGTTGCTTGAATGCTCTCAAATTTATTTAGGAACATTTCTTCAAACAGAACTGCTAACTTTGTAATAAAAATTATCAATTGAGGCAATTCAAATTGTTGGCAAAATATTTTAGAAGTTAAAAAATCATCATGATGGCAGAGTGTGCACCAAGTAATATTACAAGAAAATGGGCCTTCCCTGTTCCCACATATTAGGCAAAATACTAGAATTGAGAGGATCTGTTGTTCCTGAGGATTTCCATCCTCAGTGGAGGTTAAAATAAAACCCTTCCAATTCAGTAAGTTGAATTTTTGGATTGTTTGAATTTCTTTTTGATTGATCATTCCTATTTGATTGATGATTCCTGAATGGGATTAATGATTACTGATGCTTTTGATTTTTTAAAGGTTGACACTGCTCCAGTGCTCAACTATTCTACATTTTCAATAAGCTAATTTCAATTTTTATGAGAAAACCTGAAGACGTTAAATTGGATATTTCAAAGTCCCTAGTCACCAATGCCAAAGCTCTTGTTTCTAATCCAAGGCTCAATCCAAAAGCCTTACTTTTCAGCCACGGTTGACCCAAATCTAAAGAAACCTCCCATGAACTTTCAAGATTTGAGAGTTTTTGAAAGCAACTTTAGAGGGAAAGTTGGGTTAGAAAGGCACCAAAAAGAAAAAAATTTGTATGTTTTTTATTCTTAGAAGTGTTCATTGTGATGTTTTTATGAAATGATGGTGATATGATTCTTCTATTCCAAGTCCTCAGGCTCAAAATCTGAGTTTCATAGTGAAGAGTAAGAGACTGAAAGTGAATTAGCCTCACTTTATTTTCAATTTTAATCCTCCTCTGATGAAGAAGAAGTCAACCAGAAGCTCATCTTTGGTGATTATTTATTTTATTATTGTGATTTGAATGTTAGCTAAGTGATTTTTGGTTGTAGGAACCAAAACTGAAATACCTCAATCAAATTCCTGGGAACTTACATAAGTTCTTGGGTGAGGTTTGGGATCCTGATGTTGATTTAATTGAAGATTTAGATTCATTTCTAAATCACTTGGGTATTATGAAAATGGATTATTTGAAGTCTAAAGAGAAATGATAGAAACATTGAGGAAACATAAGTCATTCTATTCTAAGATAATTTGTGGTAGGAAAGCTGTAGAAAAGATAAATAATACTTGATGTTGAAGACATCAGTGACAAAATTAGCTCTTTAAAATGGCTTTCAAAGTCGGATATGGGCAAATAATAGAATATAATTATGCAGGGGCATTTTTTTTCATTTCATTGGAGTCATGTTTTGTTGAATTATTGAACCTAATGTTGTTTCCTTTGGTTCTGTCAATCATTTTTTTCCCCTTTCTACTTCCTTCTTTCTCTTTTTTCCTATTCTCCAAAAACTTCAGAGTTTGGATGCTCTATCTATATTAATGGGCGGCTTGGCTTGCACTCCTTGGGCATGACTGCCTTCAGGAACCAACCATGGAAGACACTATTCTGGCTCATTGCTTCCACCATCCATCCAGTCTTACTGAGTACTACAACTCAAGAACCACCAGACCCAACTCCAGCCTCATTGACCAGAAGCAGCCGGTTTGATCTTGTAAGATCTATCTTTTGGCTCATTAGTAATTCAGTCATTAACCACTTTTGAAGGTTTGTTCAAGGTACTCCTTCAGTAAAGTCTTATTCTCAAGTTGTTGGCCCCCTTGATTGTTGTTTCCATCTAATTCTTTCCATTTATTTTCCTTCAAGTTCTTCCTTTCCTCCAATTTCTGACCATAGCAGCTAATCCCCATTTATTATACTTCTTTTATTCTTTCATCATATACTCATTCATTGTGTTTCTCACCCTTTTTTACCTTGTGGTTTGATTGAAATACAGTTGATGCTGGTTCAAATTCCAATTTTCACAATTTTAAAAGCCAAAGTGGCCATGCCAAAAGTCTGTCATTCTGCAAATCCAGGACCAGGGGGAGATTTCACAAACTTAAAGTCTAAAGCTATGAAAGTTCTCATCAAATCAACACTGTTACTGAAAAAGGATAATTATAGCATGTGGAAAAAGAAGATGGAAAATCTGTTCAAACTGAGAGGAATCTTTCACATAATGAACTTACCAGACACCAAATTGGACGAAGCAACAAATTAAGAGATGGGTGCATACCTGATTTCCAAACTTGACTGAAACAAATACAACAATATTATTGACAATCACAATGAAGATGACACCAAACTCATCTGGCTTGCCACCTGATCTCACTTTGCCTCATCACAATCTGCAAAAAGGGAAAGAATCTTCAATGGCTTCCTACACCTGAAAATGTCTTTGAATATTGAGTCATTTGTAACCACCCTCAAAATATATCTGAAAAATCTCACCAAAGTTGGAGTTGAATTGCCCTCCAATAGAATTGCTTACCTAATAGTCTCCAAATTTCCGGCCTCACTTCAAAATATGAAGACTCAGATCATGCACTCAACTCTCAAAATGAAATTTGAGACTGTCCTCAACCATTTCACTCAGCACAAAAACAAAATCAGTGCTCAGGAAACCCAAGTCAAACCTGTCAATACTGCACTATGCAATGGACTGCAGTGTGAGAATGGCAAACACAAACCTGCAGTGACAACTCACTCCACAAAATCCTGCTGCGTCAAATTTCCTGATCTAAGGCCTCATCATCTGCACACCAGGGGGGAAAGAAAAAAAAGAAAAAGACAAATGAAGAAGCACACTTTTATTCCTTCTTTTGTGGCAGAACCACACTTTCCTAGAATGGTCATCATCTTCTTGATGTATTCTAGACTCCGGTTGATTTATTCACATGATTTTTGACAGAAACATCTTTCAGACCTTCACTCTGATGGATGGAAATAGGAAAATTTATTCTGGTAAGAAGGATGCTGAAATACAAATAAAAGGGAAAAGAAACACTGTGTTTTCTTTTATTCAATCAAAAATCAGCCTGAGTGACTTAGCCTGGGTCCCAAATTCCATGGTCAATCTCATTTAACTTGGATCATTTCACTTTGAGTGTTTGTTAAGAAAGGAGCAAGTCTGAAGGTTAACTCTGCCATCAAACTGTGCACTTTCAACCTGCACCTGAAAGGGAGAAGCCTCATTTCAGGAAGAATCCTCAAAAAACTATGTGTAAAATACATCAAGAAATACCAATACTATGGCCTATAAAACTCCAGCAAGTTTTCTGAAATCCATCAAAAGCTAGGTCATGCAATTCTAGGAAAAAAGGATAAATACCTCAACAATTTGATTTTGTCAGAAGACAAAAGAAACTTTGAATGTTTCAGCTGTAACAAAAGCAAAATTTTTAAATCATCCCTCTCCCACTGCCAGAAACCTGCACTCAAGACACTCAATTTCCTACAAGCTGAACTTATGGTACTCTTGAATCCAACGGCAAAGGTGGCCATTGATACATGCTGAACGTAATTGACTCCTTCTCCGGCTACATTGCCTGCTTTCACCTAAAATCCAAATACCAGATGTTGAGTACCCTCATGTTCATCATTTAAAACAAATTCAGGAAGCATCAATTCTATCCAATCAAAATCTTCTTAGAAAGAGGCAGCAAGTTTGTCAACAGCACACACACTTCCTTCTGCAAGTATTGACACATAAAACAAATTTTTGCCAAGCCTTACTACTCCCAACACAATGTTTGGGTGGAAAGAGCCTATTTTATGGTCATGTAGTTGGTGAGAGACATTTTTGTATAGATAAAAATACCCAAGAGCTACTGGCACAAGATTGCAAAAGTCTTCTGCATTCACCTCAATCAAATCCCAAAAGAGAAAGGCAGAATTCCCCCTTGGGCTATGAGGCATGGAAAGGAACTTCCAGCCAACTACTTGAAATCAGTTGGATCAAAATTAAATTACCAATTAAACAATATCTACATTTAATCTAAGTTGGACAAGAAAGGCAGATTTTGTTTTTCTGCTAGGTTTCAATTGCCACCTGCTTTCTCACAAGTTATTGTCCCAGGTTGGAAAAATAATTTATACCAAGAATGCAATTTTTGTTGAGGTACACACACCAGAGACTATTTCCCCTTCTGAAGCCAATGATATAACTGAAATAACTCCCTCCCTACCTCCAATCAACTCACAAACTCTCACCCAGACCAACAATTAATTGATCAAACCCTCCGACAAAACTGTGAAAGAAGAAGAAGGCTCTAACTGCAGCGTAGACACACCTGACAAGGACACCCAAGTTCTAGAAAATATGCAACCCTCCTTAAGAAATTGAGACACCAAAGAAACTGGATTGGTATGGCTATCATGCAGAGAAGCTACCCTCAACCATAGAAGAGGCTCTGGCAATTCCAGCATGGAAAGACTCAACCCTCAAATAATTCCAATCCATCAAAGATCAAGAGGCTTGGGAAGAAGTGGAGGCAAAAGAAGTTGTAAATCCCTTTAAAATGTTAGCCATCTACAAGATCAAAAACAACACCCATGATGAAGCCCCCACATATAAAACGTGATTATGTGTACAAGGGTTTGCCAAAAATATGGGCTAGAATACCTAGAGACTTAAGCTCCTACCCAAATATTGGCCTTAATTTTTATATTTCTGGCATTTTAAATGGATAAGAAGCTTGAACTCCTTCAATTAGAAATCAAAGGCATATTCCTTCATTCAGACCTGGATGAAAATGTGTAAATCCATAATCCTGCTAGATCCAGCTGAAGGGGGAAGTTTCTCCAATGAAAAAAGTTGCTTTATGACCTCAAGGAAGCACCTATCAATTTGTATCAAACACTCACCAACTGCATTGAAGCTCAAGGATAGAGGGAATCTTCTTGTGAACCTTGCCTCTTCTTGAGAAATTATGGAATCTCTGCTTTTTTCTTCCACATGGATGATTTGATAGTATTTGGAAATGCCTCCAAGTTTCAAAAGATTTTCCTTGAGAATTTCAACAACTTCTAGGAACACCCTCCTAACACCTTACTTGGGATGAATGTTTCAATTAAGGATCATCTACTATAGCTCAGTCTACCACTGCACATTGAAAAAAGGTTTTTGGAAATGGAGCTGAGTGATTATAGACCAGTTTCCACCCCAAGAACAACTTGTCTCCATCTCCAACCACCAACAGAGAAAGAACATCAAAAATTCTTAGACCTCAAGGTCAACTACAGATCTTCTATCAGACAACTGAATTTAATTGCCTGCATGGCACAACCCAAAATCTGCTTTGCCATCTCCAGCCTGGCTAGTTTTTTTGAGAAACCTGGTTAAACTCACTGGTTGGAGGCACCTCTTGGGGACCCAGAATGTTGTGGTGGCATTTTATAGACATGGATCATGAAACAATTGCAGCCTGCGCGCTCAGCAATGAGTGCCGGCAGGCTCAGCATTTTTTGGTAGTGCACAGCTGCTAAGCACATAGGCATTGCTGTGGGCTCAGAAGCTTCTGCTGCATGCGCAGTTGCCTCAGCATCAGGCACAAAAGGGACCATTGTGTTGACCAATTTGGGACACCTCAAAAACAAAACAATTTTGCGCCATCATTATGGCAAACCTTCTATTTTCCCCTCTCCCAACTTCTCCATGTCCTAGCAGTCTAGGCAGGCATCTCCAGGGTTTTAAAATCCCTTGATCCTCTATTCAATTCCCCTTTTTTGTGCTCACGGCCTGAATTTTTGGCCAAGTGTGCGCACACACGGCCATGCCACTCCTCATCCTCATCATTGCCATCCAGCTTGCCATCATTGGTATTGGCTCATAAACTTTATCTATTGGCATTGGCTTGTCACCAACAGCCATCACCATACCATCCCCATCTCTGTCACCTTTTCATCCTTGTTTCAATCACCTGACGGACCAGCAAGTGGTTTCTTGTGGTCATTGGTACCATTGCCTGTCAACTCATAAACCGCCACTATCAAGAACCCATCATCCCAATCACTTTGCTTTGCTCATCTGAAGGCCTGCAAACTGGTGCTTGCCTGTTGCCCATCAACCAGTTGACACTTGCAGCGGTTGGTACCTTTGCCTGCCAGCTTGCAAGCGCCCCTCAATTGATCTTCCCAAGGGCTTTGGCTGCCTCCATCCTCATTGGCAGAAACAAAAAAGACCTGCCATAAATTTTTGACACCATTCCTTGCACCACCACACCTCAATCACCTGCCGCTCAATCCTCCTTCATCCGCCCCTCAACAAATTCATCTCTGCCAAAACACAGCCCACTAATCACCATCTTTCCACCTTGCATCTGCTATTGCGCATATTTTCATCCTGTGCCACTTTCCTTCTTGAAGTGGGTGGGTTTTCTTTTTCCTCATTTTTTTTTCTTTTTTTTTCACATGAAATGCACTTACTTCTGCCAATTTTTTCATTTTTTGCTGCTTTTTTTCCTTATCCTTCATTTTTTGCAAATATATATATATATATATATATATTTCTACACTCATTTGTAGTTATCTCTTGTAAGTAGTTGATAGGGCCTTGTGCCCATACAAGCAGGGGCTCTCCCCTGCCTTTTTTCCGGATCTATCATCCATGAATCATCCATTATATTCAATCAATAAATCTTTGGGGTCCTTACCCTTTATCTAAGCATCTTTATCCTGTATATATTTTTTGATTTCCCCTTGATCCTTGAGCATCCATACTCAAATCTTTGATCCTTTATCACCAACCAATATCCTTTCTGGTTGAAGAATAATTCATTTGATTGAATTCTTGAGTGTGTCATACCACTCTTTGATCCCTTTTTTGACCATACTTTTGAGAGATGACTGATCTCTTCTCATAAATCTCCCCGCGCTGACCATGAATGAGGATGCTCAAAATCCACATATGCTCTCTATCCACTCTCATCTTGACTCTGACCTGATTTGAAACCCATCACTCTTGCATCCCATCTCCAAATCTCTTCCCTCTCACCATCTGATCATTATTCTATCCATTCTCCATCCCTCAATTCCCATCTTTATCATTTCCAACCTTCTCAATTCCTCACTTGTCATTCCTCTCAGCCCTCCTCACCAGCTTTAATCCTCCTCATCTCCCATCCAACCATTATTGACTTCATCCAACTCATCTTGACCTCATTCCCTTCAATCTACCTCTTCCACTCCATCTCACAATCATCAATCACTCATCCACACCTTCTCAACCTACCACTCACTCAAATCGCCATTCATCTCCAGCTCTGTCTAGCAGTAAGGTCCCATTTTTATAACCTCTTTCATCTATTTCACTTCTTTGTTTCCTGATTTCTTAAACTTCTTTCAAAATCATTTGGTTTTAAATATAGCACACACACTCCGTGCTTCTTCTTCTGTTGTTCCTGTTGTTGAAATCAATTCCTTCACTTCTTCACAGTTTAAAGCCAAAAGGCAGAATTTTAAACCCAGGACCAATAGAATCCACCTCCTCACTACTGAAGACTCTGACAGATTCAATCCCTAATCTCAATGATTCAAATTTCTCCCTCTGGAAATCAAAAATTCTCACTATCTTCTCACTCAAGGGCATATCTCACTGGCTAACCTCTGCCAAACCAATAAAGTGCCCTGCGGACATCAAACTTGAGATTGTGGGCTACATTCTGTAAAAACTGGACAATAAAACTTACATAAATTGTGTCAAGGAACATTACTTGACCAATGGCATTGCACTCTGGAAGTCAATCAATGAATTCTTTGCCTCCTCACAAACCACAAATCAATCTTGTTTTTTCTTTCATTTCCTGAATCTCCAATTTGACCCCAGGAACATTGAGAAGTTCATCACCAAAGTCAAGGCCTGTCTTCTCCAAATTGCCAA
Source organism: Puccinia polysora (assembly GCA_025617555.3). Taxonomy (NCBI): domain Eukaryota; kingdom Fungi; phylum Basidiomycota; class Pucciniomycetes; order Pucciniales; family Pucciniaceae; genus Puccinia; species Puccinia polysora. The sequence goes on from CM062624.1 coordinate 51,825,769, forward strand.
AATTGGAATAAAGATGGACAACAATATAGTGGCATACCTTATTCTCTACAAATTTCCACCTCAATTAGACCATCTCAAGACCACCATCACTCATTTGCTAGGAGACAACAAAATTGAAGGTGATCTTGTACTAGGACATCTCAATCAATTCAAGCACAAATTTGCTACCGGATCCCAGGCTTCAGCTTTGCTCACTCATCAACAGACCCTCCAATGCAAATCCAATTGGCACAATCCCAAAGCCAATAACCCAAAAGACTGCTGCTTCTGGCTCTATCCTCATCTTTGCCCAAACTACTCCTCCTCACCAAAATACAACCCTACTGAGAAGCCTAACCCTACCAAAAAAGCCACCGTTAATCTGTCATTCAGTTTCACAATGACTCACTCATCCAGCCTGTCAAGAGACCAACTAACTCTTGACTCAGGCGCTTTTCAAAGCATGTTCAATAGTCCTTGCTTCTTCAACTCCCTAGAGACCAATCAGACAGAAATCCAAACCGGAAAACTGGGATCCTTGATTTGGTCTATTGGGATAGGCTCCGCTTCAATCATCACCTCTCACTCCACCCTCACTCTAACAAATTCCCTATTTGTCCCCAAAATTGCTGTGAATCTCATTTCCCTAGGTCAATTAATCATGTGGGGGTGCTTGTTGATAAGAACTGCCCCAAATCTATTCAAGTTCACTCTTGACAAGCTGATTGTGCTGGAAGGTTGAATCCAAGACAATCTTCTAATTTTGGATGAATCAACTCATCCCACCACTCCTGAAGCATTCTCCTTTCTGACCCTATCCACCTTACACAAACTTTTTTCTCACCCTCACCCTGAATCCACCAAACTCCTCTCCCGCAACTTTCCCAAAATTTGCTGAGACAATCCCTGCTGTATCTCATGGGCTAAAGGCAAGATCCATTGCTCTCCCTTTAAGGGCACATTTCCCTTAAGAGACAAACAATTTGATTAACTGCACGCCAATCTCTGCGGACCTATACAGCAAGTGTCAAAAACAGGAAATTGCTACTTCATGATCCTAACTGACAATCACTCCCGCTTCAAGACGTTTATTCCGCTCAAACTCAAATCCAAAGCACCCAACAAGATTATCAAATTTTTCTGCATCCACTCCAACCTCTTCTCAAGGAAACTTAAGCAATTCCATTCTAAAAACTGCGGCAAGTTCATTAACTCAAATCTCAGCTCCTTCTTTGACAAGGAGTGAATTCTTAATTCCACCTCTGAACCGTACGCACCCCAACACAATCCTGTTGCGGAACAAGCAAACCAAACACTCATTGAAGCGGCTTGAACGTCCATGATCAACATGAATATTCCACTAGAACTCTGGGATGAAATTATTTCCAGCTGCTGCATACTTTGCAATCTTATCCCCTCACCAAAGACCAAAAAATACCCTTTCAAACTGTGGATCAGCTTCTCACCCAATCTCAATCTTGTTTGCATCCTGGGCTCAAAAACTATAGTTCTCAACCAATGTCATCCACCCTCCTCAAAGTTCAAGGAAAAGGGAATTGAAGGAATCCTGGCAGGATTTGACCTTCAATTACTATACTATTGTATCTTCTGTCCCTCCATTAACAATTTCATTTTCTCCAAGCATGTTAAAATATTTGAAAACCTTACTCTTCTACCCTCCTCCAATTCTCCCAAATCTCTCTTTGATCCCTTCCTCTCCATCAATGAAACACTGACTGAGCTTCTCAACTCCTCAAATTCCATCTCCTCATCTTCCACCACTCCATCTCCCAATCCTCAGCTAGCCATTATACCGTCCAAACCCCCTCCCAACCAACCCAAGAGCTGCTCCAATACCAACGCATCAATCAACATCCCCCTACTGTCAAAAATTCAAGCTCCTCCAATAACTCCTCTTCCTCTGACTCTGACGGAGAACTTTTCTCCCAAAAACTCACCAAGCCTGCATCCAGAGTCTTCAGAGATCAATCCACTCTCCAACCCCCTGTACACTATGGCTTCCTCACCAGAATTGTTCCTTGAAACTACCCCAAGGTCCTGGCTTCCCCCAAATGTCCTCACTGGCTCAAGTCTATGAAGGTTGAAACCAACGGGATTGAACGGCTTGGTGTTTGGGAAGGATGCTTCTCTCTCCCTTTAGGGAAAAGAGCTCTTTTGACCACCTGGGTCTTCAGGCTCAAGGAAAATGCTTTTTGAAAAGGTGTAATCTAAAAATCTTGTCTCTGCGTCCAAGGTTTCAAGCAACTGGAATTCTTTGACTACAGAAAAAAATTTTCTCCTACAGGAATCATCACCACTCTGCAAACTCTCTTCGTCTATGCCTTCCATCACAATTTTCCCACTCTTCAAATGGATATTAAAGCCGCATTTCTCAATGCCCCATTGGACAAAGAAACCTATATCAAATGCCCCAAAGGATATTCTTCTAAATTCCCCTATCTTTGACTGAAGAAGGTGCTCTACTGGCTGAAACAGGCCTCAAGATTTGGTCTGAAACCTTTTGGTCCTGGATCCTCAAGCAAGGTTTTGTTGTCTCCACCACAGACCCATGCCTGTTCATCAATCAATCCTCCTACACTTACGTCTTTTTCTACGTCAATGATCTTGTCATTGTTGGAAAATTGGAAGAGGTTTTCCTCAATCTGAAAAAGGAGTTCAAAATCTCCCACAAGGGACCTCTCAACAAGATCCTGGGCAACCATCTCATTCAAGAGAACTCCATGATGCTCCTTCATCAACCCAACCACATAGAGACCACACTCTCCGAGTTAGGACTCTCCAATGCCAAACCAATCTTGACTCCAATGACTCCCAACGTTAACCTTAGGGGGGCCTCTGATTCCAAACACAACAAGTTCCTGGAGCTAGGCATCAACTATTTCTCTGCTACTGGCTATCTCAACTTCATAGCCAGCCAAACTTTCCCAGATCTGTCCTATGCTGTCTCCAATATCTCTTGCTTCAACAAAAAACCCACGGTAAACCATTGGGAAGAAATGAAACACGCATGGTGTTACCTCAAATCAACCCAAGACTTGGCTCTACAGCTCAAATCCACCTCCTTTGAATACAATCTTGAGTGCTTCAGCAACTTTGATTGCGCTGACAACGCCTCCACTTGCAGAAGTGACAGGATTTGTGATCCTTCTTTATGGTTGCCTAGTGGCCTGGCACAGTAAACTGCAAGCTACTGTATCTCTCTCTTCCAATGAAGGCAAGATCAAATCCTTGGTCCTTGCTACTCAAGAAAAAAATTTTCTCACAAATCTTCTCCTTGATCTAAATCCTGACCTCAAACTTTCCCATTGCGCCAACGTTGACAACAAGGACCTACATGACATTGTCAATCACAAATCCCACCACCATTCTCTAAAACATGGCAATACTCAAATGAGATGGCTGCATGAACAAAAGGAAAACAGACACCTCATAACCAATCTTTTTCCTTCTGGCCGGATGATTGCCAACTGTCTCACCAAACCGGCAATCAGGCCCTCTGTCTTACTACTCACATCTACAATCTTATGAACCCTCACTCCTAGATACGGAGGCATGTTGAGAGATGACTGATCTCTTCTTGTTGATCTCCCTGCGCTGACCATGAATGAGGATGCTCCAAATCCAGAGATTTTCTCTATCTGCTCCCATCTTGACTCTGACCTGATTCAAAACCCATCAATCTCCCATCCCATCTCCAAATCTCTTCCCTCTCACCATCTCATAAGTATTCTATCCATTCTCCATCCCTCAATTCCCATCATTATCATTTCCAACCTTCTCAATTCCTCACTTTTCATTCCTCTCAGCCCTCCTCACAAGCTTCAATCCTCCTCATCTCCCATCCAACCGATTTTTACTTCATCCAACTCATCTCAACCTCATTCCCTTCAAGCTACCTCTTCCACTCCATCTCAAAATCATCAATCACTCATCCACACCTTCTCAACCTACCACTCACTCCAATCTCCATTCATCTCCAGCTCTGTCTAGCAGTAAGGTCCCATTTTGATAACCTCTTTCATCTCTTTCACTTCTTTGTTTCCTTATTTCTTAAACTTCTTTCAAAATCATTTGGTTGTAAATATAGCAAACACACTTGGTTGCTTCTTCTTCTGTTGGTCCTTTTGTTGCAATCAATTCCTTCACTTCTTCACATACTGGTCTGATCATTCTTTGTGATCATCCTTCTGGAACCAGAAAAATTTGACAGAAAGGTTTCTTTAAGCTTGAAACCTGGAGTTTTAAACCTCCTTTTACTTCTTTTAATTTGAATTCCACTACGCTATCCTTGAAGCCCTTGAGAAGTGTAGGTCTATTCTTGTTGAGAGGAAATCTCAGATCACAGACGCTCCACCCTTCACCTCTGCGGGACTCTCCATCATGTTTCCTGACTGTCACAATTTAATGACATCTCATCTCAACTCCACTCACATCTCATCTTGACTCCACTTCTCTGCACCCTTCACCTCATTCCCATTCCTCACTCCTCACTCATCTCTCATCTCCTCATCCACTCCCTCTTCCACTCCGCCTCTTCAACTTCAGCTCCTCATTGGCTCCCTCACCCCCTCTGCTTCTTAAACTTGCTCCCAATAATTAACATCTTCTCATCAACATCTTCCAACCTACAACTACAACCTCTCAATCAACAACATCAATGTCCCCAACCTATGATTGAAACCCGCATTTCCAACTTTGACACCTTTTCATCAAAGTTGATTTCCTCTCTCATTCTTGTTAATTTGTGAGATTTTCCTCTTCTTCAGAGCTCTCAAATCATAATTTAATCACTATGAGTTAACTTTCTCAGCCTTTCCACCACGTCTCATCACTCCTGTCCAGTCCATGATTTAAAGATTTTATCCTCATCTGTTGTCCTCAGTGTGAGATATTCTCCTTCATTTCTTACTCTCTGGTTTTCATTTTTCTTTTGTTGGACTATATCATTCTGGCCCTGGGAGCCTCACAATCAATATTCAACTCTATGGACTTCTTTAACAATCTTGAGAAAGACAACACAGAAATCCAAACCGGAAAGGAGAGCACCTCACTAACTTCCAAAGGCATTGGAACCACCAAAATCATATCAGACAATTGCATGGCAGTAATCAACAAATCCCTCTTTGTACCTCACCTGGCGGCAAATTTAGTCTTTCTAGGTCAGCTGTTGAATAAGGGTTGCTCTCTCAATTGATCAGGTCCAACAGGTTTTATTGTAAATTTTGAAGGCACAACAGTTCTTTTTGGAAAAATCAAAGAAAACCTCTTAGTCATCAGAGATTTCTTGCTTCCTCAGTCAGACCTGGCCTACTCATTCATCAGCTTATCCACCATTCATAAATGCTTTGGGAATATGAATATTGATACAACCAAGCTTCTCTCAAAGTACTTTCCTTGGATCAAATGGGAAAATTCACCTTGCAAATCTTGTTCCCTTGGAAAAATCCATTGCTCACCCTTCCCCAACCACATTCCGTCTCATTCCAAACCATTTTTTTGAATCCATGCTGACGTCTGCAGGCCAATTAATCCCATCTCCAAAACTGGAAAATGGTACTTTCTTCTCCTCATGGACAAATTCTCTTGCTTCAAAAACTGTTTCCCAATCAAAAACAAGTCTGAAGTCACTGATGAAGTAATCAAATTCATCAAGCTAGATGTCAATAAGTTCAGCTCTAAACTCAAGCACTTTCACTCTGACAATGGAGGGGAATTTGATGACTCTAGACTGTCCACATTTCTTGCTTACCTGGGTATTGAGAACACCACTTCCAAACCATACACTCCGCAGCACAATCCAATTGCCAAACGCAGAAATTTCACACTTGCTGAATCAACAAGGACCACTCTTGTTGACATGTCCATCCCGGCCAACTTGTGGGATGAAATCCTGGTTGGTTTCAGTGAATTTCTCAACCTGGTCCCCTCCAAAAAATTAAAACAGAGCCCATCCAAGCTGTGGCATGGATTGAAACCCAAACTAAACTTTATTTGTACGCTAGGCTCAAAAACAATTGTCCTCAATCTGCGCCACAATCTTGGAAAGTTTGAGAAGAAAGGTTGGGAAGGTATACTTGTAGGCCACAATCTGCATCTTAACTCCTACCAAATCTTTGTCCCTGAACTTGGAGAGACTGTCTGCTCAAAAAATGTCAAAATCTTTGATGGCATGAAATTAGCTGACTGCTCTTCCCCTTTCAAATGCCCCTTTGAACCTCTCCTCCACCCTGATTCCAATCTTCTTTAAAGGCTCTCTTCAATCAATCATAAAAATAAATTTGTTATCCCAATTTACTCAGAAACTGTCTCAACGCCCAACTCCCAACATCTCCAATCCCAACACTGTAGAAAGCTCATCCCAAAGCGGCCAATCACTCCCTGAGTCATCCCACAAGAAGGAGGTCCTGAATCAGCTAGCTCCACCTTCCAGAAGCTTCCAAAATTGATCCACTATCCAACAGCCAAAATGATAGGGTTTCCTCTCCAGAGAAATCCCTAGAAACTATGATGAAATGACAAAATTCACCTAATCGCAAAAATTGGATGTAACACATAAATAAGGAACTCAGTGGCATTGAATAAATGAAATTCTGGACTGGTTGTCATACTCTACCTGAAGGAAAGAAGGCCCTCTCAAAGGTCTGGGTTTATCAACTGAAAAACAAACCTGACAGAGATGGTCTCATCTTCAATGCAAGATTATGTGTACAGGGTTTTAAAAATCTTGAATTCCTAGACTATGGCAAGACCTACGCTCCAACTGGTCAAATCACGACCCTTCAAAACATCCTGGTGTACGCCTACCACCATGGTCTTCCAGTCATTCAGATGAATCTTAAATTGGCCTTTCTAAATGCCAAATTATACAAGGATGTCTACATCAAGTCACCTCCTGGCTATGACACTCAATTTCCTTTTCTCAAATCAAATAAAGCTCTATACGGGTTCAAACAAGCTCCAAAGACCTGGTTTGACACCCTTAAACATTGGAAACTTAGCCAGAACTTCATTGTCTCCTCCTCTGATCCATGCCTCTTCATCAAGCAATCCACTCAAGTCTACATTTTCTGCTACATTGATGATCTTGTGATCATTGGCAACTTGGACAGCTTCAGGAAAGAACTTTAATCCCGCTTCTCCATATCATACAAAGGACCTTTGTTTAGAATTCTTGGGAATTACATAGTTAATTCCCCATCTAGACCATGCCTTCACCAACCGGCTCACATTGAAACTTCCCTGTCTGGACTGGGACTCACAGATTCAAAACCCATCAATACTCCCATCACTCCAAACATTGTTCTCAAACCCGCCATGGACAATGATGCCTCCAAATTTGCAGCCCTCAATATCAACTATTGCTCATCCACTGGCTTCCTGAACTTCATCGCCACCTGAACTAGACCTGACCTTTCATATGCTGTCTCTTCCTTATCCTTCTTCAACTCCAAACTGGGTCTAACTCATTGGACTGAATCCAAACATGCCTGGCAATATATCAAGACAACGCATGACTGGGGTCTTTGTCCCAAGAACAATCTCTTCAACTAAAATATTCAAATTTGGAGAGACTTGGACTGCGGCAATGACCCAATCTCAGAAAGAAGTCACACCGGCTATCTTGTACTTCTTTATGGATGTGCGGTGTCCTGGCATAGCAAACTTCAATCAACAGTCTTGCTTTCCTCAACCAAAGGAAAACTCAAGTCTCTAGTTCTGGCAACACAAGAAAAGATCTGGATAATTAATCTCCTAAAAGAACTCAATCCCTCTCTTGCCCTCACGTACTACTCTCACATTGAACATAAGGCCCTGAAAAACCTCATCAACTTTGAATCCCAGCGCAATGCACTCAAGCATGTGGATATTCAAGTCAAATGGCTCCAAGAACAGAAATCCTCAAAAGTTCTAGTTACTGACCTTGTAAATTCAGAAGCCATATTGGCGGACGCCCTGACAAAGCCAGAAATCAAGCCATATGTCCACATCCTCACATAATCTATCCTACAATCTCTCAATTGAACATGGCAGCATGTTGAGAGGAAATCTCAGATAACAGCCGCTCCACCCTTCACCTCTGCAGGACTCTCCATCATGTTTCCTTCCTGTCACAATTTATTGACATCTCATCTCAACTCCACTCACATCTCATCTTGACTCCACTTCTCTGCACCCTTCACCTCATTCCCATTCCTCACTCCTCACTCATCTCTCATCTCCTCATCTGCTCCCTCTTCCACTCTGCCTCTTCAACTTCAGCTCCTCATTGGCTCCCTCACCCCCTCTGCTTCTTAAACTCGCTCCCAATAATCAACATCTTCTCATCAACATCTTCCAACCTACAACTACAACCTCTCAATAAACAACATCAATGTCCCCAACCTATGGTTGCAACCTGCATTTCCCACTTTGACACCTTTGCATCAAAGTTGATTTCCTCTCTCATTCTTGTTCATTTGTGAGATTGTCCTCTTCTTCAGATCTCTCAAATCATAATTTACTCACTATGAGTTAACTTTCTCAGCCTGTCCACCACATCTCATCATTCCCATCCAGTCCATCATTTAAAGATTTTATCCTCATCTGTTGTCCTCAGAGTGAGATATTCTCCTTCATTTCTTACTCTCCGTTTTTCATTATTCTTTTGTTGAGACTCTTTCACTTAGTCTGTTGGTTCAGGTAATTCAAACCTTCAAACTGTTCAATTCTTGTTCAAACTTGTTGCTGCATTTCTTCTAGAGCTTCAAAAAACAAATTGATTTGTTTTTTACAGCCACCCACAGTTATCTGGTACCCTTCAAGCGCTTGATTGGGGTGAGTTTGGCAGGTTCACTAAGAACCTGGAGGTTGGTTGGGATTGAGTTGATCTTTCCTAATGTTCTGCTAACAACCAGATTTATTAGCTTTTGGGCTTTTTTACTCACAACTGCATTGTTCTATTGAAATCTGAACAAAACTTAACTTATTCTGTTCAAGTCTTTTCCTGCACCACCTTGCCTGGGATAGTGTTGTTCCATTGCTACTGAATACTATCAAACTCATGCCTTCTCTTTGATTCCTTATTTACAAGCTTCTGGATCTTGATTCTGGTTGAATTGAAATATTTTTGTAATGCTCAGGAGGGCAGCCTAAAAATACCCTTTCCCCTCCACAGAACTTTCTGCGGCTCAGCACTGTTTTCAGTCTTACACCTGGGACCAAACATGGCTACAGAAAGGCGCGAAAAGTGGACATGTTAAGCCTGGGGGGATCCAAGTAGGGCGCAGAGGGAGTAATGAGAAGGAAAAATTGCATGGTTTGGTGACCAATCCAGGACACCCCATGGAAATTGAAATTTTTGAATTTTTTTTACATTCCCTTATCCATCAATACATCCTTAAAAAAGACAAAAAAAAAAAAAAAAAAAAAAAAAAAAAACTTATCTCTTGTGCCTCTATGGGTACCCACTCATTTTCCATTATCCCAGCTCTTCCCTGTCCTAGCAGTCTAGGCAGGCCTTCCTTGGTCATCCAATGCTTTCCTCCTTCATTAAACTCTCACCCTTGCACAAGCTTTACCCTGATTTTTTGGCCAAGAGCAAGCAGGAAGCCATCCCACCATCCTTCAATCTCCACCTCTACCTCTCCAGTGACTATCATCATCCATCCTCTGACTATCATCAAGCTTGACTCAATTGACACAAAGCTTTTGATCCTAATGCCATCCTCCATTGGTTGCTACTACTCAATCATCACTTCAATTGGACCAACTCAATTATCAAGCTCATCCCCAGCCAACCAGACCATCATCATCCACCCCATCGTGGAATCAGAAACAACAACATAGATCACCACCATCAACCAATGACTGCAATTGAAGAATCAATCTCACCTCCATCATCATCCAGGCAGTTGCTTTAACCAATTCCCTTTCCCACCATCATCACCGCCGTCCAATCTTTCTGAATTGGTCAGTTGGTGCTCTCATCTCTTGCTCCACCTCTTTGCCTCCATCCACACTGTCTTGCTTTTCTCTCAGCTATCTCCATTGCTCATCCTCCCCTGTGCGGCTTGTCTGTTTCCTGTGGGGGTCTCTGTTGACTGCGCAATTCTCAGCAGCTGCCTGGGCCCATCAGCCTGTCCTTGCAGCTCTCACCTGCTACTCTCCTGCCCGTGCCCATCATTGGCACAGGCTGGTTTCTTTCCATTCCTGTTCATCCATGATTTCAATTTTCTTGAGTTGTTGTGTGTTTATTCTTTTATTTTCTCATCATCAAATTAAAAAGAAAATCCGCACTCATTTGTAAGTATCTCTTGTAAATAGTCTACAGGCCTCTTGTCTATAAAATGAGGGGCTCTCCCCTGCCTTTTTCCAATCATCCATGGGAGTGTGTGTGTATGTCCCCCCCCCAGTTATTATGAGTGAATTAAATCTCCATCCTTATCCTGGGTATATATTTTGATTGCCCCTTGATCCTTTGAGCCTCCATACTCAAATCTTTGATCTGTCCATATGTGACCTTGATCTTTATCACCAACCATAGAAGAGAATTCTTTCTGCTGGAATTCTTGATTGTGTTATACCACTCCTGATCCCTCTTTCTGACAATACTGGTCTGATCTTTCCCTGATCATCTTTCTGGATCCAGTTACGTTTGGTTGAGAGGTTCCTTTAAGCTTGAAACCTGGAGTGTTATACCTCCCTTTATTCTTAAAATTTGAATTCCGCCATGCTACTCTTGAGTTCCTTGGGAATTTTTGGGTTATTCTTGTTCCAATCTGTTATTGCTTTGCTTGTAGAGCTTCACAAACAAATTTCTTTTTGTTTTGATCAGCCACCCACAGTTATCTGGTACCCTTCAAGCGCTTGATTGCGGAGAGTTGGGCAGGTTCATTGAAAACTTGGAGGTTGGTTGGGATTGAGTTTATCTTTCCTAATCTTCTGCCAATGACCAGAGTTATTAGCTTGTGGGCTCTGTTACTTACAACTGCCATGTTCCATTGAACTCTGAACAAAACTTTGACTTATTTTGTTCAAGTCTTTCTCTGCACCATCTTGCCTCAGATAGTGTTGTTTCCATTTGCTACCAACTATTCCAATGCTCATCCCTTACATTAATTCCTTATTTACAAGTTCCTGGATCTTGATTCCGGTTACATTTAAATATTATTGTAACTCTTAGGAGGGCAGCCTAAACAGCACCTTTCCCCTCCACAGAACTTCCTGTGGCTTAGCACCATTTGGATTCTTACAATGGATGCAAAGGGGGGCATGCAACAGGATTTGGGGCGCTATGGGCAAGCATGGGGGGCTCCTTGTAGGGCGCAGAGGGGGAAATGAGAAGGAAAAACCAGATGGGCGTAGTAGCAAGGGTGGTTGGGAAGGAGGTTAGGGTTCTTTGTCTCTCAGTGTTGGGATTTATTGGAATTCTGACTTTCTGACTCAACCAATCTTGAGTGCGCGCAAACTAAACCTCAAATCAACTACTGTCAAAACAACTACATGGCAATCAGCCATCTTCAACTCATTTGACCATAGATTCTCAGAAACTAATCTCATCAACACTCACCAGGATTCCAGTATCTGATCTTTGTCAGAATTTTGATCTACTAGTAGTGTTGCCTGAATCTTGAGTGCAACCAGTCCTGTAGTCCTCCATGTTGTGCAGTCTCTGATGACCTAGTATTGAATATCTCCTATTCATTTCTATGACCTTGTTCAACCACTTGTCAGCCTCCGTTGTACTTAGCTTATTTAAGTCAGCTGAACCACAAGTGAATTAACCTCATCTGTTCTTCCCTACACTGAACCGGAGTGCCCCCTTGACTCCCAAGATCCGCTCCTCTTGGAGTCACAAGATCTTTCCTCTCCTCCTCTTAAGTGTTTCAACCGGAGCCTTGAACTTAAAATCTTTCACAGTTAAAAGCCAAAGTGCTCCCAAAGTGCTTCCCTGAGATCATTTCACTTCTTATTGCTCTGGCTGCTTAATCACTGCAACGTTTGATCTTTCATTCCCTTTCTGATTGTTGCATGCTCTTGATTGATCAACTTCACCAAGCTTCCTTATGCGCTGAATAGCTTGCCCGGATCATTGCTTGACCATCTTCATTACCATCTTACCGTCGCGCAATCTCCATTTGAGTCATCCAGCAACCTTGCACTCGTCTATCGGCCTGGTCACCTCATCAAGTATTGACCTTGCGCTAGCTAGTTTGGTCCATTTTCATCTCCTTCTTGCTCAATGGATTATTCAACATCTCCTGAATGATTTGTCAACTCCTCAAATACCAATCTCGCTCCTGTCGCCTCAAGTCGCTCGGTTCTTCAATTCCCAGCTTGTTCAATCAATCTATCACAACCTCAACTGTCCGATTGGCCAGTCCTTCAGTTATCATCCTTTGCCCATCTGGTGCAATTGTCCTTTCACTCAATTGGTTTGATTGCTACCGCTAAAGTCGCCTGGTTAAGGGTTACCTCAAGTCAATCAAGTTAGGACTCTAGTCAAAGTTTTCCGGTCGTTCGCCACCTCAAGTTGTCCAATCAATCTTGCCGATAGTTTTATTGATCCGATCCTTGCGCGCGAACTTGTCATCAACTTACTCGACTTGCTAGCTTCGCGACGACTGTTAATCGGACATTCTTAGGTCCAGTTGCTACCTTAAAAAGTCTTCCAACTTTACTTCCATTCTCCGGTTCAGCACTACCTCAAGTCACACATAGTAGTTCTAGGTAGTCTCATCCTTGAGTCCTTTGTCTATCATGCTCCTTTGTGGGTAATTCATTTATATGGCTCCTTTGTGGGAAAATTTTTCAAGTTGTTGCTCAGAATAGTCTGGGATTCAAAAATTATGATTGGAATTTTTGTGTAACTTGTTGATGTAATAGGCTCTATTGTAGGTTCAATTGTAGTTCAAAAATCACAAGATTTCCTTCCTGTCTAATGGAATATGCCCTTATTGTAGTGTTCAAACATCTCTTCATACCAGGTGGTAATGTTGGATTTAATAGACATGCAAGAGTCAAAAAGTCTTCAACTCATTATTGTGTTTTAACTCTCTCAAGCTTCAGTCAAGGGGGTGTGTCAGAATTTTGATCTACTAGTAGTGTTGCCTGAATCTTGAGTGCAACCAGTCCTGTAGTCCTCCATGTTGTGCGGTTTCTGATGACCTAGTATTGAATATCTCCTATTCATTTCTATTACCTTGTTCAACCACTTGTCAGCCTCCGTTGTACTTAGCTTATTTAATTCAGCTGAACCACAAGTGAATTAACCTCATCTGTTCTTCCCTACACTGAACCAGAGTGCCCCCTTGACTCCCAAGATCCGCTCCTCTTGGAGTCACAAGATCTTTCCTCTCCTCCTCTTAAGTGTTTCAACCAGAGCCTTGAACTTAAAATCTTTCAATCTTATCCTCCTAACAGTCACCATCCACCAATGCAACCTACTTAAATCAATCAAGTTATCACCCTTGACCTACCCTCAGAATTTCCTCCATCAAATTCAATTTGATTGCGCCTCTTCTTCCATGCCTGCCTGGTAAGGCTTAGCCTGAATGCTTCCCCTCTCCACTCATTTAATCTTTTACAGTGCTTGTTTCTCATTAAGCTCATTTTTTGTTCTACTCAGTTCTGCTCTGTTCCTTAGCTTTTTTTCAATCAAATCACTCAAATCCCTTTACTCAGTGATTCTCCTTGTTGCTGGATTGTAAATTACGCTTGTACTTAGGTTAGGGTGTGGGGGAAGGATATAATATCTTCCCCCCACGGCCTTGCTAGGGGGAGGGGGAGGGAAGAGGAAGGAAGGAAGGAAGGAAGTAACAAAGAAATTGATCTATTCTTAGCCTTATTCTCCCCTTTAAAGGGCACATCCCCATCCTTACAGATGATAGGACCATTAACTTCCATAAACTCAAGGAAAAATTTGGAAAGCCTCTCTGTCTTGTGTCCAAAACTTCAGTCGAACTCTTGGCCCACAGTTGTTTTCAAATAGGCTGGTATGCTTCAGAAATGAAACTTGGGGCAATAATCCCCAGATCTGGTTGTCCCAAAGCAACATGGTGTGCTCATTCAAAGGCAGTCCTCTCAATTTCACTAGCCACTTCCAAAGATGCATTACGCACTTTTCTGCCAAGTCGTAATGGATGGATCTATCTAGTTTTCAATTAGAGGGCAAATGGCTTTGCCAACTGGTCTTGAGAATTTAGTGAAAAGAATTCAAATATCAATTGAATCTCATCAACAAAAAAGGCTTAGAAAATAAGGTGAAGAAATTTGGAGTAGAATCTAAGGCTCAGGGCATTGATATCAAAATCAAAAGCCTCAGAGACAATTACAGGAACAAACTCATTAACCTGAGACTCATACCTTCTCAATTGATGACTGCAGACATTCTGACAAAAGTGGCAAACAAGGAATCAAATATCAAGCTTGTGAATTTCTTTTACTTTTACTTTGACTGCCCTCTGATTCAAGGAGGATTTTTGAGTTATTGAATCTAATGTTGTGTCCTTTGGTTCTGTCTGTTATTTTTTTTCTCATTTATACTTCCTTCTCTTTCTTTGTTCCCATTATCCACAACTTCAAGAGTCTGCATGCTCTATCTTCAGTCACATGTGGCTTGCACCTCTTGGGCATGACTGCCCTCAGGAACCAACCAGGTAAGACCCCCTTCTTGCTCATTGCTTCCACCCTCCATCCTGTCTTACTCACAAATACAACTCAAGAACCACAAGACCCAACTCAAGCATCATCAAACGGAAGCAGCCAGTTCAATCTTGTAAGATCTATCTTTTGGCTCATTGGTAATTCAGTGATTAACCACTTTTGAAATTCTGTTCAAGGCGCTCCTGCAATCAAGTCTTATTCTCAAGTTGTTGGCCCCATTTTTTGTTGTTTCCATCTAATTCTTCCCATTTATTATCCTTCAAGTTCTTGCTTTCCTCAATTGCTGACCATAGCAGTGAGTCCTCATTGGTTATACTTCTTTTCTTCTTTCATCCTTTACTCATTCATTGTGTTTCTCAACTTCTATTACCTTGTGGTTTTATTTAAATACAGTTGCTCCTGGTTCTAACACCAATTTTCTATTGTTTTACTTATAATCCTATGAAAATGGGTGTAAAAGGCCCATTGGATGCCATCTTCATTTCCTTTGTTAACAATAACCACTGGGTTTTTTTATTACTTGAGGGCAATATGATTCCAATCCTGCCCAGTGTATCAAAAAATTGTTATTTGACTTCAAAGAAAGCTTCTGGTTAGGTTGATCATCTCAAAGATCAAATGGATTTGTATTCCAATTCATAGATATAATATCATCTCATCATTTGGGTTTTCATTTCATCATTTGGGTTTGGTCTAACATTTACTTCTGATGTTGATCTTTTAATTCTGTTATTTTAAAAGTTTAACACATTTTGAGCATCATTATGTTGATTTTTTTGAGTTAAAATCATTATTTTGAGTGTTTCAAATGATATTTCATTGGTAATTCAGTTCAACTTGTATTGGGCTGGTCCCATCATAAGGATTATTTTTACTTCTTATGATGGTATCAGCTTCACAGAAGTTGAAATTTTTTTTTAGGTGTTCTCACTTCAGAGCTAGTCCATTAGGGCGTATCAAAGTTAGCAAAACCACCATTAGAAACTCACCATTTTTTTTTACCAAACCCACCATTTTTAATGGGGGGTTTCTGAAATACACATACCCCCTAACTGGTGTATTCAAAAATGGCCGGTTTCAAACATCAAACCCACAATTTCATCCATCCACCATCCATGGCATGCAAAACACCCATCCACACCTCCAACTCATCAAATCCATACGCATTACACACATCTCATCTCCATTGCTTCACATCTCCATCAATTCACATCTCCATCACTTCACATCTCCATTGCTTCACATCTCCATCACTTCACATCTCCATTGCTTCACATCTCCATCACTTCACATCTCCATTGCTTCACATCTCCATTGCTTCACATCTCCATACCTTCAGATCTCCATTGCTTCACACACATCTCATCATCATCAAATCACCATCTTTCTCAACATGTCCAATCAAACATCCCGGAAGCAAGTTGAAAATGCAAAGAAGCTGGCTGAAATTTTTTTTTTATTATTTGACTTGGATTCAGACTCCGATTTGGAATCAACTTGGTTAGCTTTGAATTCTCTATTGGAAAAGCAATACATGGTTCCACAAAGACACACTCTCCACAAACCTATTTATGAAAGGCAGAAGCTTCACCTACTGCCCAACTTAAGATTCCAGAAAATGTTCCAAACTTTATTGCCTTCTTTCATGAAAATTTTGGAGATGATTGATAACCACCACATCTTCCAGAACAATTCTTGGAATCCTCAACACAATCCAGCTATTCAACTGGCTGTTGCTCTTGTTAGATTGATATCAAATGGAAATAGATCAGCAATTCATCAATTAGAAAATGTATTCTTGGTCAGTTATGGACCCATTGAATTATACACCAAAAGAGTCATTATTGCTACCCTATCTTTCTGTCGCTCCATCCTTTGTTGGCCAACAAAAGAAGACTGCAAGGAGATATCTCAATTAATGGAGACTGAAGGCTTTCTTGGTTGCACTGGTTTTGTTGATGAAACCACTATCCCCTTGAGTCAAAAACCTAAGCTAGATGGCAACCATTATTTTGATCAGAAAAAAGGCAATTGATTCATTTCCTTTCCAAAACCTTTGATAATACACTGGCTGAATATGTTTTATTGGTTTGTATAGATACTCTGTGTCACTACAACTTTTTTTTGATAACAACAAGAAGTTCATATCCCTCCATGCTGGCCTTCCAGGTTCTTGTCATGATTCATATGTTTTCAATTGGATGCAGATTTCCCAAAAACCAGATAACTAATTTGAACAAGATCAATACCTTCTGGCCAATTCAGCTTATGCTAGCGGGAAATATGTGGTTCCAGCATACCATAATGTTTCATCCGATGATCAAGCCAAAACCTATTTCAACTTTTATCTTGCCCAATCATGAGTTAAGATAGAGCATGCATTAGGAATCCTGAAAGGAAGATGGGACAGCTTATGGGAGATGCAAAAACAGCTACAAAATTCCAAAGAAATGGAGTTCCTCATAAACTGGATTATCACTTGTGTAATCCTTCACAACCTTCCTGCCAACATCATAGATGAATGGGATGAAATATTTGAAGAAGATATTCCCAATCCTCCTCAAGTCATCCCGCTATCATCTTGTACCTCATCTTTGGCCATGAGAGAGCAAATTCTACCCCTCACACTTGCTCACTTTGATGAGTAGTATTCGGTTTTTAAATAGGTAAAAAAGAACATCACAGAATTTTTTTGGTTTTGGTTGTTCAAATCCTAGGCTGACTCAGTTTTTTTTTTTTTTTTTTTTTGGTGGACTTAGAAAAAAACCCAAACCATAACTTTCAAACCACCCACCTCACCCCACCAAACTACTGTTCCAATCCTCCTCCTCCTCACAAAACCACCTCACCAGTCCACACCTTGCTCCTCCTCACCAAACCACCTCACCCAACTCACCATCCACCTCCACCTACCTCCAAGTTCACCTTGCCAGGCATCCTCATTGTTATTCTTCTTTGCTCAGAACCCCAGGTAAGCCCCCCCCCCCTCCTCCTCCTCCTGTTAGATATTGTCCTTGTTACCTCAGGTAAGCACCCCCCCCCCTCCTCCTGCTCCCCATCACCTCCTCTGCCTCCGCTTTGGTCCATTGGCAAGCAATAGCTTTATTGCTTGCCGTTCAACCAATCAATCCATTGGCAATCAAAAAGTCTTTTGCTTGCCAGTTGACCAATCAATTGGTTGGCAAGCAAACAAAATTTGCTTGCCGGTCAGTCAATTGATTGAATGGCAAGCAATTGATTTTTTGCTTGCTGGTTGATCAATTTATTGATTGGTCAACAACCCCCGGCCCCTCTTCCACCTCCTCCTGATTGATTGGAGAGAAATCAATTGATTGATTGATTGTTTGCTTTCTAATCAATTGATTGGCCAACCACTCCCTGGCCCACATCCTCCTCCTCCTGATTGATCAGCAAGCAATAAATCAATGGCTTTCCAATTGATTGATTAGCCAACTGCCCCCTGCCCCTCCTCCTCCTCCTCCTCCCTGATCATTAATAGGTGACTGATTGGTGTTTTTTTTGTAGGACATTTCACTGTTGACCTTTTGTTATTTTCTATGTTTGTTGAGAATCTATTTTGATTATATCGGACTAAGGAATGTATTTTTTTTAATTTGATTCCATGCAATGCAATATGTCATTCCACCCCTTTGACCACAATTTCTTGATAGCCCATTTTTCTCCCAACAAACTCAAAAAGTTATAATTAATGGATTTCCATCTTGATCCTCACACCAATTAAATTATACGGTTGAGAGGGAAAAAGATGGAAGGAAATAGTTTGAAAAAAATATAGAGAATTGGGAAGAAAAGGGTTTTCCAGAGAGGGAGGGCTCAAATGCTGGATTCTTAAATTGCATTGGAAGTGACTGAGCAATCAATTAATGAAAAGGTTGTTTGGTCTTCATGCAAACTATGTCCCTTGATCCTGTATCCGTCCATTGTCAAGAAAAGTAAAAAACCCACCCCTGAAGAGTTGGAACAGGCCATACAGAGGATCAAACTTTTCCATTTCTTCAGCTCTGGAAAAGTATATGTTCAAGATCAATTGGATCATGAGTCTATGGTCATAATAATCAAATTTTTCCCTTTGAATGAACTCTCTGAGCAAGAGAAGAAGGAAATAAACTCAGTAACAACATTCCTTCACCAATCCAAAAAATTTTCAACACTGTTGGTCCCTCAAGATCTTGAGGTGGGAAAATGTGGGCAATTGGATGGCAAAAATCAATGGACCCTTCTGAACTGTTTGGATGATATTTAAAGAAAGATGCTGTCAAATCCTCCCCTAAAGAATATTATTTTTTGGACCTTAGGTCTGAAAGGTTCTCTGAAATTTTGGGCCAAATGTTTTTGAAATTAGCAAAAATTGTGTTTTATTCCAACCGTGAAGCTATGATGGACAACAATATCCCTTCCTTCTCCTCATTCAAATTTGGATCTGGCCTTACTGATTTTGACTGCTCCCCTCACATCACCTTCAGCTCAGACTCCTTCTACAACTTGCCCCATGTTGACAAAGGTGATGTCTCCTCCTATTCATTTTTACTTCTGGTCCCAACAAAAAAATTGAATAGACAAATTATTCACAAAAAGGATGAATATCAAGTATCTGACGGCCAATTTTTGTTCCCAGATTTGGGTTTTGGGATTGATTTCAAACAAAAGTGCATTGTCAAAATTTTTTGGACAGAAAGCAAGTTCAAGCACTGTAATTTTCCTGCAGTGGATCCTGCCACCCATACTAGGATGGCCATGTGAATGAAAATTAACAAAACAACAAAAAAAACTAGCAAGGACTTTGCCAGTGGCAAAATATACCTTAGGAAAAAAATACAAATAAAAATAAAAAAGATTTGTTCATTGGTGGTGTTAAAAATACTCTCGAAAGTTGTTGCAATCAAAAATAAGTTTCTTGTTTTTATTGTTAAAATTTTTATCAAAGTAAATATATTTACAATCCAAACAATTGATTAATTTCCTCTATTTCATTCACAGTTCTACTGCTACCAATACATGCCATGACTACCAATAAATATCTTTTTTTTCTGTGGCTAGCCTTTCCCTCTTGTTTTTGAGTTGGTCTTGCTCTCAATCCTTCTCCTCTTCCTGTATTTGAAACTCCAGCTTGGCCTATTTGGTTTGCCATTCAGCATCCAACTTGTGTTGATGAGCCAAACTCTCATCTTTCCACCTTTTACAATCCATAGCCAGTTGACAATCCCACTTCTCATTTTCAAATTGAAGTTTTTTGGATTGAATTTCTGATTTCACTGTTTTTTGGAGGGGAATAGGAATGAGCTTGATTTTGAAATCAAGTACAATCAATCAATGAATTTACTTGAATCTCAATTCTCCATGATATCCTCAAAGCCAGAAGAATTTGAAGTGTTCCTCTGCTTTTGACAGCTATCAGGGTTGAGGTTGATGGAATTGGATACCTTTTGCTTTCCCTTTGCAGAGGAGGTTTGTGTGGGAATGTTGTCACTCTCATTTGAAGGAAATGTGGGAGGCCCCATTGCTTGAGTTTTTGGTCAATGAGGAACAGATGAGGATGTTTTTTTACAATATAAATCAGTTGGGATTAACCAGACAGAAGAGAAAAGAACTTGGGTGCTTACTTGAGCAGATTTTGATGGTAGTGGCAATACAGGAATAACTTACTCCTCATTGACCAAGTTTCTGAGTTTGTCCACCCCAGGAAGAGAGAAATTGAAAGAAGGAAGTGAGGGGTCCTAGGAAGGTTTTTTCAATGCTGATGTAGACTTAATTGGAGTAGGTTGTGTTGGAATATCCTCCTCCACATCAGATTGGAGCCACTCATAGGTTTTGTCTGGATCATCATTGCTAGGCTGAGGATCCACAGCCAAGTCCTCACCTTCAACAGATTCAGATTTTCGGGCGTCAAAAGCACCTAATGGGGTGATGGTGGCCTTCTTTCCAAATATTTAATCCATAGGAACATAAAAAGGACAAATGGAGTCCAACTTATCAATGAACAAGGTGATTCCTTTGGCTTTATCAGAGTTGGTGATGCCAAAGCCAGTGGAGATTGACATGGAGTGGGCTTTTTTGTAATTGGTTTGATAGTTCTTGAATTGCTCCTGCATCTGTTTGGACGGAAGATCCAGCCTACCTTTGGTTTTATTCTTGAGTTCATTGGCCATCAGGAGAAAACCATTAAACTTAGAGGATGGAGGTTGGCCAACTTGTGTTTCATTTTTGGATCCAAAGCAAGAATTTTAGTTGGACAGAATTTTGAACCAGTTTACCAAGATGATGTGATCAGCTCTCTTGAGCTGACTTGAGCCTTTGGAAGCTGATGGGGGAGGATTGTTGGATATTGAGTTCCTGGGGGATGTTTGCTTTGGTTGAGTGGACTTGCAGGGGGAGTGTTTCTGAGGGGCCATTTAAAAAGAGTAAGAGGGATGAAGTGATGAACAATAAAGCAATGAGAATTAGGATTTGATTAAAGGGGGGATGAAGTGATGAAGAAATTAAGCAATGAGAGGAGGGATGTGATGAAAGCCATAAAGCAATGAAAGTCATAAAGCAAGGTGAGAGTGATGAAGTGATGAGGGGATGAGATTGATGAAGTGGAAGAGATGAGAGTGATGAAGTGAGAGCAATGCATCAAATTTCTGGATGAAATTGGAGGTAGAATTTTTTCCAATGAGGTTGGAGGTTGAAACCAGGGATTATGATGTGGAATGACACATGGTTGGGGTGGTGAAAACTTTAAATACTTTATTTTAAAAAACCCATTTATTCTCAGGTAACTTTTGCACGTCTGATGTGAAATGAGTGGGGTTTTTTGATTTTTGATGGCAGGTTTGAAATGGCCAATTTGGGTTAAAACCTGCCATTAAAAAATGTCTGGTTTGCTTAACTTTGATACACCCTAATGGACTACTTAGCTCAAGTTGTCCATTATTCCAACAGTTTTTCCCCCATGCACCTCCTCTACTTGGAGGGGGAGTTGTGTGGGGGTCAATCTTGCCACAAGCAACTGTTGGTGTGGCAGAAAACTTAGGCTAAGTTGTCCATTGTGCCAACAGTTGTTCCCCCCTGCACCTCCTTCACCAGCAGGGGGAGTTGTGTGGGTGTGGACCTTGCAGGAACTGACTGCCATCATGGTGGACTACTTAGCCTAAGTATTCCATTGTCCCGACAGGGAGAGGAGTGAAAAAAAAATAAAAAAAAATAAAAATAAGAATTTGAAAAAAATCCCCCCCCAAAAAAATGAATAAAAAAATAGCATAAAAAAATGAATCAAAAAAAAATGAAGAAAATCAAAAAATCAAAAAATTAAAAAAAAAAAAACTTTAAAAAAAATATCAAAAAGTATTAAATGATATTGAAGAAAATTAAAAAATAAAAAGAAAAGCAGAAAAAGGAAAGAATAAATGAATAAATGAAAAATGAAAAAAATTCAACCTTTCAAAAATTTACAAAAAGTTCAATTAAAAAAACATTTTTTTTAAAAAAAAGATGTAAGAATACATTTTAAGAAAGGGAGAAGTATTTTTCATGCCACCAATATATTTTCCCACTTGGTTAATGTGTCTGAGGGCATCCAGCCCAATTCTTTTTGGAAATTTGTGGCAATGATCTTCTGAAAAAAAAGTCCCCAAATCAGATTGATACCTACCACTGACATGAACTTTCTTCATTGAGGAAAAAAAAACCAGAAAAAAAATTCTATAAATAATAAGTAAAATTCCTTTTCTTAAATAGAATTAGTAACATGTAATTTTTTAGATTGACACCAATCAAAAAAAATCCAGTGTAACATGGCTCTGAATCAAATTTCTTAACAGTGGTAAAATAAATATGGCATTAAAAGTAAAGACATGAATTCCCAATTATTCTTTTTATGTAAAAATTTTCAATTAAATTCATGAATTACATAAATATGGTGCCTGAATCTTCTGGGACCACCCAGAAATCAATTTTATTTTTGACTCCAAAACCAAAAAAAGTCAAAACAGGTTCCACTCACCATCCCAGGTGCTACAACTTGTGGCAGGTGCAGCCCTTCTTTTCATGTTGACTAGAACCAGCACAAAAAAAAATGAGCAAAATCAAAATTGAAATTCAATATGATAGTTGAAATCCTTGAATTTATTGAGGAGGAAACTGGATCATCCTTGAAGAAGATGTTAGAATTCATCAGAGAAGAATTAAAATTTTCAACTTTAATCACTTCAATTGATTGAGTATTTGAAGAATGGACATTACCTGGACAAACGTAAAAGAATTACCAGTCAAACAGAATCATCCATCATCAATTAGTAAGAAACATGATCATTCCATTAATTGTCTCATTTATAGAGATCAATTTTTTTTATGCATCCATGAGGCTGGTTTTGATCTTCATACTCAGAAGAGAAATCAACAAGCAATTTCTGTTAGTTTTTTTCAAAAATTTGAAAGCAAATGAAATCAAAATTGATTAAAAATTATTTAAATGATCTGTATTGAATTGTTTCAGGTGAAATGGCCACCTTTACTATTGCTCCACACCAATCCCAATGATATTGATTGTAGAGATCCCCAATCATGGAGATTCCTATTAAAATTTTATCAACAGCAATGGAAAACAACAGAAATGATTTAATTGAAAGAGATTACTTGCACTTTTCAATCCACCTGCATTCCCAACACCCAGAGGGGGCTGTTACTTGCCTTTAAAATTTCACAACCCACTGTAGTTATGACTTGAATCAAGCCAGACAAAAAACCCATTTAGGCTTCCAAGAAACTTGAAATCAATCTTTTAACCACCCTTACCCACCATTCTTAAACCCCATCAAAATGTTGTTCAATACTCTCAGACAGTTTTTCAAGGCTCAAAAATTTAAACTTTGACCAGTAGATGATCTTCAGCAAGGCATTAGAGAGGCATAATGACTCCAACCAACTGAGGAAGTTGGTTTGAGAATTCTAATAATCTTCTCATCAAGCCTGTTTCTCCAAGTCAAAAAAAAATTATTGGTTATATTTTCAGAGAAACAAGTTATCTCTACATTTTTTTTTTGGATTATTGAAATTATCACTTCTTCCCTTTTCCAAAAAAAAGCCGGGGGTGGCAGAAAGATTGGAATCAGGTGCACAAAATCGTGAGAACAGGTACACTTTGTGCGGAAAATCGGGACAAGGATTAATTCGGGCCGGGCGAGATTTCAGAGGAGAAAGGGGACATGAGGATGGTCAAGGGACAGCTCTGGTGGAAAGAGCAGTAGGTAGCGTAGCGTATCGTCAGTAGAACCTAGATGATCAAGAGATGGTCGATCAGATGAGTCTTCTAATTCGAGATTGAGGGTGATATTCTCTTGTCAGTCGATCGGGTCGATCTTGATCGAGGTCATCGGTTGAGGATGTCTCCTTAACTTCTTCTTCCCGCCCGTGTGTCCGTGTGTCTGTGCGTGTGCGTGCGTGTTGATGGTGTGAGGCTTGATGATGATGAGTCTCTTGACTGGTTATTACTCTGGTTCGAGGTAGGCTTCCTTTTTTTTATTTTTGATGATGATGATGTCATCTCCCTCTCCCGTCTTACGTCATCGTCATTGTATTGCATAGTCGACTATGCACTTTACATCGTTTCGATTCACGAGCTGCTCCTTTACCATCCCCGCCCCCCCCCCCCCCCCCCGGGGTGGCTGCTGTAGTGATACTGAATCTCATGATGGGCTACTTCCTTCCTTCCCATTCCCATTCCCATTCCCATTGACCACCACCACCACCACTACCACCAACCTCAACCTCAACCTCAACCTCAACCTCAACCTCAATACACCTCCTTCAGACATCCCTCCACTTCCATTCAGACTACCACCACCATGTCATCATCTCAACCCAAGCAAGATCATCAACTCAAACCACTCGATCCTGTCTCATTGGTCCAACTCCCTCAACCCAAGGCTTACATCCCCGATCCAGATCACCAATCAGCCTTCACCATCCTCTCCAGCTATCATCACTCTAATCGATCCACTCTGACCTCACTGGCTATCATCAACCTCACTCAAGATCATCCTCCCCTTCGACACCTCATCATCCTCGACCATCTCGCCTACTCCCAGGCACTCTGGCTCGACTCACGTACCATCCTCTACCTCCGTCCCTCGGGCGCCAGGGAGGACCAACCGGACGATACACTCGAGCCTGCCAGTCAAGCCATCGAGTTATGGGCCATCGAGATCCCCAAGTCAGCCGACGATCGAGCCCAGAAACCCTATCTGATCGGCCGACTGCCCACCCCGATCGACAACCTCAAGTTTCAAGCCTTCCCTTCCTCCTCGACCGGCATCTTGGCTTTCTCGGCTCAGGTCTATCCACCCTACGACTCGGATTCGTTCCAGAACGATCATCATCTCGTTCAATCCTACGAACGAGCTGCCCAAGGATCCAGCGGCCAATCCTACGACTCGATCTTCGTCCGTCATTGGGACGATTGGCTCGATCAAAATCACAAACAGCCTCGACTGTTTGTCCTCGATCTCGATCGAAACGATAACATCTGGTCTCTATCGAACTCGAACCCCCCAAGGTCTCTATTCCCTGGCTTGGTCAGTTCTTACTCTTCCCCGTCGATCGACCCGATCATAGGAGGGGACCTCAGGCGAGGGGGTTGGCGCTGATATTCGTGTGATCTCTCAACTTGTCCTCCCATCACTTCCTAGAGTGTCCCCGTTGGTCCATTTGGCTCTTCCTCCGATTTCGACCTCACCCCTTCATCCGTAGTAGTGACGGCCAAGGATCCTGATATCAACCCTGGTAAGGCCCTCTACCATATCACCCTCATGACTCATATCAGAGCTCTTGGCTCAATGCCTGCTCCCACATCCTTCTTCAGCCTGGCACACCCGCCAAAACATCTACATCACTCCACTCTACCCACGAACTCAGTCCGATCAAAAACCACGCCAACTTACGACCGGTGATCAAGGTGCTACATCAGGGGTAAGCAGAGACGCCATCCAGTATAGTGATTCGCTCGTGTCATTGCAAGTTTTGGACTAATCTCTCACATTTCAAAAAAAAAAAAAAAAAAAAAAAACTCCATGCCCGGTTCTCCATCCTCATTCACTTAGCCTGTATTCTCTCCATCGGCAAAAGTAAGCGAGCGATACGAAAGTGGATTCGTTGCTTGGTTGGAGATGAGTCAAGACGGATATGAATCGGATCGAAGACAAGTGGTTGTATACGATCTTGAGACTCGCAAGCGGATCTACCTCGCTAAAAACTGGGATCGATCTCCCACTCAGATTGTTTGGGGTAAAGATGACACCGAACTCTTCTTGCTAGCTGAAGTGAATCGTCCTCAC
This sequence comes from Puccinia polysora, assembly GCA_025617555.3. Classification (NCBI taxonomy): domain Eukaryota; kingdom Fungi; phylum Basidiomycota; class Pucciniomycetes; order Pucciniales; family Pucciniaceae; genus Puccinia; species Puccinia polysora. The sequence goes on from CM062624.1 coordinate 51,851,742, forward strand.
GACTGGGTTTTTCCTTCTTCTCCAGTTTTATGGGAATCTGACCAATTGACTTGATCACGTCCTTCGAACCGAACCGGGTCCTGCCAATTCTTTCTTCAGGAGCACGGCCGAGTCAAAGTTTTCTATCTCTCGCTCGAATCCAACCTCGAGCCAATCAGGCTAACCGATGAGAATTCAGTATCTTCTTTGCGCTATCTAGGTGACTCGCACACACATGGGGTGACGAATTTGATCCAAGATCAATTGCTCTTGACGGTCACGTCCTTGGCGTTCGGACCCACTCCGTATCTTTTAACTCCCAATCGAAATTCCCCTGGTTCCTCAAAATCTTCCTCGCTAGCTTCAATCGTCAAGCTGGATGATTACTCGCTCGATCATGGTCTTGATTTCTGGTTTGAAGGCGCTCAATCCAAACGTGTTCATGGTATTTTGGTTCATCCTCCTGGATTTGTTCCTCAACAGAACCAGAAATGGCCTTTGTTGGTTTTGATGTACGGATTTTTTTTATTTGTCCCCTCCAACCCGTTCCAAAAAAATGACCTATAGTCCATTTCAATGACCAACTTATAATTCTTGTTTTTCCTTTCCTTTTCCTTTTCCTTTTCCTTTTTTTTTTGGTGTGTGTGGGGGGGGGGTGGCATCGGATCATTGCAAACATCGTAGTCATGGAGGACCTCAGGGAGCGTGGCTGCAAGCATGGACTAATCGGTGGCATGCAAACACCTTTGCTTCAGCTGGGTATATAGTAGCGATGATCAACCCCACGGGCAGTACTGGATATGGTCAGGTAAGGCAGCGTGTACCACTCAGAAAGTGGTCGTATGTTGCTCATGTGAATCATTGAATTGGCTTCAATCCGATTTCTTTTCATTCTTGAATGCATCTGAAGGGGTTCACCGATGCCATCACTCAGGACTGGGGCGGGAAACCTTATAAAGTCCGCCTGTTTTCTTCGTGTCAATTTGAAGCTATTCGTTCACTCTATACCCTAATTTTACAACCAAGTTGTCTATTGCACCTCTTGCTGACCAACCTGAGCCATTCTCGACCTTATCCCCCAATCAGGACTTGGTAGCCGGTTACGAGTATCTCCTCAAGACCTTTCCAGAGATAGATAGCTCGCGAACAGCTGCGCTAGGCAAGTGCTTCTTACACACAAATCTTTCAGGCCTGCTCTTATTTCTCTGATATGAACTGACGTCTAGATTGCCTTCACACCAGGTGCTAGCTATGGTGGATACATGGTCAACTGGATCATGGGGCACAACGAACCGCCTCTGAAGTTCAAGGCCTTTGTCACCCACGACGGGATCTTCAATACCCTTTCAGCGTACTATTCTACCGAAGAACTTTACTTTCCCGAACATGACCTTGGCGGTACGCCGGTCAATAATCGAGAGGGGTACGAAAAATGGAATCCGATGAATTTTGTAAGCAATTGGAAGACGCCTTGTTTGGTGATTCATAGTCGAAAGGATTGTGAGCGACCACGTTCCTTTCTGGATTTTTTTTATTTCAGCATGGAGTTTGACTCAACGATGATTGATTGGCTCCGTTGGTTGGCCCTTTGGGGTGTTTCTTAGATCGACTGACTGAATCAGAAGGGTTGAGCGTACGTATGCGGCTTGGCTTGCCAATAACTTTCCTGGCCCTCGAGTTGACGGTCGGTTCTTTCGATTTGACCGCGCGTGAATCCCCCGATCATGTCTGCTTAGGTCTTCAATGCTCTTCAACGACGAGGTGTCCCAAGTAGATTATTATATTTTGTTAGTTTTCGTTCCCTATAACTCGCTTCTCTTCCCTTGGCTTTCAATCCTCTGCGGGATTATGCGATCTCCCAACTCGGCGAGGATTGCTTAAAAAAACGCCCTCCATTCGAACGTATTCTGACCGCGTTTGGATCATGCTGGTTCTATCACTTGTCTACAGCCGGATGAAAATCATTGGGTAACCCGGCCACCTAATTCGATCAGGTGGTATCATGAGATCTTTAGATTCTTAGGTCAGTCCGAATATTCCCATGGCTTGTTTTTGTTTTGGGTAAACCTTTTTGTTTTTCATGCGTGATTTTATTTTGTTGGACAATCTTTTTTTCAACGGTCAATCCAACGTGGGCCGACATCATCCAGGAGAATGGTGTCCACCAGGAAACCAACCGACCACATGAGTCGCCGATCGACATGCATCGATCGTCATGCGGCCATCATTCGAACTATCATCAATCCTCCTCTGCGCCGCCATAGATGAAAAGTGGCTTCCATCATCTGACTTCATCACCCGGATACCTTTGACCACCGGGGGCTTCCCCCCCCCCTTCCTCGGGTTTTTTATTTTATTTTATCAACCGAGGTTTGTACGTGACGGCGTGTTGTGTATGTGTGTAGATATGTATGCTTGAAAAACCAAGCCTGTGTATGCGTTTCCAAGGATGATGTGTCGTTGTGCTTGTTTGTGTGTGTACGTCGATAGATACGAGGACTTGAATAGATGCTTGCTTGCTTGCTTAGGTGTGATGGTAGTTGAGTGCACCAGGGGGAAAAAAAAAACAGTGAACCACGAGGAATGAAAAGAGTATTTAGATTTAGATATACATCGTATGGATTTCAAGGAACCTGTCCAGGTCTTTCTTTGTGCCCGTCCAGATGGCCCAGCTGCTGAAAAAGAAAATAAGAGCGCTGGGCGAAAACGTAAAAAATGGATGTTCAGTGGGTCGACCAAAGTCTTAGGCTCCGCTCGGCAACCGGGGTGTATCTCGCGCCCCCGCGCCAAAAAAAAGATACACCCTGTATGTCGCAGATGCGACATACAGGGTGGTCCGGCAAGGTGTATGTGTAAGTGTGGTGTAGCTACTTAAATTGAGACGTTTTAGATATTTGAGCATCTGTTCTTTACTAATGACACCGGTAAAAGTTTGAAAACAATGAAAACAAATAATAATAATAATAATAATCAAAACATTAAAAATATTCAAAAATAAGAATAATATATATGTGCCAGAGACAAAGCCAAAGCCAATGAGAAAAACAAAAAGAAAATGAGAAAAAGGTTTGTAGGATTGATAGTGTTCTTTGTGATTGAATATTTCTTGTGAAGGATCCAAGAGGATGAGAAGGGAGATGTTCAAAAGAGGCTGTATGGATGCTTTGAATCTATGAGTGAGTCAAGCCACCATGAAGGGCTTAAGATTTTGTGATGGAGCAAGGCATATATGCAGGCTTTCAACTTGACAAACTTCAAATGGTTTGGTGTATCTTTGTAACTGCTAGAAGGGGTAGAGTGAACCTTAAGAAGTGGTGCCCAACATGAAAAGGATGTGGGGTGGGGGGGCATGAATATGATTGCATTTGTGTCATACTCCAAGGTTAAGGGTTATTGTCTTCATCACTTTGGCATACCCCTTTCCTCAGTCCAGAAGTGTGACACAAATAAAGCACAACATCAATGGTGCATTCTGCTTACTACCTCCAACTTGTGCAAGGGACCTTCCAATCTCAGCAACTCAGTCTATACTTGCAATCTTTGCAGTCAACTTCAAGCTGGTCAACCATCCATTTGAGCTTTGCTCTCCTACCCCTGGTTATATCAACCCCTTGGACTTCCATTCTTGGTCATTCAACTAGATTAGTTTGCACCAACACATAGATAGCCAAATCTATTTCATTGTTCTGCCAAGGACTAGCTCCCTTCCCTGCATGATTATGTCTATTCATTCAAATTGTCTTCACATGTCAGTCCTTCCATGTCTCACCCATTATGTTCATGTACTCACACACTCTATTAAATATTTCCCTATAGTACATTGGGTGGTATTGTGGCAGTAAATTAACTAACTCAAGTCATCTATGGTAGTTTGCCACCTATAGTAGATTTCTTTTGAAATTTCACATACTTTCTTGACTGGGAACGCTGCCATCACCCCTTATAATGATATCAATAGGGTAGGGAGATCCACTGCTCCATGGGCACAACAACCCTTAGATACTGTTCTTTCTTCCAAATCTCCTTTGGTTGAGCCTCTCAACAACCCCCTTGCTTCATGGAGTTTCTCCAAAGCCTTGGTGGATCCTCCTGAGAAATTCAAAGATTCCCAAAACTCCTCCAATGAAACCTCAACTTGCAGTAGGTCAAGGGTTTGCACAAATGCTCCCAATTCAGAAGCTCCATCCCTTTTCTCTGCTCTGATCCAGGCTCTTAATCAAAACACCTTGAAAACTAGCACAAGTGGCCCTAGTTTTTGCAATCCGGGAATGAAGCAGCCAGAACACTTTATGGGACAACATGCCCATAAGCTTAGATCCTATCTGCAGTCTTGTAAAATCATCTTCTCCAAAAATTCCAACAACTTTCCCTCTGAAAGACACAAGGTCATTTACACATCTTCCTTCTTAGGAGGTAGAGCTTTGCAGTGGTTCAAACCATACCTCAAACTATTATCCAAGACAAGCCCCACTTGTATTCTCAACAACTGGTAAAAGTTCAAACAACAATTTTTCACCCAGTTTGGCAGCCCCAACAAAGTGCAAAACACCAAATAAAAAATAAATGGCCTTGTAATGAAGGAGAACAATAGGGTTTCTGTTTATATCTCTGAACTTTAAAACTGCATTCTTGCATCCAATGCAACAAGGCAGCCCTTTTATTTCATTACCAAAAGGTTTTACCAGAATGCCTAATCAAACAACTTCCAGTTGTGTGAAATAAGACAACCTCCTTTCAGCAGTTAATAAACTGAGTAATTGAGCTTGATAATGGCTATCATGACAAGAACCACTCTTAAAAAAACAACCATGGATTTTCAGCCTTGGCACAAAAGGTGGAAAAATCTTCAAAGCAAAACTCAAAGAACTCAAAACACTCCAAACCAAATTCAAATTCAAACAAACCAAAGGGGAAACCTGTTGCCAAAACTCTAAAGTTCCTGGATAAGGAAACTGGTATGCTCTGGAACAAGGAATGGAAAAGGAGGGAGAAGGAAGGCTTATGTGTGTATTTTTGAGGAAAGCATGATGTCAATAGTTGTGAAAAGTGGCTAAGCTGTCAAAAAATTAGCGTTTAGTTTTTCTGATCCTTGCAAGGAAGACTATACATTATCTAAATATCATAATTCAATCTTTGCACTTGCAAGTCACTGAATTCTCTGAGTTTGAGATTTTTCCTTTTTCATTCCAACACACCCCTTATTGTGTTTAACTCAATTCTGGCACTAAATTTTGTTCTATAAGTTCATCTTTTGTCACTTCCAAAAAATCTTATGTGTTCTGAAATAGATAAATTTCCCAGCTATTTAGTAAGTAGTGCAACCAATCAGTCTCAATGGGTTACCCATAAGACAAAATGAACCTTTGCATTTTCCAATTTACCCAGCTAAAAACAGGACTTATTTGTCTTGGCCATCCCCAGCATGGAAAAAACCATTCACCAGGAAAAATATGGTAGATCTGTTAAGCCAGTGACATTACATCCTTTGGATTAGATAGTTGCATCCAATTGATTTCTAGTGTTTTGATCATTTAGAAACACAGACTACCCCCAGTTTACAATCAGTTTCTTCACAATTTATCAAATTATTCATATTTTTCTCTGATTCTATTCCATTCTATTTCCACTTTTGATATCCTAGCTTTCTACTTTTTTTGTTCTTGTCTTACTTATGATTTCAATCAAAATGAGAAAAAGGCTGCACCTGCTGGCAGGTGTAGCACCTGAAACTTGTTTTGACTTTGTTTTGACTGAGAAAACTCTGTTTCTAACTTGAGTTGGAACCTGAGACAAGTTGTTTGTATTGGTTCTTGAGGATTCCAAGTAATTCTAGTGCATGCATGGAATACAGAAGATTTGGAATTATGGGTAAATTCAATTTTATGTAAAATGATAGAGGAGTGAACCAGTGTGGTTCCACGCCTAACAAATACAAGTTACTACCTGGTTTGCATAATTCAAGATTTTGATGCTTTTTTTCTTTCTATTTCCTATTAGATCATTACAAGAGGTTTGAGGGTCCTTTTTTTTAATTTTTTACTTTGTGGTTGAAACAAATTGTATTTTTTCAAAGGATTCAATTCAGTTTTTAATATCTTCTTTTTTCTTCTTGTGAAATGTAATAAATCTCGATTAGATGTAGGAAATTGAAATTTCAATCTAAATTTCAACTGAAGATTCCAAAAACTGCTCAGACATGTTGGAAATATTGTACCATATATAAATTGAGTTCAATTATAAATTTCAAATAAATCAATTTGACATTGAAATAATTGAGGAGTTTTACATTTTCTTTTAAAAATTGAATGAATTTACAAAAAGCAAACCATTTCCTTGAATGATTTTATTTCCCTAATATCTTTTGGCAGAAACTTTTTTTTAAACATTTCATATAATATTGGAAGCTAAAAAGAAGTAATCTAGTGATATTGAATTTTTTTATTTAGCAGGAATTAATTAATAAATAAAAATTTTCTAAAATTTAGAGCTTTTGATATTTTTTTCTGGGTGACAACAGAGGAAATATAGAACTACTTGTAAACAAATTTATTCAAACCAACTTGGGGTTTCAAGTTATTTTTCTAATCTTTCTTGTTTATTCTCTACTGGCTTCATCTCCAAAATCAATTTCTCTTTCCAATTTGATGTGGCAAGAAATAGAGGGCAGTATTAATTAGAAGGGCGGGCTTCACATGGTTTCATCTCATAATTTGGGACTATTTCATCATAAGTTCTTCCATATTCTATATGTTTTTCAGCTTGAAGTTCACCTTTTGCCTCAGATAAATGGTTGAGAGTGTTGCTATCAAGATTATGAAGAAATTGTGAATACATTTTGCTTCTCCAACACACTTGGACAGAGTGATATTTCCCCTCATTGTCTTCTTCTGTATCTGAGCAGCATTCCACACTAGGGAGAAGGCATTTTCCCAAATCCTTTCCCATATGGTGCTCTGCAGTGGCCAAGCAGCTTCTGTATATCTTGAAGATTGAAGACTAAAATTTCAGCCAACAGTATTTAGAAAATGGAGAGAAATCTTAAGCTTACTTTGTGTTTAACTCTATACCTAGGCTTCTTGTTATGTGTCCTAGGCTTCATGTAATTATCTTTCTGCCCACGTATCCAACGTTCCAGTAGGCCAAAAAGTATTTCCTTCTTGCAAAACTCAATATAAAGCAGATAATTTGTAAATGCATCATTGTCCTTATCATTTAACCAATGTTTTATTATCACTTCTGACAATATTTGGTCCCACTTTGTTGAATTATGATGGTCCAATTGGAAAGTTGGAACATTTATGCCATAGCTTTCTAATTCTTTCTGGCATTGCTCTTTGAACTTTCCAGGAATGCTCTTCTTCCCTCCATACAGGTTTTCATTGGTTGTTTCCAAGTTGAAAAAGTTGTTGTTTGGGTCAATTGTATTGATGATTTTTGAGTTTAAAACTTATAGGTGATCTTCAGTAGGCGGAGGCGGAACCCTGTCTCCTCAATATTTCATGTTTAAAATAGTCTTTACATAGTCACGTAGGCATAGACTTATGGGGTGATTGGAATTTGGCAAATGTTCTGCTACTTCCTTGCTTAATGTGCAATTTTTGAAGGATTTTGAACTATGAGGAGGTCTTCAATCCATGTTTTAGTATAGTTAAGTCTTCAAGTAGCACTTGAAAAGGTTCTGGGGTTGTTTGAAGTGTAGATTTTATGGATAGGAAAAATTTTCAGACAATTGAATCTAAAGTTATCAGATATTGAATATGATAGATTTTGAGAGATTATAAAGCGTTCATTTACAAATTGAATATCTAAAATTGGATATGCATCTATTGTATAATTCATTTCAAGCATTTGACCCAAATTCTACATTGTGCAATGAAAAAAAAAATATTGTCAGAAGGAAGAGATGTTTGGGGGAACTACCATTTTGATTTTGATAAAAATGACTGTATTTTTATTCATGTTTTGCTTTACCATGGATCTTGATTGAGAAGATTATTTTTCATCATTTTAAATGATTTCAGGAATAATAATCATTCTGTTCCCTTAAGAGGGTAAAAGAATTAATCCAAAAAATAGATTGAAAATTATTATTAATTTTTACAGTTGAAATAATTTTATAGATTTTACAATGAAATTCAAAAGCTTGCTGTTGCAAACCAAGTATTTCCTTTGTATATTTAGTTAAAATCAAGGAGAAACCTATTTTTTAAAAATACAATTTTACTCAAGTTACTGGGATTAGAACTTAAGTTATTTTAAATTTCACCTTCATTTTTTCAATCCACAGTATGATCAAGTTGATCAATTTTACCCAGGTTTAGTATTGAAATTGACGAAATGCTTCTACAATTTTTAGGGAAATGTTAAATTCACAGCTCATTGAGTCATGTACACGACTCTGTACACAGCTTGATGGGCTTTGTGGCACCCTTCACAACTCAAATGAGCCGTGTGGCATGCTACACAACTCAAATGAGCCGTGTGGCATGCTTCACAACTCAAATAAGCCATGTGGCATGCTACACAGCTCAAATGGGCTTTGTGGCAAGCTACATGGCTCAAATGGGTTGTGTGGCAAGCTAAACGACTCAAATGGGCTGTGTGGCATGCTACACGTTCCATTTGAGTTGTGCAGCACGCTTAACAACTAAAATCAAGTTGACTAAATAATAAATAATAAATAATAAATAATAAATTATAAATTATAAATTATAAATGATAAATGATAAATTATATATAATAAATAATAAATAATAAATAATAAATAATAAATAATAAATTATATATGATAAATAATAAATAATAAATAATAAGTTATAAATAATAAAAAATAATAAATTATAAATTATAAATTATATGGATTAGTGTATGGGCCCCCATGCATTGAGGGGCCCTAAACAACTCTAACAGGTTGTGTGGGGCCCTAAACGTCTCCCACAGGCCGTGTGGGGCCCTACACGTCTCCCACAGGCCATGTGGGGCCCTACACAACTCCCACAGGCCATGTGGGGCCCTACACGGCTCCCACACAACTGGAGCTGTGTACATGGCTCCCACACAACTGGAGCTGTGAATTTAAAATTCAACTAATTTTTAACATGGGAATTCAAATTTCAATTGTGAATTGGTATGAAAATGCTTGGAAAAAGAAATGATTCCTATCATGCAATTAAGGGGTGCAATTTTGATCCAACTTGCAGTAATATCTGATTGTGAATCTGTTTTGATATCTGCTACAGGTAAAGAAAATATTAAAAGTTTTCTTAGTAACTGAATATTTCTGGTTTTGAATGGAAATTTACAAGGATTCATATGAAATTTTGAGTGCTTAAATTCTTCCCAATTGAAAAGAGGGCCAAGGTAATATCCATAAAAAAACAAGTGGTATGAAAACTTCATTTCTTGATCATTTACCACATTTTAGATAAAATTTTTGCAATTGAAAGTAGATAGAATGTAACTTTTTGATAAAAATCATTTTCTTACTTCCTTTCATGTATTGAAACCATTTCATCTTATTTGGTTAAACATGACTTTGGAAGATTCAACTGAAATCTCTTGAGACATATCAAACCTGAATGCATAAATAAATGAAAATCTTACCACCTTTCCACTTGTGTTTACCTTCATGGGTGGGTTGGAGTTTATGAGAGGACAATATTTCACAAAAAGAGTTGAAGTTACTTGCAACACACATCAAACCTTCTTTTTTCAAGTTTTATCTTTCTGTTAAGACAAATATTATTGAATTTATTTATGATGAGAGCTGCTTATGAAAAAGGAGTTCTTTCATTTTAAGTAATAGTGAATTTTTCAAGCTTTTTTTGAGATTAACAACAGGTGATTTTGTCAGAAAACATTTTTATTTGATACGTTTGAGGCAGCAAACCACATTGGAAAAATTCATGGATTTTCTTAGCATAATATAATTCATTTTATAGTGAAACCAACAGAAAATAATTTTGATTTCATTCTGCCACATATTGAAAAATTTATTGCACATGAAAATTTCAAGTTTATCAAAAGGTCAGAAACTCCATAGTTGACAAATTTCATTGTATTATTGGATTTTTATGAAAGAGAGATGAGGGTTTCTTTCCTCATTGCATAAATAAGATTTTTATGGAATTGAATTTGAGATAAGGCACTTCCTATTCTCTGTTCTCATCAACCCGTGTTTCATAATAGAAAAGAGGCATACTTCCCATGAAAGATCAAGTAGAGAAACCAAGAATTGGGAAAATTCCAAATAATAATCTATGAGAAACATTCACAATTCCATTGGGATTGAACTTCTATTTACCATCAGTGGAACAGCTGTAAAATAATTGGAAATTGATAAGACATCCTACATATTCTTTTCAAACAAAAGATTAACTCACACCTTCCAAGAAATTGACGCCTCTCCATCCAAAGGTCCCAGACGTTTGGAATCACTGGCTCTGGAATAAAAATTTCTAAGGCCTCCCTGTCACTTATTCTCTGCATCCTGCGTATCCAAACTCTTGAATCCTGCTCTTCATGCATCCACCATTCACTTTGCGTCCAAATTTCAGGAAATGGGTCAACTTTTTCCTTGAGCTCATGATCAATATGTTTGTGTGTTTCTTCCAACCATGCCTGTTGTTCCTTGGATAATTTGACCATTCTTGTTTCTTGATGTTTCAGGGTTATTGGGAGGTATTGGTGGATTGTATACATTTTTTCTGTGAAATATGAGTTGGGCTGATGAATTTGGTAAGAATCATTTTTGGGTTGATATTTATAGGAAATGAAAAGGAAGTATACTATTGAATGAGTTCAAATTGAATATTGGATATATAAAAAACATATGAATGAATTGTACAGAAATTTTCATGGATGCTTAGCATTATATGCATGAAATATAGTAATTGAAGAGTATTACATACCTTATACCTTTGGGAACAATTTGACTGATTTTTAAGAAATTCCTGTGGCCTTTTGAAGCAGAAATGTTGAATATTATTGGATCTATGGGGTTGAAGATGATATAAAAATTGGAATTAAGTTTCCTTGGATGATTAATTGCTTAAGAAATGAATGATTGGTTGATAAATGAAGGTATTGTGAATCACCAATGTTGATAACCAAACACAAATCACAGCTTAAATAAAATTTAGGATAGAGAGATATGTGACTTGATTTGGATTTTTTTAATTATTTGATTAATATTATTTAAAATCAAAACGGCCATGATATTATCCCTTGCTTTTTTCTCTTTCCTTTAAAAAAGCAATCATAATATTGAAAAGCAGTTTTTGTAGATATCCTGTAACTTTTAAGCAGGGTGCCATACCAACTTGCTTTGAGTTGCATTCTATGACCTTTTTATGAGTTTCTCAGAAACACACTGCATCAATGCTGTTGAGGCAAACCAAACATGATATTTTCATATGGAAGGCCCAAAATACTTGATCAATTCAATGTTCCATTTGCAGTGTTTTTAATATGAAACATATGAAATTCTTTATTGAGTGTTTTCTGACTCCCATAAAATCACAATATCAAATTAATTTATTAACAAAAACACAGCTATTCTGAATTTAAAGAAAAATTGTAAAGATTTATTCATAATTTTTATGCTTTGCACCAGATGATATAAAAAATTATGTAATGAGAAAAGAATCTCATTATCTTCCAAAAATGTAGGGTTTGATTTAAATTTAAAGGCTAAAATTACTCCTTTGTCAATTTCAAATCAGCAACTTAGTCAATACATTTCATGAGCAGTATGGTCATGAAGCATTCAATCATCCAAAAGGACCATGTTTCCAAGGTATGAATTTGATTATCCCAAGATCAGAAAAGAATTTGAAAACAAGAATTGTCCATCCAGAAAAACTGATAGTCTAATTTCCTAAAAAGCCACCAGAATTAACTATGGGAAGCTTGGGGTTCTGAGGTAACTTCAGCTAAATTAGAAGAGGTAGTTTTTTCAACAGCCCAGACAGTATTGAAGTGGCTACCCAGATCATATTCAGTAACCAGCACAATATCCTCCAGAAGGAACTCAGCAAATTTTTCATAACAAAATCTTTCAGTAAAAATGCTAATTACATCTCTCCAGTTGATTTTTTGATCTTTACAAAAACCCATATCACTCAAGGCAGTAAGAATATATTCCCTTGTGTTACCAAGTTGGCCCCAGAGTGGATCAGCTGGCAATCCAGCCTTCAAATTTGAGTCAAGCACAAAACTTCCAAATTCAAGGAGCATGCCACAATTCCACTTTGGCATGAATTGTCAATTTCCTGGACATACCCATATAGCAGCAGGACCAAAAACTAACTTGTGTGACACACATGCTAGAGAACTGATACCCCATTGATTCTTCTTCTCTGCCAAGTCCTTTGACATAAAAGGATGCTGATGATATTCTTTTTCATCAAGAATTAAGTTGATGAGCCCAGTGACTAGAGAGAAAACATATTTAAAAACAGTATTAAGGCCACCTCTTCCAGCATTCATTTCAGCTTCCCGGTGTGGTGCCCCATTCTGGACACCCTGGCCGCCTTAAGACCTCAACCCATAAACTGTTGCACAAACGTACCGTCTGGCATCAAAATAAAAAAAAAACTTATCCTCAGGCTCATCTGAACCGTCCTTATCCGCGCGCGTCGCGCGTTGCGCGTCCTTCATCCGCGCGCGTCGCGCGTCGCGCCCTGCGCGTTGCTCTTCCTTTATCCGCGCGCGTCGCGCGTCCTTTATCCGCGTTGCTCATCATCCTTGCCATTGCGCGTTGCTTGTCATCTCCGCCGTTGTCATTGCGCGTCCTCATCTTTGTTGTTGCGCGTCCCAATCTCTTGATTGCTACCATTGCGCGGTGCTCATCCATGATTTACTGAATCCATCCTGACTGCACCCCCAAGCATTTGGCAAATCCTTGGATCCGTCAAATCTCCCATCTCACTTGATCTATCAGTCCTGAATCTCAATCCCGTCAGGATTTACTCAACCGTCTCAAGCTGATCTCCTATCCGCCCATCCGCGCTCTCATGGACTTCATCCGTCACCTTTCCTGGGGCTCTCCCACCCACTTCCGCCTTCGGACAAGGGGTGAAGAGTGCCAACTACCGTCCACGGACATCCGCAGTGGTTTGGTTCATTTATCTTTCCCACCCCGTCTGCCTTTGGATGAGGGGTGGGTGACTCTGGTATTGTTGCGTGCGCTCATCCATGGACGGACGCGAGTGAACACATGATTTTCTTCCCTTTTCCGCTCTATTTGTAGAATCCGTTGTACATAGTCTAACAGGGCCTCCTGCCCATATAAGGAGGGGCTCTCCCCTGCCTTTTTTATCAATAATCGGAGCATGGAATCATCCAGCATGAATTCTGAACACCCTTGATCCTTAAGCTTCCATACTCAACCCTTGATCCCTGATCCTTATCACCAACCAATAGCCTTGCTGGTTGAAGAAAAATTCTGTCTGTTGGAATTTTTTGAGTGTGTCTCCTTGATCCCTTTCTCTGACCATACTGGTCCTGATCCCTGATCACCTTTTCAGAGCCAATAACAATTGATTGAAGAGGTCTTATTAAGCTTAAGACCTGGAGTTTTATACCTCCCCTTAGCTTCTTTGGAGTTGCATTCTGCCAGCCTACTCTTGAGTCCCTTGAGAAGTGTTGAGGTTATCCTTGCTTCAAATCAGTTACTGTTTGTTTTAGAGCTTCTTAAACATTGTGCTTTGTCTTTTACAGCCACCCTCAGTTATCTGGTACCCTTCAAGGGCTTGATTGCGGAGAGTTGGGCAGGTTCATTGAGAACCTGGAGGTTGCTTGGGTTTGAGTTGATCATCCCCCATCTTCTGCTGACAACCAGAGTTATTAGCTTGTGGGCGTTGTTTACATACAACAGCTTTTGTTCTTTGAACTCTAAGAAGACTTTAACTTCTTTTGTTCAAGTTTTTCCCTGCATAATCTTGTCTCAGATAGTGCTGTTCCGTTGCTACCAAAATATTATCATCCTTATCCTCTACTCCTTGATTCCTCATTTACCAGGTTCTGGACCTTGACCTTGGTTACATTTAAATATTTTTGTAAAACTCAGGAGGGCAGCCTAAACAGCACCTTTCCCCTCCACAGAACTGCCACGGCCTAGCACCGTTTGGAGTCTTACACCGGTTAGCACCCAACCTCTTGTGTTGAGCAAAGGTGGAATAATTTATTACAGCTGCTTGCAGGTTGGCAAAGTAGCTTTGTGCTTTGAGTAAAGCTTCATCTGAATTCCCATCAATCCCTTCCATTGAGAAAAGGACATTTCTTGAGATTTTGTGTGAGACAACACCTATGATGTCATTCAAGGTGTGCTTCAGTTTCATGTATGCCCCACCTATTGGCTGTCTGGCATAAGTTAGGATCTCAGAGAGGGGATGCATATTGAGCTGGACTGTCTTCTTGGAGAAAGAGAGGGAGTTTGTGTTTATGAAGTTGCTTCCAACAACAACATCATCATCTTTTCCAAGCAAAATTTTTTCTGATAAATCAAAAAGTAAGAATCAGTTTATTTTTGTAGGAGTGGAAGACAGCATCATGAAAAGTTACCATCTTTGCACTGTGTCAAACAGAGGTCCAAAGATTTCAATATTGTTGATGACTTGAGGGGGTTTGACAGGATCCTTTGGCCAAGAAGGTTAAGGGTATTGGTGATTAAGAACTGGGTACTGCTGATAATTTTGGAATAGGTTGAAGGTGTTGCATTGTCCTTTATTTCTTCCCAGTATGAAAAACTTAACAGGTCTTCCTTAGTCAAGCCAACAAAACTTTGTAGGCAATGCAATATAATTAGGGGCCATGATTTTCATTTCATCACAAAATAATGCCACTGAACTGGCTGATTTGAGCCAGGATTTGATGTTAGCCCAATGGTTTGGGCCTGGGTTTCAATTTGGCTACTAGCCTGACCTTCAGGCTGAGATAACTTGGTCAATGAAGGGTCCTTAATCATTGGCCTTGAAGTTCTCTGTTCCACATCCCTAGTCATGAGTCTGGCATCAGATGCATTTCGTTTTTGGGGTATTGGGAATGGGGCACTCTGATTCAGAAGGGGAAGATTGATTTGGAAGTCAATTTTGGGTTCATTATCCAGCATAGCCTTGAAAATAGTAAACAGACCTTCTCAGGGGATGTTGGGACTAGGGTGGGTGCGGGTGTGGGAATCCTGGGTGATAGTTCAATAACCATGACTTCTGTTTGCTTTGGTTGGCCATCAATTGAGCAAGTTAATTCTGTGTCAGAATCAGAGGAGTCAGAAGATGCTTGAGAGCTAGAGGGAAGCCTTGATGTTGATTGTCTAGCTGCTTGCCAATTAGCTTGGGCAGCTAGCCGGGAAGATGCCCTGGTTGCTGGAGTGATCTGGGGTTCTTCAGCCAGGGTTTCTGGGTGAACAACTGGGGTATTGTCAGAGGCCTGGAAAGTGGTACAATCAAGGGCAACAACCCCAGATTCTTGAACTGGATCCTCCACAGTCACAGCTGCAGTGGATTTTTTGGGTTAGCCTGGAGATATGGGAATGTATCAGATTTGCATATTTGGATAATTTTTAGTAAAAAATTTGTTGCATCAAATGATTCTCTCAACTCACTGGGTTGGTTGGCCGGGAGCTCTGCTGGAACCACTGTAAGCTGGGGAGCAGGAAGATCTTGAGCATTTTCTGTTACATCATCCACTGATGGTACATTGTGATTTGATTGGACATCTGAACTATCAGCTATTGGTGGCTGTTGTTGTTCTTCAGTTTAAGGCTCAATCAGGCCAAGATCTATGGAAGTTTGTAACCTCATCCTTTCCACCTTTGAATCATAATTTTTCTGATAAAAACAAATCATTGACTGCAATACTTGTTTATGGGATCTTTCAACATATTCCTCTTGAAGGAGTGCATTCAATTGATTAAGAGCCTGTCATTCTAAAAATTGATCATTCCAGTTCAAATAAGTATTAGACCACAAGGGACCCAGGGAATTTGAACAATTACCAGGGAAATCAGCCATGGTATAGTCAAGAAAGTGGTCAAGATGAAGGAGCTTGAGTTGATGCAGTTGAAATCTGATGGGGACCATGTGGTTAAGATCAGAATTAACTGGGACCTCTTGGTGAAGAAGCTGTGGCTTATATACCTTAAGAAACCTAGTCACATGTTACATGTGCGTGTAATAAGAATGAAAGTTGCTCATGATTTAAAATCTACACATTTCATTGATTTAGATAGCGTGCTGTATTCTGAAAGTTTCCATTTTCCTTCATATTACATATACATATAAATGTTATTTCAAGGGAGGTGGACGACTTATGATAAGTTGTCCAACTTCCTGGAAATGAAACATGTGACATGGGAAAATCATGTGGGAAAGCTGGGGAGGTGGACAACTTGTGCTAAGTCATCCACCTCCCTTCAACTACGTGGTAGCAAGATTTTGAATATGCCAAATGATCAATGATTGCTGGGACAGTGGACGACTTAGCATGAGTCCTCCACCTCCCCAGCCTCTCCACATGGATTTCCCATGTCATGTGATTCCTGTATGCACACGGGTCCAGGGAGGTGGACAACTTATGATAAGTTGTCCACCACCCTTGACATAACCCATACATGTACTATGCAGTGAAGCTACATCTAATTTGATGGGAAGGCGGACGACTTGGCATAAGTTTTCCATCACTCCAAAGTCATGCCATCTTACATTTCAACCAGTAAAAATGTTGCACAACTCATGCACACTTTTACATCATTTAACAAAATAACTGGTAAGCATTTTGGCTCAAAGAGGTGATGTTTGAATTCTATAAATTGAAGCACATGTTTAACCATATCTGGCCTTCTTTCCATTAAATCTAGTTACAATTTCAGAAGTTGAAAAATTTTGAAGTTTAAGAGAATCCATTTCCAGTTTTCTTTTAATTTTGAAGGAGAAACCAAAATGAGTATGATGTTCATTTGTTTGAAGGCTGGGTGGAGGGAAAGTAGTTTGATGAGTAAAAACAGAATTTTTCCATAGAATTTCTATAATGCCCCCAGCTTTTGCATAATCAACTATGAAACCAAGAGTTGAAAAGGAGAGACCATGGCCTGTTTCTTTAGAGGGGGGAGGGATTGGGGTTCCAGTGGGTTTTTCAATATAAGAGAACAAACCATAAGTGTAAACATTCAAGTCTTTTTGATCCGTATGAGGAACATTAAAAGTCATTGCAAGTGACAATGAAATGAGAAGCATGAAGAAAAGAATCCCTTTGGTCATTCCACTCTGGAGATGTCCAGTTTGGAATTTTGAACTCTTCCAATAACTCCTTTTTCTTCACATGAGAAGTGTTGGATAAATTTTGGATTCTATTGAAAATCAGTTGGTTATTTACTGGAAGGTTAGACCAAAACAGATCATAATTTGCTATTTGGTCTGGGTTCATATTCTTTCTCCTTGCATATATTCCTATTTTGAAATATATTTGGATGGCAATCAGTGAACAACGACATGATTAGCAAGTTTTTAGTGATTGCAAATTACCTTCAGAAAATACTTGGTCAGTTCCCTGACAAAAGCCAATTCCAAAAATATATCCAGTTTTAGTGTTTTTATTGGTTTTGTTCAGGTTCTGTTGATTGCTTGAAATCACATAGAGATCTTGTACCATATCTGAAAATTGAGTTGTGAGCAATGTGTATGGTCTTTGCTGCAATGAGTGATACTTGAGCATGCCATAGGGTTGGTACTTTCTGTTGAAAACCACTTGTAGATTTACTGGGGGTCCTACATTTGGTACTACTACTTGGCATGGACTTAGACCCTTCTTCAGGGTGATGGAGTAGATTGAATCAGATACACACTCCTCATTACAATAATCACGCTCAGCTTTACAATGCTTTTTGTGTGCTCTGGATGAAGATTGGATGGATGTAATTAAGGGTTGTTGTGGTTGCCTAAGAAAAGAACAATCTTGGCTTGATTGCTGATGATGCTTTAGATTCAAGGGCTCATCCTCACTAAAAACGTTGTCTCAAAAGCACCAACAGGAATGCAAGTAACAATGATTGAGATAAAAGCAAAAGGTAAAAGTCAATAATATGAAAACCTTTATGATTATTGAAATACATATGTTTTTCTAAGTTTAATCACTTTCAAAGACACATCCACATTATTTGTTTTCAATGGCAACGGGTGGGCTTGAGGTGTGGTGAATGCATTGGAGTTGACTTGATCCATGGTTTACTATTACATATGATGATGATGACGTGATTCATGGTTCCAAAAGGGGTTCAAGGACAAGCAGGAATGAATCAAGGATTGGTGGATGATAGGTTTCTATCTTCATTGGTGCTTACTGTAAAGATGAATACAAGTATGGATGATGTTGATGCTGATACGTGATGATCAAAGCTGAGTTGATGAGGTCAAGATGGAAGCTATCATTGGAAGAAGAACAAAAAAGAATGGTGAGGAAGAGAAAGAGTGAATTCAGTGTTGGATTGATGAAGATGAAGGATTCAAGAGAATGAAATAGGTGCATCATTTCTAATCCTTGAAATGCAGTAATGATGAGTTAGAGGTGGAAGAGATGCCTTGCAGTAAATGGGCAATAGCACAAGATGGATGGAGTGGTTTATGTTGATGATGAGATTGAATGGAGTGTGGTTTGATGTTTGGAATCTTCAGAGGTGATTGAATGATTGAGATACAAGTAGAGCACAGAAACAATCAGTCAAACTATTCAGATGTGAAAACATTGAAAAAGTGATTGGAATCTTACCTGGATGGACCGGCTGAGATGGACTGAGGATGGTGGTGTGGAGGTGCTGTGTTGATGGTTTGCAGGTGAAAACAAACTGCTTGTTGATTTGCAAGAACTTGTAAAATTGCTTGCAAATTGACAAGCAAGCCTTGCTGCACAAGCAAGGGCCGCGTCAGAAATCTGGCTTGCGTTTGCTTGCCGAGCGAGCAAATGCAAGATTGCTGACCTGTTGCTGGCAAACGGCCAGAAAAAGGTCAGGTTTCCAGGGCCCATTGACGCGCACAGCTGTCTCCTAGCGCCCTGGAAACCTGGGAGAAGGCAATAGGCTCGCCAGAAGGCAAGCCTCTTGCAAACCAACGCAGTTCTGGTTGCTTGCGTTTCCCAGGAGGAAAGCAAGCAACCAAGGAACTGCCCCAGTAGCTCCAGGCCCAATTTTTGCTCCTCCATGGCCTGGGGCTCTAGAAGGGCCATTTCTGTGGAGGCCCCAGGGCAAGTGCTCATGGGATTTGGCCTCATGGAAAGGCCAAAACCCATGAGAGTGAGTTAGGGCACATGAAAAAAAAAACACTTGGCATGGATATACCATGCCATGAGTTTTTTTTGGGTGGTTTTTATGATTCAAGCCAAAAAACATGGATAAGTCCTGCGTGAGCATTATGCTTAAATTTCACAAAACAAGGTCATATGACCCAAGGTACATTGGATTCATGAGAATAATTTGAGATGGTCATATGCAGAGCATATTAATGATTTTGAATGACATTGTTTTGATTATTTCATTTTGATAATTTGAGATAATTTTGGTATAATTCCTGATCATAGAAAAGGAGTGGAGCAATGGCTTTCATGTTTGATAATTGAAGGTATCTATATACTATCCCTTGTCATTTCTACTCCTGAAAGGTTTGAAAATTATACTATCAACTTTGAAGGAGATATCTGATGAAACCAACATTTGCTGTTGGTATCAAAATAATTGTGGAAGTAAGCAATAGTTTTTTTATTTGGGTGAATTCCAGTGAAAATTGATTTATAATCATGATTTTTGTTTCACTACAGAAAAGTTGTTTTTTAAATAATTTTTTTTAAAGAAAATGTTCTCCAATGGTTATTTCACTTTTTTTTCACTTTAAATGAATAACTGGAACTAGTTTCCAAAATTTGATGACTTGAATATTTCAAAAAACCCTGTATCCTTATATTTTTTTACTCTAAATGTTCAGATTAAAAAATAAATCAAATTTTCCATAGTTTTTGGTGCCTGTGCATCCGCCTGATTACAAGATTCATAAAGAGTAATGGGATTTCTCAATTTACCATTAAATTTGGGAAATAGGTCTATTGATCAAGGTGGGGTTGTAAAGTACAGGACAACAATGTAAAATTGTTTCAGGATTCATTTAATTACCCTTGAGGACAAAACATTTGGGTATTCACAATACATGTTATGATTTATATTCATTGAAACAACTGGAGAAACTATTCTATTGCATCATAATGATTCATCCACTTAGAACTCTGGGGAGATGGTGCACTTACCCTAAGTGCACCATTTCCCTTCAGACAACCAGTTGGTGGTGGTTGTGGATCACCACAAACCTACATGACACAGTGGCCAGCATTGATCCTCTTAGCCCTCATGCTGGAAAACTTTGTCTTTAAGGATAGACATGGTCAATTTGTACTGTGACCAGGTGGATATAATTTATCAAAAATTACCAAAATATTTTGGACCTTTGGAACATGAGAAATATGGAATATTTTGGGTCATGGGAAGTTTGTTCAATAAATGAGCCATATGAATAAAATATATTCAGGGCCATGCAAGAATCACAAAATCACTTACCTCTACCAGATTCCTTTTTAATATTTCCATGTTATTTATCTCTTTTGATGAAAAGTAATTGCCAACATGGGCATTTGAATAACAACTAGTTTCTCAAACAAACATGGTGGACAAGTTATGCTAAGTTGTCCACTTACCAATACCAATGATGAAGAGCCAACTATTTTCAGCCAATTGGAAAATATTAATGGGAGGTGGACAACTTAGGCTAAGTCTTCCACCTCCCTGAGTGGTCTCACACTTTATCAAGTCAAAATTGATGTTATGTTTTTACATTATGTCTGAGTGTTGCAGAAAATAGGCTTCTGTGTGATTTTTCAGGTTAAAAAATATCAATTTTGCTGTGTCATCTTCAAACCTACTGATTCATTCTTGAGTCAACCAAAAATACCACTGTGACACAAAATAAATGTTCTCTTAAGAAATATTTACCATTCATGAATGTTGGTTTTTTTTACATGTATGTCACTATGAACTCTCACAATTACAGTTGATAAGGTAGCATAACCAATAATCCCCAAGATATTGGCCTGAGCCAGAAATATTTCACTGTTTTCCCACTGAAAAAGATTTTTCACCACATTAAATTCTTGGAGCCTTGATGCTACCATCATTTTTTGGGGCTGGGTTCAATGATTGAGCATGTGAAGGATCTGAGAAACCTGTTCCTCTAAAAAATTTCTTTTCAATGTGGCCATGTTGTGATTTATCTTCTTGGATGAAAGATATTTCCAGCATGGGAATTTCAGTCCCAGCATGTTTTTTCCTGAAACACACATGGTTGACTGATTATGCCAAGTTTTCCACTTCCGCACACTGTGGACTAAAACTCAGCTAATGTAGGGATATTAGGAAATTTTCATGGGGAGGTGTACAACTTAGGCTAAGTTGTCCACCAGCCTGGGCCACCATCCACTTGATTATATGGATATTCATCTTGTTTTGGTGCATTCCATCTGGGTCTCCCAGGAAACAATTATATGTGGGAATTTGTATTGTAGAATCCAATGATTTCTGTAATTCATTTTCCAAACTACTTAATCTTCCATGACTCCAAAAACCCATGGAATTTATCATCACCCTCATCCTTCACCTTTGGCCCTGGTTGGTATTCTCTGAAATTCCTAGGAACAGAACTGGATTATAGTAATATTACTTACCCAGAAGCTGATGAGAATTTTAAACTGGACTGTCTCTCACCACAACACAAAAGATATTCTCATGCTTATCAGTTGAGAATGGATTCCAAAAAAAATCACTCCAAGCCAAATCAAGTTAACCTATTTATAAATTCAAACCAAGCAGGTAATAACCACTTTCAGTGATTCAAAACTTGAGCAGGAGAAGATACTTTTCAGGCACTTTCAGAGAATCAAAAAAATTTCAATTCAGCTGCTGCACTTGCACCTTTTGAGACTTTCATTATTTTGGTATGCCATGACCCAAACTCTCGTGGGATGTTTTGAGCTCTGGATTGTCACATGACTGATGATACTTGGTGCAAATCTTATTCATATGTCATCCAAAACCTGTTTCTTTCTTCTTTTATCTAGAACCTTCATTCATTCATATCATCTCATTTACTTTGAATGCCCCATGCCGACTCAGAAATATTTAAAATCACAAAAAGATGCAAATCTATGTTTTTTTGAAACAATTTGAATAAGCTATGCTGAATTATGTTTATTTGAAAGGTTTTTACCAGTACAAATTTCCCCTTCATGCATTGCAGCACAGTCAAATAAAATCAAAAAAGCCTAGATTCTCTGAAAAACTTCATTAAAAGGCCTAAAACAGATGTTGGGGGGACCAAATTGTGATTCAACCTTTCTTAAGAGTGGAGATGATTTATCCCACTTTCTGTATTAATTTTTCATGATTCAGGGCAATTCTTATCCCCAAACCAGTGAGTTTATTGAAGATGGAAGGATAATGACACTGAATTAAATTTGAAATTTATATCAATTTTTCATTTTCACACATAGATACATCCTTTAAGTTTTCTAATTTAGCATATGATATTCTGCAAGGGTTTGTACAGTTGAATAAAGTTGAGCTTCCAGAATAATCACTTGAAGTTCTACAACCCAATTTTTGGAAGCAGGCACCAAGTGAGCCAGAATAAACCAGATAACATAACCAAAGAGATATAAGGGTTACAGGCAGAAATCTTTGGGGTAATGGAGATTTAACTCATTACCAGAGATTTTTTCTCAGACCAGGATTGAGACCACCATGGCATGGGATTGATTTCAACTGATCTTTGGCTAATTCAATTGAGATGAAGTGAATGATTATGTTTAATGATTCATTCAAACATTTTGGTGTACAACCCTTGTTTTTAATTTCTGATCAAATTACATTACAATAAATCCTTTTTGGGGCCCTTTTTATTTTAGAGACCCATAAATGTTCTGGAGCATGACCAATTGGAAAAAGTTACAAAGTGGAGAGGTTTTATATATAATTAGAGACTGGGTACAAAATTATTTCTTGGGAAAGTGGCATTAGGATTTGGAATCATTGGATTTAATCCAAAAAAATACTCATGTTCTTGAAAAAATCAAAAAAAAAATCATGAATTTGTTGCATATGCAATCCAGTTGCAATTCTACTTATTATAAATTTCTTGCAAGCTCAAACTCTTCAAAATTCAATTGTTCCTCAAGCATGAATGGGAAAAAAACTCATTTTGTTTCTTAACAATGAATTCCAACTTTTCTCAGAGAATGGTACAGTTAGACTAAGTGCCTACCATACCACCAATTTTGATATTTTGATAGATGCAGGGAGGGAACAGGGTGAAATCATTTGAATGCAAAAAATTCCAAGACAGATCTTCAGAAAGTCAATGACCAGTCCTTGAAAATGAATTCATCATTCAAAGCAACTCACCAACAATGCTCTCCAATTTTCACTGGTAAGGTGGTCCAGTTGAGGTAAGTGAACCACCTCACCAGGAGGAACCACCCCACAACTGCAGATTTAACAGCACTTGGAAGCCCAACATTTTCAGTCAGGTTGATCTTGTTTTGCACATCCAACTACTTTCCTTCTTGTGAATCTACAATTAACAGAAAAACCTACTAATTTTGCTTGCTCAATCCCTTCCAACAAAATTTTAGCCAATGCCTCTCTAAAACTCCAAAATTGTCCTCCTTTTGCAATTTTAACTAGATTACATGGGAAAAATCCAGATATGGTAAAACATGTCCTCCAATGTATACAATTCAAACATCACCTATTTGTTCCCAAATGCTTACCAGTTGTTTCATGAAATTATTTCAAAGTGTGCAAGATTTGTACAACATTTGTAATGGTTGGAAGGTAAGATGGCATGAATTTGGATTGATGGACAACTTATTCTAAGTCCTCCACCTTCCCATCAAATTAAATGTAGCTTCACTGCACAGTACATGTATAGGCAATTTTAAGGGAGGTGGACAACTTATCATAAGTTGTCCACCTCCCTGGAACTGTGTGCATACAGGAATCACATGAAATGGGAAATTCTTGTGGAGAGGCTGGGGAGGTGGAAGACTTATGCTAAGTCGTCCACTGTTGCAGCAATCATTGGTCATTTGGCATATTCAAAATCATGCAAACATGTAGCTGAAGGGAAGTGGACAACTTAGCACAAGTCTTCCACCTCCCCAGCCTTCCCACATGAATTTCCCTTGATATCTGATTCCTGCATACCCATTGTCCTGGAGTGGTGGAAAACTTATCATAAGTTGTCCAGATCCCTGCCCATGACTCATATTTATTTTGTGTGGTGAAGAAGAGGCTTTGGTAATACACACCTGACTATTCCAACAAATAAAGTAGGTGAATCCTGCACAATGTAATCTTTCCATGATTTTATGCAGGCCTGTTACATTTTCCTTTATTCTTTTGAGCTAAGTGATCCAGGCATGTTGAATTCTCATATATTCTTTTGGAATCATGATTCAGAAATGTAAGTCATGTCATTGATCCTAATTACTGGTATATGACCAGCCAGTAATTACAAAGCACTCTGCCTTGTTCAAAAGAATTTGCAAGAGGCATGTTGAATTCTCATATATTCTTTTGGAATCATGATTCAGAAATGTAAGTCATGTCATTGATCCTAATTACTGGTATATGACCAGGCAGTAATTACAAAGCACTCTGCCTTGTTCACAAGAATTTGCAAGAATCCATATCACAACAATTTAAAAAGAATGAAATTGAAAACCATGCATTTTTCTTCTTTCCCTTTATTATTTATCTAATATGATCTGAGTAGATTTAGTCCAAATCAATTCAGGAAAGAGGAAAATTATAATCCTCATTTCCAAAAATTAGCACCATGCAAAATCTGACACCTGATTCATCATATTTCTCTATTATTCTGTTTCAAAAATTGAACTCTCAACAATCAATTCCCACTGAATATTAATCCATGCAGCAAACGTGCATCTGCGTGGTACCCAGCATTGGATTTTTGCATATTCAGAGATTTAAAGAAGCTTACAATAAAAACACAGAAATGCAACGTGCTATACAACCTGTGCCAGTATTATCCATGTCTACTGTATATATTATTCAATAAGCACTTCAACCAAATCAATAAGATTGGCAAGGAGTATTCTGAAGTTCATATTATGTAAAATTGGATCTTGATATATTTCAACTCTGCTCTGCCTAATGGTGGCTGGAATTCTGGAGCTCATTTTCTCATTCAATAATTATTGGTCAATTCCATAGATATGAGAATGAGGAATTTTTTGGAAACATATGGTCAAGATTGCTATCTGTGGAAATTTTTTGTGATAATTAAAATCATGAAATGCAATGGGAAGCTTTTCACATTTTTTATCTTAAGAAATCCCCAGAATGAATAACCCAAATTTGGCTGCATGATCCCTATATATTTTTATGAATCATGCATGAGTGCCACAAAAGAAAATGGTCACACTCTTTGGGGCAGATGGAAGCCACAGAGTCTCTTTTCTATGTCAATCATGAATTGATTTCTCATTGAGCGCTTCGCTTGCTGAACAAGGTTCTATTCAAATCTCCAAGTATACTTATTTCCATACCCTTTGCCCACTTGAAAGAACAATTTTAGAACAAAGGGGAATCACGATATACAATATCTTCATTTCTGAAAATTTTCAGAAGGTCCATACAAGGAAATCTGACTTTCTATTTATGAGTTTGTGAAAAATCAATACAAAATCACAGAATATGAAAAATTCTCATCTGGTTACTAAGTTGGAAAATTAGACATGGAACACGGTAAGAACTGATCCCCCCAGTATAAGATCTCCATGACATTAATAAAAACCCATTTCTAAATCATGGTTTTTATTTTATGTTACTAAAATTGCCAAATCCCCAGCAAACCCAACATCACCAAACCCTGTGCCATCAAGAGTCCCAATTCCAGATGACCAAGTCAACATGCCTGGTGTTGAGGAAGATGAAGATTTTGATGTTTCTTCTGCCCCATCATACCTCATGATTGCACAACAACTCTCTCAATCCAACTAACACCAAAAGAATAAAAAACATTTGGCCCAAGAACAATATTCTCTCTCTCCCCATGCACGCAATCTTGGCTTCCCTGCTTCTTCAAATGGTATTTCCAAGTCCTTGCTTGATTGGACAAAATTTATTTTTGGAATGGATTCCAACAACAAAAAAATTTATAATCCTTCAACTGGTGATGAACTAGCATCCCTCAGAAATTACAGGGCAAAGAAGAAGGCATCCATTAATGATGCCATAGCATCAAACATTGGTGCGCCAAAACAGTACAGCTCCAATTCAAAACTGCAAGAAAAGGAGCTGAAACTTGTGAAGAAGGATGCCTTGCACCAATTGAAACAAAATATCACTTCAACATCCCAATCCCTGGAAACCACTGCTTTTGGCCGAATTCAGTCTCATGATGAGACATGGATAGCCCATGCCAGGGCCTCAATCAAAAATTCCGGTATTCCCAGATGCACCTATCAATGGGAACAGAATGCAAAATCTTGCTGGAATTCATCTCTCACTGCAATAAACATCAGAGCATGGGAGATGTGCAAAAAATGCGGGGGGACTGCTTCCTATTCAATAAATGAGAATGACAACACCCCAGCCAACCAGGTTGCCATAATCAATTCTGGGCTTTTCTCAAAGAAGGCTACCTGGAAGAAGGAGCACAAGGCAGAAGGAGGCTCCAGCAGCAGAAAATCTAATGTTTCTGCATCTCAAAGTCTCAACAAGAAGAAAGTGTGTCAAATCAATCTTTTGTAATTTTCTCTTCATGATCAATGACTAACTGCTTATCATGTTATGAAATACAGAATAACAAGAAGGAAATTTGAAAGACCACGGCAGTTGAGCTGGATATGATGGACACGTTCCCAGAAAATTCTGCTCTTTTCATGGACAGTGGATTCATATCTGATGTTGAGGGTGAAGATGAGGAATTATTCAATCATGGATATGTTTGGAGGGCTTAAAATGTATCCCTCATATATCACTACCTGGATGAAGCATAAATTCAACTATCCAAAAACCCATGCATCAAGAGGGATAGACAATTGAAAATTAGTCAACTTGCCAAACCAAATAATTCACCAAGAAGTGAACACCCACCAACACTTCCTACTTCAATACCTCAAAACTGGTTAAGTGAGGAAGCTCTGGAGGATTTAACTCCAGTTAAAAAAAGAGCCTTGGGTTTACTTCCTGATGTTGATCTCACAGAGGCAGTTTCATATCTCAGAACCCAAGTTTACAAGCCCTCTAGCTTAATGGAAACCACACAAACACTGTAAATATATTCCAAATGGTGTAATTTTTTTATCAGTGCTTTAATAAAATATGGAGGAGCATGTTTGGATGCAACATTGGCTTTGCTGAAAATTTTCTTGAGTAATACAGGTATTTTTATTTTAATCCCATTCTTGTTTTGTCAACCAGAAACTGTAATTATATTTAAGTCTTGATTTACTGAAAGTACAAAATCCAATGATGTGGGGTCACTCTGATTTGAAGAGTTTAACAATGTAGGTTATACTCTTAATCTCTTGAAATTTTCACATAAATAAATTCCTAACACATTGTTAAATCCAAACATATATTGAAGTAAGAGTGGGAAAAACCAACATCCACATGTGCAGAGAATGTTAAAATACCTATGCACTTACGCATGTGCTACGTATAAGTGTAATCCAAATGGGATGCACATATGGGCCTCTCTGGCCCATTGGACACTCACACCGACCATACGGGCCTGTTTGGATGTAACTGATTTGGGGAAACTGGCCTAAAAATGCGTGAAACAGGCTCATTGATACACGGGCCCTAACGGGCCCGGTGGGGGATATGGGCAAATACAGCCTCATGGGCTTGTATGGGCATAATTGGACCCAAGGTTTATTTTGGACATACTTGGCCAGACGGGCTGGCCCACCAAAGTATGGTTTACTTTGTTTTTGGGATTGGGGCGGCCCATTGGGGCCGCTGCCCATGTTGCAGCCTGGTTGGGGCTGCCGCCCGTGTTGCAGGCCGCTCAGGGCTGCTTTTTTCACCTTTGGCCTGTTTATGGGGCCCAACGGCCCGCGCGGGGCCGCCATTGCGGCTGTTGAGCCGATTGCGGCCTCCATGCGGGGCAGCGGCCAGCTGTTGGTTCCACAAGGGCCAGGGTCAATGGCCCCGGCTCCCTCGCCTCCCCTTGCTGGCTATTGCAAGTGGGAGGTGGGGGCAGTTGGTACCAACCAGCTTGCTTCCTAGGCCGGTTGCATCAAGGAAACCTGCGGTGGGGGGGAATTGATCACCCTCCCACTGGCCCTAGGTGGCTAGGGCAAAGCAAAGGAGGCTGGTTGCAACAAAGCAACCAGCGGTGGGGGGACCTGACCACCCCTCCACCATCAAAGCAACGCAGAGACCAGGGGCGCTCTCCCCCCCCCCTTTACCAAGGGGGAGGAGCAACAGGGCTGATAGGATTTGACCACCCCCCAGCCCAGTTCCATTGACAACGCCCTGAGGGTATTGACCCCCAGGGCCCCTGGTAGGGGGATTTGACCGCCCCCTCCAGGGATCTGAGAGAAAGAGGGGGGGGCAGCATGTCTGATAGTCACACCCCCCCAATGTGAGTCTGAGACCGGACCCAGGTGTATCCTGGGTCCCACCTGGCCATTTGTATGGCCAGGGGCTGGTTGCATGAGGCAACCAGCCAGTTTGTGAGGCAATAGGACCAGTTGTAACAGACAACCGGCCCAGGGATTGAACAGCACAGGGGCTGGTTCAGCCCCGTAACGGTGGAAACACCAGAATGGACCGGAATAGGCTGGTCATAAGGGTACAGGGTCTGATGCCATGTGGGCTGATGTAGCCCAAACCAAGTAACAAGGCCTGTAGAGACTGTAGAGCTCTTTTGGGGCGGAAAAATTGCCTTTTGGCTTTTTGTATCATGGGCTCACAAGAGGCCAATCTTTTGTAATTAAGGAGCTCTTCTCCCTGCTGTTTTCCATTCATCCATTCATCATCCAATAAAATTCATCAACAATATCATCCAACATGTTGCCCCATTGTGAGAGCCCATCAAGAAATTATTGACACAAGGTGTCCAGAATTTCTATTGCTTTAAATACTGCTCATTTTCCTAAGCTAATTGCTGGCCATAATTATAACAGAGAATACACAATCTTATTGGAAAATTCTGAGTAAATTATATTTGATCCACCACCTTTTGGAAAGCTAAATGATATCTTTTTTCAATCATAATATCCTGAATAAATTTTTTTCCACTTTCCAGCAGTCAAGTTGAGATCACACACTTTTTAACCATTCCCAAATATCTTTTTATGAAATAAAGATATATATAAAATAAACATTCCCAGATGTGAATTGTGTAATTTGAGAAAAGCCTACTAACTCTAGGCATTGGGATTTTCCTTGTCAAATGGTGCATCATTAACATTTTTTAACACTAGAAGGTGATTTGTAATCATGGTTTTGTAATAAGATGATTACTTTGAAGATAGAATATGTGATGTTCCATCAAGGCAATTGACCTTACATTTTAATCCAAACACCATGGGATCGGCTTAGTATTTTAGGTGGGCTAACCATGAGCAGTTGATATGATGTATTGGTTTGAAACCTTTTTCAAGATACACAATCTACTGTTAAATGCCTTGCCCATTGAAGTGAATATCAATATTCAAAATAGAAGCTTTCCTTTTGTTTTGGGAATAATTCAGCTCACCAGGAGGTATAAGATCAAATCAAAAGTTACATCCAGATTCATTTCTATTTCCCTTTGATATAATAAATATCAGACAACCTCCAAAAATCTGATTACCACAACATCCAAATCAATTGAAACTATGGAGAACACTATCAGAGTTGGAAAAATTTGGATATTCCAATTTACTAAATGTTCTCAAAGGACTTTTGAACATGGAAGGAATATATACAATGGTTTTGGAAGGTCCAAAAAAGCACATCAAACCCATATCATGCAATAAAATGATTCTACAAATGTATTTGACTGAATTTTTCCTGAATTTTATCAATATTACGAAGGTCACTGATGAATTTTTATTTTTGCAAAAAATAAACCCCAATGACACCAAAAATTTTCCAATCCACTACCAGAAGAAACCCCACCAGGGAACCACCAGAAGCAAACATCAGTTGTGTAAGTGAAAATCTTGCACAAGAGTACATTCCTTGATGTTCCTTCAATTGGAATGCAATTTCTTATTTATCCTATCCTTTTCAACATTCAAGCCATCAATTGAAGATTCCAATGCACAGTGAAGCCCTGAAAGAGATCCTTAATATGGTGAAATACAACAATACTCCCCACCAGCAAATATGGAAATTCACAATACATCTGAGATGAAACCTCTTCAATTTCTCTATCACAATCCAAGAACCCTGATCTAATCACTCCAAATCCCTCATCAAAGTATTGAGGAAAACATTTGTGACCATGCATGTCAGAAATAAATCAAGATGGAACATGAGAAAATACGCATGAACTCAATTCTCAGTGGCAAGCCCAACTATTCAGCAGAAATACCCAAAAGTCTTTCAACATTGAAAAAAAGATTTAAAATTACAAATGATCTAGTGGAAAATGTCTGTTCTGAAAATTGTTAACAATTTTATCCTTTGAATGAAGTACTCTCATCTTCAGAAGCCCAAACTGATGAAGAAAGTGAACAACACGGGAATTATCCAACATGCCATAATATATTTAATTCAATAGCTGGGGATAATGTTACATATGGATCAAAACTTTGAAAAAAAGACAAGAACAAATCTGAATTTTATCCTCTGAAGCAGTTTGGGTACCAATTTCTCAAGAAGTGGATTGCCAGGCAATTGCTGCTCTCTTGGTTGGAAGAATTCCTCAGTGAAACTCAAGAGCATCAAGCCAGTAATCCTACTAAACTTTGTGATATTTGGGATGGAACTATGTGGAAAGAATTCAAGGATCAAACCAATCATATTTACACAGCAGAAACAGGGAAACTTTTCTTTGGAATTTACATTGATTGGATGAATCCCCATGGAATCAAGACCAGTGGGAAAAGCATCACTCTTGGTTTAATATTCTTAATTTGTTTTAATCTTCCACCTTGTGTGTGTTACAAGATATTTTTGTGTATGGATTCACACCAAAAACCAAGGAATGCACCTCATTTGAACCAAATAGTCTACTCAAGCCTCTTTTCTCTGAGCTACTGGATCTTTTGAAAGGAGTATTCTTCACAAAAAATAATAAATATCAAAATGGAATAGTAATACATGCTGCCATATTACCACTGATTGGTGATACACCTGCCTTACCTAAAATGGGTGGATTTGCATCCCACTCCTCAAAAGTCTTCTGTGCCCACTGTAACCTCAAGCTGAATGATATCCGGAACACCAAAAAGGAGTCTTGGACATTTAAAATAATCAAGATCACATCAAATGGGCAGAGAATTGGAATAATGCTCAATAACTCAATGAGAAAACCAAAATTCTCAAGCTACACGGTGCCTGCTACACAATTTTCCAAACTCTACCATACTGGAAACCAACAAACATGACAACAATTGATGCAATGCATACCTTCATCTTGGGAATGCTAGGGGATTACAGAATCACCTACCTTGGAATAATTGAACCCGGCCAAAGTCTTCAAAATTTGGGAATGAGGAAAAAAAATTACCCAAGAAGTGTAACAATTAGTCAAGTCGGAAGCCTCAAATCTGTATGCAAACAAAAGCACTATTTATCACAAAAAAATACCAAAAGAGTCACCAGGAGGAGAGTTCAAGCATTCCTAGATAGCTACTCAAAAAAGCTTGAAGATATTTCTCCCAATCCAATTGAAAAGGTTCAACATTGCGCAAATCAGCAGCAAGAAGGCTCATCAAATATGCAGCATAGAACTTCTGTAACAATTTTTGTAGTCCAGAAAATCTCAGGGCTCAATCCTCCTAGCTCCTCAAGAAGTTGGAAAAATTCTGCATCTGAAAATCTTCAATCACCTTTAAGAAGTTCTACAAGGATTCTTGAGAATGAATCCACAATCAGCTCATGAAAATCTGGGCCTCAATCAAAGGACAAAGGAAAGAAAAAAGATACCTCACCAGTAAAAAATCCAGATAGATCTATTAGAAGCAAATCAGGAAGCCAAAATGAATATGGGAAGAGCAAGAAAAGCTCCCTTCAGGAAAGCTCCTACTGCTCTTTTGAAGATCAAAGTAATCCACATCAAGCAGGTTCATTGATAGAAGAGACAGTTATTGAATCAAGTGAATTGTGCCTTAATACTCAAGAGCTCAGAAGTCTTCAAGAGGATACCAATTCAATCAAATTTCCATCTTGGATTACTAGGTTGCCCAGAAAAATAGGTTTGCCTGCTGCTGGTACTCCTAAGGCTTCTGAATGGTTGGTTTTGTACACCATTAATTTATTTCTTGTTTTGATTCCAAGATGGAATTGGAACTCAGCCAACAGCTTGCAGGAGCAAAGGCTTACCTTCACTACTTCCAAACTTATTGGTATCATTAACTTGGTAATTTCTCATCAACTTAAAGATTGCCAGTTGTGCCAATTGGATGAATTAATTTTGGCTTACTGGGAGAAATTATTGCTTCATTTTATATCTGAAATCAAAACCAAGCCAAAAATACATTTTTCTCAGCATATGACTACATTGATCAAGCTCTTTGGCCCTCCATCAATATTTCCATGTTGGTCAGGAGAAAGGCTGAATCACATCTTGACCTTGGTTAAAAAAATAAAAATACACGTAGGTAACACAGATTTCTGAAAAGTAGATTGTTGGTGGCACACTTTGAATTGATTGTTTTTTTAATATTTAGGTTTCCTTGATAAGTCTCTATTGAATGGATTCCTTTAAAGGGCCAAACTTCAATGTTGGTTGACCAAATTGGATCCAACTGGAAAGTTTTGGGTATTGATTCTGACCAACTCCCAGACCTGAAAAGTTTGTTCTAACCTTCCAAGACAGGTGATGTTTCAAGGACTAAAAAAAAGATGAATGTTTTGGAAGAAGAAAAATTAAAACAATTCATTCAAAATAACTTAACATAAAATGTCTTGCCATGGGATCAGCTGGAGTGGTTGCCTTGAAAATCAATGCTGTTCCACAGTCATCACATAACACCCCATTCCTACAATAAAAGTAAATCTCAGATTTTTTTTTCATCCTTATCAAATCAAGGCCCTTGTGAGATGGGGAATGTATTGTCCATCTTTCATGAAAAAAACTGTGCACAACATTTACTCATGGTTGAAACCTTTTCTCCATTGGAACAAATAAATACTTCAAGAAATCCATACCTTGGCCTCAATTTTTTTAATGCTCAAATGGTTTATCAAGGTGGATGAATATCTGTGATAAATCAAGATAACATATTAGGTTTTGTGGAAAGCATGGCTTATGAAGCAAAATAATCACAAACTTCCAAGGATTTTTATTGTTTTGTGGCAATTAACTGTTTGGTAAGTGGATATCAAAAATACTAATTTCTGAAGAACTGTCATTATTGATTTTTATGACTGTTGATTCCTTACAAAACAGGAGGAAATATTGAAAGACACATGGACTAATATTTTATTGTACTAGATATTGGTAAAAGATGAAATCAGAGGAATTGTTATTGTGTCACATCTCTATCTAAAACATGTGTATAAGGTACAGAATTCAAAAATAGAAATTAGATTTAATATCAGAAAACTGAAGCATTAATCCTAAAAGCAAATTGTAAATTTGTGTTTGCACCATTTATTTTAAATGATCATTATCTAAAAATTTGATTCTTCTCATTTTGGAACTTTGTACCATTGGAAATCATGGCCCATGATGTACAATTCCATTCATAACCTCTGAAGAGTTGTTCAATCAAAGTATGGTCTTACAGTTAAATGAAGAATTCTCAATCCTTCCTTGTATGTAATGGATTTCAATTCAATATATGCATTGCATAAATAGTCTGAATGAATCTTCTGAGTTCATCCAGAAATCAATTTGATTTTTGACTGCAAAACCTCAACAAAGTCAAAACAGGTTTCAATCACAAACCCAGGTGCAGCCTTTTTTTCATGGTGAATTGATAGTTTCCATGTTTTCTATTTCTTTTCCTCCCAGATTCCAAGTGGTTTGAAACTTTTTACTCCCTGATTTATCCCTTATTTCCCATAAGTTTCCATTTTTCCACCTATGAGCACAATCCCTCCTAATTTCCTGAAATGAAATAAAAGCATTTTTTTAACAAAATTTATCCTCATCATTCATACCATTACTTCTCTCATCAAATTTCTGTTTATCTACAGGTAATGATTGATACATTTAATTGGAATTCACTCCAAAAATGATTAAAAGAAAAAAAATTAAAACAATTCATAACATTTTTCATATTCCACAATTTTTAAATTTCACTTTCAGGCAGATATAATTTTGTGACTTGTATTATTCTATTTTTAGAGAAATATGCACCCTGGCCATCAGCAGAATCACAATAAATCATTTGTTTTTCAATCCCATGTTAAACTTTGCCAAAATTGAGATTCTTCCAAGCAACTAAAACATTCCTGTTAATTTGAAATGGATTCAATTCCAAGGAGTTACCTGGTATGCTCCCATATGGGTCCACCACACTGAATATGGTTTTTATCTGACCCAAGAAGAAGATTTTACCCAGACTATATGACAGAGCACTGTCTCCAGAACTTGATTCTGTTGTTGATAATTCCATTTTCTTCCAATAGAGATGATTCCAATAGTTCCACCATGGTGAGAGAGCAACAGTTTTTGGTTCATTGGCACTTTTGATTTGATCAAGATCTTTCCAATTTTTAGAAGAGATGGAATTCCTGAGATAATTGAGGGATTTGTAATAAGATTCTGGATTTGCATGGACAGGATTTAGGTTTGGTATTGAATTTGACCTGGTGGAGGATTCAAGAATTCTTGAAAGTTGAATTATCTGCAGTGTTACACCTGGTGAGTAGATTGGAGACTTTCAATTTGAAACTCTGCAGAGCCTTTGAGCTATATCAAGAAGTATTTCATCTGAATTTAATGTAAATTATAGTCAGAATTGTGGTATTTTGTATATCTTTGATTGAAAGGAATTCATACACCCAAAAAATTGTTGCTGTTGAACTTGGAAAATAGCCCATTCAAGGACTCATAAGCCCAGGTGTCGCATGTGGGGCCAGGCCCCACCTTTGCAAAGGCTCAGGTATATGGGATGCAAGATGATGATTTGGCTTTTAATTTTTCTCTGAAAAGAGCTTCCTACAAATTTGGCATTATTTCTTCCAGTTTCAGGTGACATCAGAACCATTTTGGGACCTGGTGCAATCAGAACCATTTTGGGAGCTGGTATTCCAACCAGTGGCAATTTTCAAACAGATTGCTAAATAGAAGGTATTTCAACAACTTTTTCTGGGAATGGAAATT
This sequence comes from Puccinia polysora, assembly GCA_025617555.3. NCBI lineage: Eukaryota > Fungi > Basidiomycota > Pucciniomycetes > Pucciniales > Pucciniaceae > Puccinia > Puccinia polysora. The sequence goes on from CM062624.1 coordinate 51,887,276, forward strand.
ATTCAAATTGCATGGAAATGATGAAATCGGGAATTTAGAATTGATAAAGAAGAGACCACTCTGCAGCCTTGAGACTTCCATTACTTGCTTCTCCAAGGTCTTTGGGTACTCTTGTCCAATCAGATGGGATTAGAGGAATCTTGATGACTTGTTGAAGATTTTTTAGAAGAAAAGAATCAAACTTGAATTTTGATAAAATTGAAGGGCTTTCCTCAGGGATATCACTAGTGCTTGTATCCAAAAATTAAACAGGTACATAATATAAATCAGAAAATTAAGAAGATGCCTCCATGAATTCTTCATGAGTTAGAGCCAGAGGCTTTTCTCTCCCCTTTCCTGTGGATTTTTGTATATTTTGAATATCTTGCTGGGCATCTATTTTCAAGTAACATAATTCTCTAGAATCAATTTGTTTTTCACTGGGATCTTCATTGTCTCAACTTTCATCTTCATCATCTGATGAGTCTGGTGTCTTTTTCTGTATCTTTTTCTAAGAGGATTCTGGAATTTTCAATTTGGTAACAGCATGATATTTCAAGGCTCCAAGAATCATTTTGTGCATTATGTCAAGTTTGGCCATTTTTGTGGCACCCCAATAAGGGATTTTGTCCAATATTGAGTAAAGAACACCATTCCCTTTGAAGAGATGATATCTGTGTAATTGAGTTGCATGCAACCATGTATTTACTTGAATTTTGGGCTCTGATAAATGTCTTGGGGCCAAATTTTCAGGCTTGATGTCATTTATCTCAGAATTTTAAATGGTACAGAAGTTGAAAAAAAGATTTCCTGAATGACTTTTAAATCCTATTATCTTGCGTATTGCAACAAAATCTACAATGAAAGTGAGTATAGTAGGTCTGATTTTAACTCCCAAAGTATTATAATAGGTTTTGGAGAAGTGGACACCATTCCAAAGTTTCTGAATTTCTCTGACTAGGGGGGTGAGTATGTGATTCAGTTTAGGACCAATAGGCTCCTTGGAGCCTGGTATGATTCCTACCAGATAAATTTTTTCTGCTTTCAGATTTATTTCACATTAAAGATTCAGGCATAACTTTTCAATGGTCCCAAGAGAGGCATGACAGCTATACTTGCCAAAAGCATTGAAACATTCAACATATAGGGTGAATGAAAAGTTCCCAGGCTTTGACAAAAAGGGGGAAGTTTAATTTGGGACCTTGAATCTTTTCCAAACAACCCCATCCCAGATATCTTTAATTATCTCAGAGGGGTTTTTTTTGGAGATGTTTGAGAAGTTCTTCCTCAATACCTGAACAGTTCAAGAATATTGCCAGAGATTGTTAAAATGGTTTTTAAATGAAATGTTTTCTTGCAGAGAATTTTGAATCTGGTAAATTCTTTCTGCTAGGCATGGAGTTAATGGAAGTCTTCATACATCCCAAGGTGGATGAGAAAGTTGGATCCTGTTCAAATCTTTTTAAATGTTGTGTGAATTTGATATTAGGGTCTGTGACATTTTTTTTGGTCAACCAAGTAGAAGCAATCTGGAAAACAGACATATATCTCCAGTGAACCATCCAGGTTGAGATTCTTGAAGATGTTCAAAATGCTGAGGGGAATCTTTGAGCTGTTATTGGGCTGATGGTTTTGAAGATTGTTTCAAAAAATTGTTTTATTTTGAATATTGAAAGCACAAAGCAGGAACCTTGATGCCTCTGTACTAATTTGATGATGCACATTCATGATGGCTGTGATCACCATTGGAAGGATGATATTGGGTTGGTTTTTTATTCAGATTAATAGGAAAAATTATTGAGTGTCAAATATGGGAACACCAGCTGGAGTTGAAATTGAAGTGATATCATATTGAGATTCGGCCATATTTGCATTGTTCCTATCTGATGGATTCCTATTTTTTGGTTATTTTTGGGGCAGTGGTTGTGGAGCAACTAGTGCTTGTGAATAAAATTGAGTGGGAAAAGAACTTTTACTGATTTTATGATGCTTAGCATATCAAGAAGGGGTAAATGCAATGCCTTGATTTATCCCATTTGGAGTCATATGAGTTTTTCTGGAGCAGTTCTCACACATTCAAATAATAAGTTGGATGTTTCATGGGGCCATTTAGGTCCAAGTTCTTGATGAGTGGAGGAATGGATGATGGAGGAAAGAACTGTCTCTTTATATGCAAAAATTCACATGAAATAGGTTGCAGGTTATTTTTTTTGTTTTCCTCCTCTCAGTGGCTCACGTGGCTTATTAAGATGAAAAAAAAATTGAGTGCTTATCTTGAAACATTCAAAATTATTCCATGAGAAATTTTTCAGGAACTTGGAATAAATATTTTCTTCACTTATCATGAAACTATTGATGGCTTATCATGAAGCAGTTTATGGCTTATCATGAGCCAGTTGATTCCATATCATGAAACAATAGAGGCTTATCATGAAAAATTTGAAGGCTTATCATGAAAAATTTGATGCCTTATCATGAGGTTTTTCTTTTCATTACTTATGATGAATAATTATTGAAATAGTTTTTTTTTTTTCCCATAATAAATTACCCCAAGAGCAAGACTTCTAGGTGTGGATTTCTGATTGAGGAGAATTGATTTTTTTCATTGAATTCTAATTCCAGCATGAAGGAATCACCATTTTTTTTATATCTTAATAAGTACCATTCCCATGATAATTGGAAGGAAAATTATGAAGCTCAATAAAACATATTACTGTATTTTAATTGATTCAACATGGGCTTTACATTGAAAAATAAGTATAAAATTATCTTGAGTGTTCCCAGATTGAAGCCAATAACCACTGAAATCAAGTACAAGACATTTAGCAAGAGTAAATTTTGAAGTCCAAGGCCAAGAAAAGGCTTTATCATGAAAGAAAGATTGTTGAATCAGAGATACAACATATGAATTGGTTCTTTTCCATAATTTTTCAGTTATTTCTTTTGGATCAAGCTGATTTATTTTTGAGATTAATGATATAATCTGGAGAGAATTGGTGAATTTGAACCTCTTATTATAATATGGAATAAGCAGGAAACCATTTATTCCAGATACCAAGTATGCTGCTAGAAGATGATAGGCAGGAGTTTTGATGAATTTTTGAGGAATTTTGGACAAAGCAGGAGTATATTTAGCAAGAGTGGTTGTTGGACTGTTGATTTTATGTTTTTACCAAAGAATGGAAAAATCCATGAGCATATATTAAATGTCATCTAGAAAATTATCTATTGCTTTGAAGTTGCTTGCAGGCATGTTGGAGGGATTTTTTTCTCCAGAATGTGTGAGTTTTGGGAAGATTTGATGCAATTGATGAATTACTGAATTTTCAATATTTCCTCTGCAATTTAATCCTCTGCATCAACTGGATTCTCAAATTTGGGGGCAGGAGTGACTTCCTGAGAAACCAAAAAAATTGACTGGAACCAGATGTGGGCCCCATTGAATTTGCAGTGCTTGGTAGGAAAAAAAAGTAATTGAATCAAATTCTCAAGGGAATAAGTGCCATTTTCCAGGAGGTTGGTTGGTGTGGAGGGGATGTTGATGACTTCTGGTGAGTGATAGATCTTATTGACTTGAGCTTTGAACCGTTGATGCTTGCGGTGTGGTGTCCATTTATAGACACGGATTGGGAACTGTGTTGCGGCTGCGCGCTCATCATTGGAGGCAAGCGGGCTCAGCATTAGGGTATGCGGAGTGCTCAGCATTAGGGTATGCGGAGTGCTCAGCAGCCGCAGCTGCTGGATCAGCAGCAGCCGCTGTTTGTCTCCGCACCTAGTGGATGGGTCGGGCTCAGCATCAAATGCAGCGTGGGCGGCGATCCGCCCCGGAGATCAGATTTGGAAGGTAGTGCGCTTGACTAGGTTCGCGGGCGCGCCGGTTTGGATACATAGGGGCAGAGAAATCCGCGGGCTATAAAGGAACGGATGGAGCGCGCATGCAAGCGCACGGATCACGCCGGATAATACCGGACATCCACGACGGGCACGGACAAACGGATACAGACAGGCGCGGGGGGCTCTGAGTAGGGCGCAGTGCAAGGATCAAGTCATGAGAAGGAAAAACCGGATGGACGGAACGGCGTACGGACGTTGGGGGGGAGTTTGGTATGGAGGTGTGGAGAGGAGGCTAGGGTTTCTGTCTTGGGATTGTTTTCTGTTTTGTTGTCATACTTTTATTTGCGCGTGTACTTAGGTTAGGGTTGAGAGGGAGGACTTATCCTCACTCTCAACTCTGGGTTGGGGAGATGGATGCATGGAATGGAATCAGACCATCACATCACGGGATTGGATCAATCATCTCACCAAGAGATTAAAGGAACTCATACCGGATACACATCCAGGTCGAAAGTTCTTAGGATTGAAGGATTGGCAATTTCACTCTCTCTCTACTTTTCTTTATCTCTTTATCTCCTTATTTCTATTTCTCATTTAAGTGCAAATTTGGGCATCCCCATCTCCTTTCAAACGCAGGGCACTGTTAACTTCCGAACCTTGGGACAATTATAGGGGGATAACACTTATTCTTTCCACATCTGGGGGTCTGGCTGCAAACTAACCTTCCGTTTCTTGTCTTTCAAAGGTAACTGGGCGCAATGTCCTATCCATACCTCCCTACAGTCGCTTCCTCTTCTTCTTCTTCTTCTCCTTCCGTTTCCGGGTCCGCTACTCCGACCCCACTCGCGTCTTCCATCCCTCCTCCTCCCCCTCCCTCCGCTCAACCCAGGACAAGCTACGCCGTTCCCCCATTGGTCTCCAGGGACCATGAACCCACCCGTCCGGTTTGCATCAGGCCGCGCGACTACCCTCACATCTGATTCAACACTGCAGATGTGGACCAATTCATCTCGAGATACAAAGGTATTGCAGATGCGGAAGGTGCGTTGGACGCCGATAAGGCCAGGCTTGTCGTCCTGTTCATCATGGACAAAGAGAAGCTCCAAGATGTGGAGGAGATGGAAGGCTATGAGAATCAAGATTGGCCAAAACTGAAGGCGGAGATCCTAATGCGGTGGGGTAGGCGCAAACCTCAATTCCAGGAAAGCAATTTTGACCGCATGGCCTTGGAGGCAAGCGCGCGTGGAGGATTCAGAACGCGGGTGGAGCTGGCGGAGTACACCTTGACATTCAATTGGATCTATTGGTACTTTTCAAAGAAGAGGTGGTGGCGGGACAGACGGGGGCCATGAAACGCGCATTTCTGGGAAGTTTAGGCACTCAACTCCGGGCAAGGGTGCAGAGGCATCTTTATGATCACAAATTGGTAAAGCGGTCATTGGACGGGAGCATCGCACTCCTTCCGGAGCTGGCTGTCATTCGCCAGGCTGTGGAGAGCAAGCTTGACTTAGAAGAGCTTATTGAGGATACCGCTAAGTCCTTCCCAGCGGGACCAAAGAAATCCGCCCCCCAGGTTTTGGCTCCGGCGCAATTTCCAGCCCCGGTTCCACCTACTTCCACGCGTGCTCCGGTTCCTCAACCCGCGCCCGCCCCTCCGGTAAGTGAATTGAAGGAGCTGATGAAGGATTTGAAGATCTGCATGAGCCGTATGGGCCAGCAGCAGCCGTGAGGGCCTCCACCGCACGTGGTGGAAGGGTTTTGGCCGCCCGGTACTTTTGTGCCGAGGGGGTTCTCGTACTGTGGGGCAAACATTCATTGGCAATTGGCGTGCAAGGAGCTTACAAAGGATCTCAACGCAGGATTGGTGAGACCGGCAGGGATGGGGTACATGTTTCCGACTGGCAAACAGATTCCGATGGAGCCAAGTCAGCTGACCGTAATGCAGCAGGTGCGCACATGGGGTCAGGACGCAGGAACAATGGCGTGAGCGTCACTAAGCATTGTTACCGGTCCCGGATTGTGGCAACCACCTTGGGTGGAAGCTGAGGTAAGGGTAGTGGCAACGGAAGAGAAGGTGGCAGTCTCCGATAAGATGGAGGTGGATGCAAAGGAGCAACCCCCATTGACCGTTCCAAAACCGGCCGCACGTGTGCCCGGAATCGAGGCGCTGGCAGCAAATCCTGTAGGGAAGAAGAAAGCGGCGGACATTGTGCAAAGGTTGATGGGTAACAAGACTCCGGTCCCGCTGACCTTGTGGGAACTGGCAGCTGTGTCTCCAGTGGTGGTAGACAAGATGGTTCAGGCGTTGCGGGATTGCAATCAGGGCCAGGTACCTCAGACGGTGCAGCGGGTTCATGTGGCGCTGAAGGAGGAGGGGCGCGAGGATTGTGAGTTGATATTGGTTTTGACTCTGCTTGCTTACGTTCCGATGGTCATAGCAGGGAGGAAGGTGTGGGCTATGGTGGACAGCGGTTCAATGGTGAACCTGCTGCCATCGCGGATGGTGGATGATTTGGGGTTGGTTTGGCGGAAATGCGCAATGGGTCTCTGCACGCTTAATGGAGGGGAGTGTTGTGTGGATGGGGTAGTTGAGGAGGAGGAGGTTGAGGTTGCAAGGGTCTGTAAGCCTCTTTCTTTTCTTTTGGTTGATTGTGGGGATGTGATTTTGGGAAGGCCATTCATGTTTGGGTTCTGAGCACAAATGGTTTTTGATCCAGAGGCGGGAACGGAGGCGTTGACGGTGGAGGATTCTTCCGGAGGAAGGTTCCAGACAACTATCTGCAATCACGGGAAAGGAAAGCAAAGGAGATTGTTGGAGTATGAGAAGGAACCGGACGCGGAGTTGGTCTGCAAGGGGCAACCCTCGGAGGATTTTTTCTAGTCGACCGAGGAGACCGCACGGAACAAGCTCCGGTTTTGCGCGGGCGGTTGACTAATGAGGAGCAGGGAGGGGGAGGAAGGAAAGTGCAGGGGGCGCACGTTACAGAAGTAAGTCCCTTTTCTCAGTATACATCGCCCAAGGGTACTACGCTTTGAAAACCCTATCATCATGCCACACTTGTGAGCAAAGGCAAAAGCCGCGGTTCCGTTCTGTGCAGGACCTACAGCAAAGGATGCGGTGCAGCGCTGGCAAGTACAAGCCGGTGTGGCAGAAGGTCCGACCCAGGAATGAGCCAATGCCCCAGGAATTGAACGGACTGCTTCAACCAATTGCTTGGTCGCGGGACCCTTGGGTCACGCCAATCAAGGCTTTGGGGTGGGTTACTAGTTTGGCGCGGATCACGGAGGAGCGGATTGCAACTTTCAATTTTGGCCCAACGGGATGGTTGAGTACGGAGGAGCTTAAGTTGCTGGTTTTGGTTATGATTCTTTGGGAAAGAGCGCTCGCGTTTGGACCTGAAGAGCGGGGGCTTCTGAAAAACAATATTGGTGACCCCTATGTCATCCCCACTGTCGATCACAAGCCGTGGCAGATCAAACCAATTCCAATACCGCGGGCGGTCCGGGATCAGTTTCTGGAGTTGGTGCGGGAACGGGTGAAGACTGGCCTCTACGAACAGTCAACGTCTAGTTACTCCAGTCCAATCTTTGCGGTAGTTAAGCAGGACGGAAATTTGTTGAGGATTGTCCATGATCTACAGCGGCTCAACTCTTTTACAATACGGGATGCAGGACGGCCCCCTTGCATTGACGAGTTCCTTGAGTCAATGGCGGGGCATGCTTGTTATGGTTTAGTGGATGTGATGGGGGGATACGACCAGCGCGAGTTGGATCCTCGCTTGCGGCCTCTAACGGCATTTGAGACTGGGTTGGGAAGAATGCAGCTGACTCGGCTACTGCAGGGCGCGACAAATTCTGTGGCGTTGTACCAGGCGCAAATGGCTTGGATCCTGAAAGATGATCTTCTGGAGGGAGTCCAAATCTTCATCGACAACGCGGGCATCAAAGGTCCAAAATCCAATTACGGTGGAGCGGAGCTGGTTGAAGTTCCCGGTGTGGAAACTTTAGAGGTTATCCCTCACAAAGTTGCCGCAGGTTCAGGAGTTCTTGGGTCGAAGCGTCTGTAAGGATTAGATACCAAGCGTAAAGAGAAGTTTTTGAGAGCCTGAAGAGGAGAAAAGGAGAGAAGAGGGGAGGAATTCTGTTTTCCTAAGTCCGCTCCCTTTTCCGCTCCCCGCCTCCTGATGATGCAATGGTAAGATGCCCCCCTACAACCCGGAGTTGAGGGGAAAGGTATTTGAGCCCTCCCCCTCAACCCTAACCTAAGTACAAGCACATGAACAACCCGACAACAATGAAGAAGGAAACCCTAGGCCCAAAAACCCTATCCCATATCCTAACCTGTACCCTGTCCATATCCTATTCCGCTTGCTTGCCTGCCATTACACGCATCTGGTTTGTCCCCTGCGGCGTGGCCCTCCGCCGCGCGCTTCTCAAAGTTCACCGCGATTGCCCATATCCGCCCGACGCGCCGTCGTGAATTTCCTAGTCCCGTAGCCGGCCCGCGCTTGCGCGCGGCCGTCCACGGGTATAGCCCCGCGATTGCTCCGCCCTTTCCTTCCCTAACTAACCGCCCGAGAACCTGATTGGCCCGGCTCCATCACTGGGTTGGACACCCAAGCGGGTCGCGGCCCGCCTCCCCTAGTCAGACCCGGCCCGCAGCTGCGTGCTTCGCCCTGCTGCGCCTTCTGCTGAGCCCGCAGCGGCCACTGCTGAGAACAAGCGCACCCCAACTGCTGAGCCCACCTACCAGATGCTGAGCGCGCAGGCCGCAACGTAGTTCCCAATCCGAGGCTATATATTGACACCACACCGGCGTCCGACCTTTTGTGTGGGAATACGCGCAGATGTTGGAAAGCATCCTGTTTTGCATTGAGGAGGCAGGACTGATGGTTTTGGGGAAGAATTTGGCGGTTTGTGTTCCGGCGCTCAAAGTCCTTGGCCATGTTGTTGCATCTGACGGCCGGCGCATTGCAGAAAAAAAAAGCAGAACAAGGTCCTCAAATGGCCAACCCCACGGATGGTGTCGCATATCCTTCAGTTCTTGGGATTATGTAGCTATGTCCGTATGTTCATCAAGAGGTTTGCGGAGGTGGCAAGCCCGCTCAGATCACTAACGCGGAAAGGCGCGGAGTGGAAGTGGGGAGAAGAGTGCAATTGCGCGTTCCGGAAGCTCAAGGAGATTGTGGGACATGACATTGTGCTCCGCAATCTTGACTACAAAGCAGGAGGAATTAGGCTAGTGGTTGATTCCATCAAATTTGGCGCGGGGGGGTTCTCACTAAAGAGGACAATGGCAAGGATAGGCCGGTGCTTTATGGGTTGGTCACCTTCACTCCGACAGAAAGCCGGTACTCTCAGCCAAAGTTGGAGTTGTGCGGGGTTACCAAGATTGTGCGGCGGCTTCAGTACCTTTTGTGGGGGGTTCACTTTGAGCTTTTGGTGCATGCGGAGGCGCTGGCGTGGATGATCAATTCCCCGGCCTTACCCAATGCTCCCATGACCAGGTGGGTGGTGTTTCTTCAACTTTTCTCCTTTGCTGTTGTTCATGTTCCGGGGAAAGCGTTCACTATGCCCAACACGTTGTTGCGGTATCCAAGGGACAAACCGTTTGAGGACGCGGAACTGCTCGATGTGGAGACCCCAGTTGTCAAGGTAGGGGTTGTGGAGGCGGGCGTTCAGCTGCCGCTCCAGCAGACTGGGCGGTACGCAATTCTTTGTGATTACTTGCTGGACCTTTGTTTTCCCAAAAGAACTACCAACAAGCACATGCAATGGGCAAAGCGGCGAGCGGGGAACTTCTATGTACAGGAGGGGCAGCTTTGGCGGCGGAAGAATCCAATTCCTCTTGTGGTTACCACTTCAAGGGCGGATCAGGAAGCTATCCTCCAAACCCTTCACAACAATCTTGGCCATTGAGGGGAGGTCGAAACACGGAGGCGGGTGAAAGAGCGGTTCTGGTGGCCGGGGGTAGTGCGTGCGGTACGGGAATGATTGGCGTCCTGCAAAGCCTGTCAAAGGCGGAGCGCAAGATTGCCTAAGGAAGTTGGGAACCCCACAGGGGAAGACGCCCTCTTTGGTCAAGTCTCGCTTGATGTCGTCCACATCAAGGCCGGTAAGTTCGCCTATCTGCTCATTGCACGGGACAACCTGTCCCGTAGGGCGGAAGCGCGCCCGTTGGTCCAGCTCTTGGCGGACAAAGTTGCTCTGTTTCTGGAGGAAGATTGGTTCGCGCGGTACGGGTTGCTTTGTCTGGTTACGGTGGACGGAGGGGCCAAGTTTTGCGGCCGTTTGGTCAAATTGGTGAAGAGTTGCAGAGCCAAGTTTGGCCAAGTAATGGAGTATTATCCCGAGGGGGCCGGCATGATCAAGCGCGGGCATCAACCAATCAAGGACGCCCTGTTAAAGATGTGCGGGGAGGACGGAAAGCGCTGGCAGGAGACCCTTCTGATGGTTCTGTTTGCGGATCCAATTTTGGTGAAGCGGTCAACAGGCTACTCGCCGTACGAGTTACTTTTCAGACAGCGCCCCGTGCTTCCAGTGGACATTGAGTTGGAGACGTTCCTGGGGGTTGACTGGTGGAAGGTGAAGACCTCCGCCGAATTGCTTGAGGCTTGCGCCGAACAGCTCCTTTGACGGGACGGGATGCTTGCAAAGGCCGCGGACCGGCTGAAGAAGACTTGGATGGCATTGGTGCGCTATTGGGACAAGCGCTGCTCACATTGTCTCCGGGATCCCTTGCGGAAGGGGGATTTGGTGCTCCTGTACAACGGCAGTCTGGAGTCTCAGTGGGGGAACTTGTTTTCTAACCGGTGGAAAGGCCCGTTCCGCGTGTTGTCCAAGTTCGAGGGCGGCAGCTATCAGTTGGAGGAATTAGACGGTACTCCGCTGAAACGGAAGGCGGCAGCTTTGCATGTCAAGCACTTCTTTGCGCAAGGATCTACCTCTTTTGATGAGACAGCAGAAGGGGGTGATGGATCAGACAAGGGGAGTGTTGAGCGTGGCAATGGTGTAGGAACGCAATCCGGGGATTTGTCTTTGGGCGGAGAAGCGGAGAACGTGCCGTTGCAACGGAGTAGGCGGTTGCGACCAGCTGGGGACAGTGGCCAAGTTGGGGGGAGGTGGTGGGGGTAGGGGATAAGTTTTGATTTGGTGAGGGGGTGCTCTAGCCGGTTCACAGCTGGAACAACTAGACACCCCAGAATGTTTTTTTCTCTATGTTTCTTTCTTATCTGGATTGTGGGGTCTTTGCTGGCTTGGGGGTTTTTGCAGGAAATGCGGGCGCGGCACAAAGCCGGGTCCGTAAATGCAAGGACAAGCCCTGCGGAACCGGGACGCAAGGACAATCCCGCGGATTGGGGAAGCGGGACAAAGAGCGATTTGCGGGCGGTCTACGGGCGTTGCGCGAAAAAAAAAAGTGTTCCTTTCTATTTTTCTTCTCTGTTGGTTTCTTTTTCTCTTTTTCTTTTCTCTCAGGATATCTTGAGGATGGGTGGTTGGTATGGGAATAAGCTTGATTTGGTGAGGGGGTGCTCTAGCCGGTTCACAGCCAGAACAACTAGACACCCCAGAATGTCCGTTCTCTTACTCTCTCTCTCTCTCTTCCCTTACAGTGGCGCGCACTGGTGTTTGGTTGTGGTGTTTGTTACAGGATGGGTACAGGGAACTGTGTGGCAGTTTGTCTGGGGCGGTCCAGGTGCCCCTTTTGGAATGGCTGGTCACTTACGGTCACTCAAAAAGCAAAGCGCGCGGACGCGGACCTCAATCTCATGCTCATTCTCACAAAGCGCCGTTGAGCACTTTTTTTCAGAAGGTTAAGACCTTGTGCGGATACGTGTATTTTCTTAGGAAAAAGGAAGCGCAGTACAACCAAAAGAAGAGAAAGGGAAGAAGGGGAAGGGGGGGTGATGCGCCTAAGCCATCTTCATCATCTCCTTCATTTCCGCCCTCAACAACACCAGTAAGGCCCGGAAAGACACCAGGAGCTTGTGCCGGGATTCCAAGGATTGGGCGCCGGGGATAGCAAGGAAATCCCAAAGCATCGTGGTTGACCTTTCCGCGAAAACCTCGAAGCCGCCGCCGGGAGTGCCATTACAATTGAAATTTCTGGGATCTTGGGAGGGCTGGGGGGAGGAGCGTCCGGTGAAGATGGGGCCTCCGGGGAACCAACAGGGGGGCTCGGTCCAGCTGGAGGCAATGAAGGGACGATGATGGGTGACGGAGGCAGAGGGGGTGTTGGCGGTCATGGAGGAGGAGGAGAGGGTGCAGGCGCGGCCGCGGGTTGTCCGGAAAGCCTCGGGTCCGGTACCGTTTGATTCACGCCAACAGCGGCGGCCCAGGCGCGGGTTGCCGCCCGCCATTCCTCCGAGGTTTCATATTTGCTCCGTTGCAGAGGCCCGGCCCGGAGGAGAGGTGATGCCAAGTTGCGGCTCACGTGCAAGATGGGGGGTGACGGAGCTTGGGGGCGGCGGGATGAAGGTGAACCTGGGGGTTTCCACAAGCCTTCCAAGATTGAGTTGTTGTCCAAAACTACAAAAAGTTCCAGGTAAGCCCTCTTGCGCGGCCTGGGGCGAGAGCTGGGATGGGGGGGAGCTTGGGGCATGCCATCACTAAGCAAGCAGCGACGGTGGCCGCGACGGCAAGCAACACAGGCGCGTCAACCAGGGGCAATCGAACAGGCGTGCCCATTCCGGGCGCAGAACTTGCATGGGAGCATGGTGGCAATGGAGCGGAAGGAGGATGGGGAAGGTGGGGGTGGTAGTGGAAGTAGCAGGGGTGGTGGTATGGTGAAGTGATGGAAGACTTCTGGGGACAGAACTCAAGTTGGGGGGGGATGTGGTGTCAATTTATAGACACGGATTGGGAACTGCGTCGCGGCTGCGCACTCAGAATTGGAGGCAAGCGGGCTCAGCATTAGGGTATGCGGAGTGCTCAGCAGCGGCAGCCGCTGTTTGGCTCCTCACCTAGTGGATGGGTCGGGCTCAGCATTGAATGCAGTGTGGGTGGCAATCCGCCCCGGAGATTGGATTCAGAAGTTAGTGCGCTCAACCAGGTTCGCGGGCGCGCCAATTTGGATACGTAGGGGTGGAGCAATCCGCGGGTTATAAAGGAACGGATGGAGCGCGTGCGGATCATGCCGGATATTACCGGACACCCACAACGGGCGCGGACAAACGGATATGGACAGGCGCAGGGGGCTCCAAGTAGGGCGCGGTGCAAGGACCGCGTCATGAGAAGGACAAACCGGATGGACGGAAAGGTGTACGGATGTCGAGGGGAGTTTGGTATGGAGGTGTGGAGAGGAGGCTAGGGCTTCTGTCTTGGGATTGTTTTCTGTTTTGTTGTCATACTGTTATTTGCGCGTGTACTTAGGTTAGGGTTGAGAGGGAGGACTTATCCTCACTCTCAACTCTGGGTTGGGGAGATGGATGCATGGAATGGAATCAGACCATCAAATGACTGGATTGGATCAATCATCTCACCAAGAGATTAAAGGAACTCATACCGGATACACATCCAGGTGGACAGTTCTTAGGATCAAAGGATTGGCGATTTCACTCTCTCTCTACTTTTCTTTATCTCTTTATCTCCTTATTTCTATTTCTCATTTAAGTGCAACTTTGGGCATCCCCATCTCCTTTCAAACGCAGGGCACGGTTAACTTCCAAACCTTGGGACAATTATAGGGGGATAAACCTTATTCTTTCCACACTGGGCAATTGTGAATCTCTTAAGAAACTTGGTCAATGATAAACTCTTTGCAATCATTGAGGCATCACAATTTGAACTTGGAAAAGCCATCTACAAAATGCTTGTGGATACCTGTAAACAATCAGATAGGCGCCATAAGCTGGTGTTTTCTGAAAAGATGATGGTACTTCTCACCTTGCTGGAGGCAGACATGGCCTGGATCACCTCCTTTCACACAACCATGGCCAACCTGAAAAAATTGGATATATCAAGGAACAAATTAGTGGGCCTGCTGATGCAATTGGTGGCAGTAGCTCCACCAGGGATCAATTCTAAGACTTACAAGTACTTGGTATCCCAACAACTGAACAATACAAAGACAACCCCACAGTTCCTAGATGTGGCAAATGTACTCCAGGGAGCTATTGGAAAGCTACAACCAAAGGCTACGGGGGTGGTTGACCTGATGGAACTAGATAAGATCCAAGCCATTGGGGGGTGATATGTTCCCCCTCAGCGCCGGGGCCAGGGCCAGCCTCAGAAAAAACCAAACCTATCAGTCAACCGTTTGGCATATTATGCTGGAAAACAAGAATCTGACACTCTCCTTGACTCCTACAGTTGCACATGCCAATACTTTGGGGCCAAGGGACATTGGTATGCAGATTGCTCTGTATTTTGGGCAGAAGTTTGGATGGGCAAAATACCAAACCCTCCCACAGACCATGCCAGCTATAACTCACACTACCTGCCTCCCCAACGTCCAAATTGGGAGCTCAGGAGGAAAAATTGTCTTGGAGTTGTTGACATGCTGTCACGCTTTGCACTTAAGGATTATTGTCTTCACCACTTCGACATATCCTCTCCTCAGTACCATCTACCTCAGTCTAAAAGCGTGACACAAATAAAAGCACAACATCAATGGTGCAATCCGCTATTTCCTCTGGATCTCGCTGACCTTCCAATCTCGGCGACCAACTCAGTATATACTTGAAAACTTTGCAGTTAACTCCATACCGGTTGACCATCCATTATGAGATCCAATCTCCTTCCCTGGCCAATCAACAGCCTTGGACTTCCATCTTTGGTCATGCATTGTTCATTAGTTTGCATCTACATCTAACCAAGCCATCACTACTGTATAGTTCGCAATTGGACTAGTCCCTACCCTGCATACACTATTACCTCTCATTTGCATTACCTTCAACGTCACTCGCTCTTATCCCAATTTGTCATGCAAATGTACGCTCAGATTCTATTGTCTCGCACTTACGCTAAGACCTCGGATCTATACCACTGCTTCATTTCCTATTCCGTTCCTGTCATTCATTGCCTCACTGCTTCACCTGTAGTTAGCTCATCATCAGGTTGTATCTAGTCACTTTGGATTACCTTATAAGGGCTATCCCCTTGCCTGATTATTGTCTCCTCAGTTAGTTAATTTCATACGTTCTCGCATTTTTCTGCAACCTAGTTATCACATCAGACTTAGGTTGAGTTTCCTTCTTTGGAACACCCTCCATTCATCTTGCCATTTGTTGAGTGGCATAGCCAAGTTTGCACTTTGCAACTGGGTCTCGCTATTTGCACTTGCCCTCGCACTTGGTATTCCTTTGCGCTCACAATCATCTAAGAATTTCCCTATAGTACGTGGGGTGGTCGTGTGACAGTAAATTAACTAACTCAACTCATCTATTGTAGCCTGCCAACCTATAGTAGACTTCTTCTTTTTAAATGTCACGTACTCGCTCAACTGGGAATGCTTCCCTTGCCCCTTACAATGATGAGATTCATTGGGCAGGGAAAACCAGCGCTCCTCTGGCCCAACAACCCTTAGATCCAGTTCCTCCTTCAAAATCTCCATCTGTGGAACCTCTCAATGATCCTCGGGCTCCTCCACGGGATGCTCCCACGGACCCTCTCGCGGAATTTGCAGACTCCAACCATTCTTCCAATGAAACCTCAACTCGTGGTAGACATGGGTTCGCACTACTGCTCTCAATCCTGACGCTCCGACCCTGCTTTCTACATTTATTCAGGCCCTCACTCATGGTGCCCAGCAATCTAGTCCAAGCAATCCTAGTTTTTGCACTCCGGGCATGAAACAACCTGATCACTTTACAGGAGAACACCCTCATAAGCTTAGATCCTACCTACAGTCTTGTAAAATCATATTTTCAAACGACTCCAACAATTTCCCTTCCGATAGACATAAAGTTATGTATGCTTCGTCCTTCTTAGGAGGTAGAGCCTTGCAGTGGTTCAAACCGTACCTTGAACTTTTATCCAACAACAGTCCCACTTGTATTCTCAACAACTGGGACAAGTTCGAGCAACAATTGTTCACCCTGTTTGGCAATCCCAATGAAGTTTGAAATGCCAAAAACAAACTTAATAGTTTAGTTATGAAGGAGAATAGTAGAGCTTCCGTTTATATTTCTCATTTTCAAACCTTGCAGTCTTGCATCCAGTGGAACAAGGCTGCTCTTCTATTCCATTTCCAAAAGGGTTTACCAGCACGCTTAATCAAACAGCTTGCAGTTGGAGGTCATAAGACAACCTTGCTTCAGCAGCTAATCAATTGAGTGATTGAGCTTGATAATGGCTATCATGACAAGAATCACTCTTGGTGAAACAACCATGGATCATCCACCTTGGCCCCAAAGGTGGACAACTCCTCAAAGCAAAACACAAGGAACCCAAAACCATCCAAACCAACCCCAACTTTGAACTCCAACTTGAAAGGGAAAGCCGTCGCCAAAACTCCGAAGTTCTTGGACAAAGAAACCGGGATGCTTCAAAGTGAGGAACGACTGCAAAGAGAAAAGAACGGGCTGTGTATGTATTGTGGAGGTAAACATGATGTCAACAGCTGTGCAAAGCAATTAGCGCGTGAAGCGGCTAAGCAGTCAAAAAATTAGCTTGTAGTTTTTCTGATACTTGCAAGGAAAACTACACATTATCTTAATCACCGCGAGTAAATCTTTGCACTTGCGAGTCACTAGGTGCTCCGAGTTCAAGATTTATCCTAATCCATTCCGACAACACTCCTTATCAAGTATTACTTGATTCCGGCGCTAATGTTTCCTTCATCAGTGAATCTTTCGCCACTTCCAAAAATCTTATGCATTCCGAGATAGATAAATTTCCCATCTATCTAGTAAGTAGTGAAACTGAACCGTCTTATTGGGTTTCCCAAAAGGCAAAATGGACCTTTGCATTTTCCAATTTCCCCAGCTTCAAATGGGATTTATTTGTCTTGGCTATACCCAAAATGGATGATACCATTCTAGGCCATGATTTCCTAGTTTACTGGAATCCGGATGTGAATTGGCAAGAAGGAGTAATTAACCTTTGAACCTTGCACCCCCAGAACGCTAACCTTTCCGTCAATCAGGAATTAAACAGCCTACCTGAAACTGTCATTGAGTTGGATGACACTTTACCGCCAGGAGATTTGCAATATCCTGACCTTCATTCTCAAATCCCCTCTTCAGATTTAGGAGTTATTGCTTACCTATCCAGCTTACCTCTTTCCTGTTCCTTCAAAGAGAAACAGACACCAACCAAAAGGTGTATTTTGAGCTCCCTAATCCTCTTGTACCTCAAACCTGGTGCTCAAAGATGACAAGATTGAAGATTTAGAAATCATTCGAGAGTCTTTACCTTTGGTTTATCATGACTTTGCTGACGTCTTTTCAGCTGCAAAAGCAGATAAGCTTCCTCCATCCCGTCCTTATGATCACAAGACTGAACTTACTGGCCCACCTCCGGCACCAGGACCAGTTTACTCTCTCTTGACGCAAGAATCACTTGCTCTTCAAGACTACATTGCAGAAAATGTAGCAAAAGGATTTCTTTGACCAAGCAATTCAAACACCGGTTTCCCTGTTCTATTTGTACCAAAAAAGGATGGCGGACTTCGCCTTTGTGTTGACTACAGGAAACTGAACCAGGTAACCCGGAAGAATGCCTATCCAGTACCGCCTATGTCACATCTCCTTACCCTCTTCCATGGAGCTACTTATTTCTTGAAGTTAGGCCTTCAAGGTGCCTATAACCTAATTCGCATTAAGGAAGTTCATGAGTATTTAACTGCAATGAGAACCCGGTTTGGCAGCTATGAGTATACTGTCATGCCTTTTGGCCTCTGCAACGCTCCTTCCACTTTTCAACATTTTGTCAACAACATTTTTTCCAATCTTGTAGGTAAATACCTCGTGGTATATCTCAATGATATACTAGTCTACTCAAGAAACCTCAAAGATCACATTGCACATGTGCGAGAGGTGCTACAGCGACTTTGCAAGAATGACCTGTTTGCAAAAGCCTCTAAGTGCAAATTCCATTCCTCTTCTCTTCATTTTTTAGGTGTTGTAGTCTTGCAGCAAGGACTATCAATGGATCCAGCCAAAAGGGAACGCATATTGGACTGGCCCCCACCTTCTTCCGTTAAATCTCTTCAAGTTTTCCTTGGTTTCAGTAATTTCTATAGAAGCTTTATTGCGCGTTACGCCAAAAAAACCGTGAATCTTACTAACCTTCTTCAAAAAGACACTCCTTTTATTTTTACCAAACAAGCTGCTTTGGAGTTTGAAGCTCTGAAGAAAGCGTTCACTACTGCTCCAATACTTGCTCACTTCAACAAGCTAGCTTGCACTATTGTCAAAACAGAAGCAAGCAACTATGGGATCGCAGGAGTCATCTCGCAGTTTTCTCCTTCCACTTCTCTCTTTCACCCCGTAGCTTTTGAGTCTTGCAAGTTGCTCGCTGCAGAGCTTAACTATGAGATTCATGACAAGGAACTTTTTGCAATTGTTTACTTCTTGAAGAAATGGCAATCAAACCTTTTGAGTCTTAGGGAATCCTTTGAGGTTTTAACTGATCATAATTCTTTGAAGTATTTCATGAGCTCAAAAGTCCTCACACGCAGACAGGCGCGATGGGCCGAATACCTCTCCAAGTTCCACTTTACGATCACGTACCGTCCTGGGAAACAAGCGGTAGTTCCTGATGCTTTATCAAGTTGGGAAAACGTTTACCCAGGGGGGGAGCACCTTTTCCAAAAACAACCCTGAAAATGTTAGGACACTCTTCTCAACCCAATCTGCCCAACTCAGTTCAATCATTGCTTGCTTACAAGATTTGGCTTCCAAACTCTGACAAGCTCAATGCAAAGACCCCAAGTGCATCGAACTTTGCAAAAGTGCGAACTTATTAGATAGTAGTTACAGTATAGATGATAATGACTTTTTAGTTTATGATAATCGTATAGTAGTACAAGATAATTCTTGCATTAAGTTAGATATCTTTGAGTCATGGCATGATTCTCCGCTTGCTGGTCATTATGGGCAGGATAAAACCTACCAATTGATTGCACAAGACTTCTACTGGCCGGGTATGACCAAAGAAGTAAAAGACTATGTTAGCGCGTGCTATGATTGCAATTGTAACAAGTCCTCAAAACACCGGAAGTATGGGCTGCTCCAGCCACTTCCGATTCCGCCTCGTCCTTGGCACTCGCTGTCTATGGATTTCATCTCTCAATTACCTTCTTCTAGTGGATATGATGCTATTCTAGTAATAGTAGATTGCTTCTCAAAGATGGCTTTATTTTTACGCAGTAATGTGAAGGCCTCTTCAGAAGACTTGGCTAACTTGTTCATAGAATATGTATTTTCAAAACATGGTCTCCCTGATAATATAATTAGTGATCGTGGATCTCTGTTTGTCTCAAGCTTCTGGACCTCGCTATGCCAACATTTGAAGATCACTCGCAATTTATCAATGGCTTACCACCTGGAAACAGATGGGCAAACCGAGCGAGTTAATCAGATCCTCAAACAATATCTTTGAATGTATGTTGCCTACCAACAAGACAACTGGTCGCAATGGCTCCCACTAGCCAAATTTGCCTACAACAAGTCCACTCATTTCTCCACCAAACAGTCGCCCTTCCAAACTCTTTATGGTAGAAACCCGACTTTCTCTTCCCTTCACGTAGCACCTTCTCAACCTGCTACCGATTACCTTGAACAAATTCAATCCCTTCAATCGCAAATTCAAACCAACCTCAAAGAAGCAAACCAGCGCTATAAGGAGCAAGCAGACCGATCTCGCACTTTGGCTCCAACCTTTGCAGTAGGAGATCAAGTATGGCTCAATTCTTGCAACATTTGCAGTACTCGCCCAACTTGCAAACTCTCCAAAAGAAATCTTGGCCCCTTTAAAGTATAATCAGTCATCTCCCCCAACGCCTTTAAACTTACTTTACCTGCAAAATGGCAAGGTATCCACCCGGTCTTTCATGTGTCTCTCCTAGAGCCAGCTCAAGTCTTATACCCAGGCAAGACTCATCCCCCTCCTGAACTGGTCACTGTCCTCAATCATCAAGAGTGGGAAGTAAGCTGTATTCTGGATTCCAGGTTATGCAAAGGAAAACTTCAATACCTCGTCGAATGGTCTGGCTTCCAGTCCAACAAAGATTGCACCTTGTGGGAACCAGCCCATCACCTTCGCAATTCACCCAATCTGATTTGAGAATTCCATGCAAGCTACCCTTGCAAACCTTGTAAATCATGATTCTTTCCCATCCAATCCCATTCCATTCCATTCCACATTCCATCCCATATTCCATCCCATTAAAAACTTATCTTATTTCACTATCATTTCATCATTTAAATCCCTCCATCTCACTGTGTTATTCTTTTCTCATTTTCCCTTAAATTCCACTTATTATTATAAAAATAATAATAATAATAATAATAATAATAATAATAATAATATAAATAATAAAATTTTCTAATATATATATATAAAAAAAAAATTATAATATACATTAAATTACAAAGTTTCTTTTATCTCTTTTTCTGCATCCTCCAAATTTGCCGTCAATTCCGCAACCATGGACCAAAAGGTATCCAGGTCTTCATCATTAATCAATGTGGACATTCTTCAAAGTACCAGCACCTCCGTTACAATGTGCCTCTCGAAGATCTCCTCGCACCTTGCAACCCGAGCTTGCTTCGGCCGCGCATTCCATCCACCTTCCTCCAAGAGCTCTTCATAAGCTCTCTTCCTTTGGCCACCCAACGTTCCTTCTCCGATATTGTCCGTCAGGCGCCTCGCATCTGTTTCGACCGGCAATACGACTAGCAGAGGATCCGCTTCGCCTCGGCCCTCCATTCCTTCCGTCCCAGTCAATTCCTCCCTTCCATATCCTTCATTTCCTTCTTCTAATTCACCCGCTTCCTCTTTGTTCTCTCCACTTCCGTTTCCTCCATTTTCCTGCTCTCTTTCCGCTGTGTTTTCTTCCTCCCTTGCTTCCTCGGTTGTAACTCCTACCGGTTCTGCACCGGATACCTTGCCTTGCACCTTGGCATTCATCTGGGTCCGCGGGTTTTCAGTTGGTGGTCCCCAGTAAGGTGGTGGTGGTGGTGGTGTATTAGTAGTATATCTTTGAAAACGAGGCAACACTAGAAAAAAAGCAAATAATTAGTTACTGTTTCAAGTTCATTAGTTATTCCTGATTAGTACTCACCAGGAACTTGCGTCCCCAAGTATTTGATCTCTGGCAATGGTGGTATTTTGTAATTGACCCTTGGTGCAGACCTACAACTTCGCATCTCCCTTGATGATTCCAAAGGACCCTCGACAGTCAACTCGACATTTATAGGGAAGTTACACGCCACCTTGCAAAGTCAACATTGCTCGCACTTGCCTCAAAGACCTTGGACGGCAGTACTGGGAATACAACGCTTGTTGCAGTGAATACAGTTTTTGCAACGGCGGGATGACAATGACAACATTTTTACAAAATTTATAAAATTTTATTGGGTAATGAATTAAGTAAAGTATAAGGGTATACAGTGATGATTAAACGACTTGAGATCAATGGGAAAATTTACCTGAACGCTTGCAGGAGCTCGCGTCTTTATACCCGGGCAACTGTCACGCTTTGCACTTAAGGATTATTGTCTTCACAACTTCGACATATCCTCTCCTCAGTACCATCTACCTCAGTCTAAAAGCGTGACACAAATAAAAGCACAACATCAATGGTGCAATCCGCTATTTCCTCTGGCTTGCGCTGACCTTCCAATCTCGGCAACCAACTCAGTATATACTTGCAAACTTCGCAGTTAACTCCATACCGGTCGACCATCCATTATGAGATCCAATCTCCTTCCCTGGCCAATCAACAGCCTCGGACTTCCATCTTTGGTCATGCATTATTCATTAGTTTGCATCTACATCTAACCAAGCCATCACTACTGTATAGTTCGCAATTGGACTAGTCCCTACCCTGCATACACTATTACCTCTCATTTGCATTACCTTCAACGTCACTCGCTCTTATCCCAATTTGTCATGCAAATGTACGCTCAGATTCTATTGTCTCGCACTTACGCTAAGACCTCGGATCTATACCACTGCTTCATTTCCTATTCCGTTCCTGTCATTCATTGCCTCACTGCTTCACCTGTAGTTAGCTCATCATCAGGTTGTATCTAGTCACTTTGGATTACCTTATAAGGGCTATCCCCTTGCCTGATGATTGTCTCCTCAGTTAGTTAATTTCATACGTTCTCGCATTTTGCTGCAACCTAGTTATCACATCAGACTTAGGTTGAGTTTCCTTCTTTGGAACACCCTCCATTCATCTTGCCATTTGTTGAGTGGCATAGCCAAGTTTGCACTTTGCAACTGGGTCTTGCTATTTGCACTTGCCCTCGCCCTTGGTATTCCTTTGCGCTCATGATCATCTAAGAATTGCCCTATAGTACGTGGGGTGGTCGTGTGACACATGCCAGAGTTGGACAGGGGCAAAATTCTTCTTGATTCTGGGCCAGCGCACACGTGTGTGGCCCCTCTCAATACCTTTCTCCAACAAATCATCTATTGCAACCAAAATTGTTCTTCATAGCTGCTGATAAACATCAAGTTACCACTTCAACCATTGGCAGCCTGACCATCCCAACAAAGAAGGGGACAATGATAATTAGGGATTTATATCTTTTCCCGGAGGTCAGCAGGATAATCCTATTGATGGGGCACCTGATATCTGAGGGGTGGAGGCTGACTTACTTGGGATTATGGGCCGTCCTCATGGACCCTTTGGGAAAAAATTATGAAAAATCCTTCCATAACTACTGCTGGTTGATACCTACTTGTACTTTGCCGGGTATTGAAATGAAAATTTACGCAAAGCCTTCATTTGATCCCTATAAATGGCATGTTTGCATGGGTCACACATCCAAGGCAGTGGTGAGACTGTTCCTTAGAACCCACTACCCCAAAGAAATTAAATGTGTGTGTCAGTCTTTTTTCTGCAAAAGGTGCGCTATCTCCAAGAGCCTTGACCAGAAGGCACCTGGTGTTGAATCCAGTATAACTCAAGGGAACCCTCTCAACTTATTTGTCACGGATGTGGTGGGAACTTTTGAGGAGGACTTGATTGGTGCCTGATTCCTCCTGACCTTCAGGGATCATGCAACCATGTATACCTTTATAGCAATACTGAATTTGAGGTTGGAGGTTGCTAACAAAATCATTGGATGGCTAGAAAAAATCAAACTCACCAAAGGAAGCTATCCAAAGTATATCCAAAGCAACAACGCAGCAGAATATACAGGCCCACTCAAACGGAGAATGGAACCATTGGGAATACTGATGGCCTCCATCCCTCCATACCATCTGGAACAGAATGGGGAAGCAGAGAGGTTTAACCAAATGCTGGGGATACTGCAAGGACAATGCTTAACAAAAGTGGCATGTACCATAAGTTCTGGTTGTTTGCGTACCAGGCGGCGGCCTACATCATGAACCACCTACCTAATCTGAGGACCGGGGACAAGACTCCTTTGGAATTGCTATGTGGGACCGTACCAAAACCTAAAATACTCTACCCTTTTTGGGAATAGCCAATTGTACATAACCCTTTGGAGCGTTGTGGAAACTTTAGAGAGCACCCCCCCTGAAGTTGTCCTTGAGTTCCGGAAGTTATTGATCAAAGCGTCTGTAAGGAGATTGGATGCAGCCGTTCCAGAGAAAAGGAGAGAAGAGGGGAGGGATTCTGTTTTCTTAAGTCCGCTCCCCGCCTCCTGATGATACAATGATACGATGATCCTCCTACAACCCGGAGTCGAGGGGAAGGGTATTTGAGCCCTCCCCCTCAACCCTAACCTAAGTACAAGCACAAAGACAGACTGACAACCATGAAGAAGGAACCCTAGACCCAGAACCCTGACCCATCCCTAAACCCATACCCATACCCTATCCCCGCCAGCTCGCCTGCCATTACGCGCATCCGGTTTGTCTTTTTGTGGCGCGGCCCTCCGCCGCGCGATACCCAAAGTTCACCGCGCTTGCGCGCATCCACCCGACGTGCCGTTGTGGATTTCCTGTCCCGTGGCCGACCCGCGCTTGCGCGGGGCTGCCCACGCATATAGCCCCGCGATTGCTCCGTCCTTTCCTTCCCTAACTAACCGCCCAAGAACCTGATTGGCCCGGCCCTATCCCTGGGTTGGACATCCAAGCGGGTCGCGGCCCGCCTCCCTTAGTCAGGCCCGGCCCACAGTCGCGTGCTCGATCCCGCCGCGTCCACTGCTGAGCCCGCAGCGGCCGCTGCTGAGAATGCGCGCACCCCAACTGCTGAGCCCCGACCTACCAGATGCTGAGCGCGCAGGCCGCGACGCAGTTCCCAATCCGAGGCTATATATTGACACCAAAGCGTTGGGGGAAACTGGAAGAGAGAAAGAAGCATTGCCACTTGTTGGGTTTTCCATCCGGGGGCGCAGGGTGGCTGTATTGGTCAGAGAGTGATACACTCAGCTTCAGCAGTTTTCCCTTTCTTCCAAGCACTGCTGGTGCAACCTGCAGAAGATAAAACCCTGGATGTCATCAGTCACTTGTGCCTTGGGGAAGAAGCAACAGACAGGATGGCTTCCAAGGAGGAAATGGCCATGAGTGCCTTACCACGGAAAATCAAGATGGTGGTACCACATTCAGTGCCAGAGGCACTGAAAGGGGAATGGGCAACCAAGTGGATGAAGTCAGGTGAGGAGGAGATACAACAATTTGGTGATCTGGATGTATGGGAACTGGTCAGACTACACGCAGGGATGAAAGTGCTGGGGGAAAAATTTGTCCTGGCTCACAAAAGGGATGCAGAGGGCAAGTTAATACAGCGCAAATCCTGATATGTTGCCAAGGGATGCAGTCAGAGGATGGGGGTGGATGTGTAAAAAATCTACGCACCAATGGTGTGGTGTCATTATATAGCCTTGGGTTGGGAACTGTGTCGCGGCCTGCATGCTCAGAATTTGGTAGGTCAGACTCAGCAATTGGGGTGCCCATGTTCTCAACAGCGGATGCTGCGGGGCTCAGCGGTAGGCGCAGCAGGACCAGCACACCAGTTGTGGGCCAGGCTTGACTAGGGGAGGTGGGCCGCAACCCGCTTGGTTATTATGGGCTCAGGAATGGAGCCGGCCCAACCACATTTGCGGGTGGTTAGCTTGAGTAGTAGGAGCGGGGCAACCGCAGGGATATGTATGTGGGCCGCCAAGTGCAAGCGCGGGCTGGCCCATAGGACTGGGATATTCACAACGGTGCATTGGGCGGATACAGAAAAGCACGGTGAACTTCAAGTAGCGGACGGCAGAGGGCCTTGCCATGGGAGGGACAAACCGCATGTGTAATGGCAGGCAGGCTGAAGGGATAGGGCGGTATGGATTAAGGTGGGGTTAGGGTTCTGGGTCTAGGGTTTCTTCTTCAATTGTTGTCAGATTGTTCTTGTGTTTGTACCTAGGTTAGGGTTTAGGGGAATGCTACTTAAACTGCACCCTCAACCTAGATGTGGAGGATATGGGGGGGAGCATTGGATGGTGGGATCATCATAGGTTTTGGAAGAATTATTCTCTCTGTCTTTTCTCTGTCTTAAAGGGGCATCCTTAGACCTTAAAGATGCTAGAACCATTGGCTCCGTAACCAAGGGATGAGTAAGTGAGGGTTACTCACTTTAGTTTCCACAACGGCTTCACTCAATACACTCTGTATGCTACTCACCATGATGCATCATGGTGGATTCCCTCTTGCTAGCTTTGATGTAAGCGCAGCGTACCTTTACAGGCCTATTGAAGAAGAGCTCTATGTGCAACCGCCGGTGCTAGTCCGTCTGCAGTGGAAAGGCTTTTTCATGAAATTAAAGAAAGCAATGTATGGAACACAGAAAGCGGTGAGATGCTGGTGGAAACATTTTACATTGGTTGTCAAATGGGCTGGCCTCCAAGCAAGCAAACTGGAGGACTCTCTCTATCTCTGCCGGGACGGTAACAAGTTTGTGATAGTATGGCTTCAGGTTGATGACAGAGTGGTGATGGCATCTTTGGAATGGATGCTCACACGGTTCCGGGAATGGGTTGAGACGCAGCTGAATATCAAGTTGAAATTGCAGATGAAAAAAATTGTGGGAATCCGGGTGAAGGCTGTTGGGGACAACTTGAGGCTGGACCAATTGCTATTTGCTCAAGAAATTGTGGAAAACTACACTGGGGTAGCTCATCTCAAGCGTGCACCTTTGGCCGAATTACCAATGGAGACAAACACGGGTGAGGGGGTGAACACAACGGAATATCAACACTTTGTGGGCTTGCTTATGTATCTTGCATGCGGAATGAGGCTGGACATTGCTTCTGCCATCAACCAATTAGCAAGATTCAGCTCCAATCCCTCCACCAGTCACTGGCTACAGCTTGATCACCTTGTTGGGTATTTGAAAGGATCTACTTGGAAATGTCTCCAATATGACCAGAGGGGCTCAGGCAGCCTCTGTATGTGGGTGGATGCTAACTTTGGGGGGGAACATGAGCAATCAACTAGTGGCTATGTCATCAGATATAACGGGAACACGGTGGCATGGGGAGCAAAGAGACAAACAGTTGTGGCACTATCTACCTGTGCTGCGTAATATTTAGCCCTGTCTGAAGAATCTCAACTACTAGCTCACCTACGGCTGACCCTATCTGACCTCAACTTTGAATTTCAATCCACAATCTACTGTGACAACAAAGCTGCAATATTGATTGCCACCAATAACTGCTCCAGGAAAATGACCAAATATCTGGACAGGGCATTCTATTTTGTTAATGACCTCATCAGGAAAGACAACATTGGTCTCCAATGGACTAGCTCATCAACGCAGCTTGCGGACATCATGACAAAACCACTTGACCCCAACAAACATTCCACCGGAGCATGTGCCATAGGGGTAAGTGGTGACATAATTGTGGGGGGGATGTTGGAGTATGTGGCAAGACACAAATATGCCACATACCTAAATACATAAGTATGTCACAATCCTGAGAGTGTCACAGATCTTGTAGATAGTCATATAGCCAGAAATCCACCCGCCCCGGGATCCCTCTCTCTGCTCATCGAGATTGGATCTGTCACGCTTTGCACTTAGGGATTATTGTCTTCATCACTTCAACATGCCCTCTCCTCAGTACCATCTACCTCAGTCTAAAAGCGTGACACAAATAAAAGCACAACATCAATGGTGCAATCCGCTATTTCCTCTGGCTTGCGCTGACCTTCCAATCTTGGCAACCAACTCAGTATATACTTGCAAACTTTGCGGTTAACTCCATACCGGTTGGCCATCCATTATGAGATCCAATCTCCTTCCCTGGCCAATCAACAGCCTTGGACTTCCATCTTTGGTCATGCATTGTTTGTTAGTTTGCATCTACGTCTAACTAAGCCATCACTACTGTACAGTTTGCAATTGGACTACTCCCTACCCTGCATACACTATTACCTCTCATTTGCATTACCTTCAACGTCACTCGCTCCTGTCCCAATTTGTCATACAATTGTATGCTCAGATTCTATTGTCTTGCACTTACGCTATGACCTTGGATCTATACCACTGCTTCATTTCCTATTCCATTCCTGTCATTCATTGCCTCACCGCTTCAACTGTAGTTAGCTCATCACCAGGTTGTATCTAGTCACTTTGGATTACCTTATAAGGGCTATCCCCTTGCCTGATGATTGTCTCCTCAGTTAGTTAATTTCATACGTTCTCGCATTTTGCTACAACCTAGTTATCACATTGGACTCAGGTTGAGTTTCCTTCTTCGGAACACATTCCATCCCTCTCGCTGTTTGTTGAGTGGCATAACCAAGTTTGCACCTCGCAACTAAGTCTTCCTATTCACACTTGCCCTTGCACTTGGCATTCCTTTGCGCTCACAATCATCTAAGAATTGCCCTATAGTACGTGGGGTGGTTGTGTGACAGGATCCCGGAATGGCCAAACCCTGCTGACGGCCGGTTGTGGTGGATTATCAGCGGATGATTATATAAGGGTTCTTACAGGATGGTCGGTTACATGTCTCATTGGCCGAACTTGTGTCCATGGCCCGGTTGAATCGGTTCAAGTCTAATTTTCGAGGGGCTTAAGAAAGGTGTGACAGATTGTTGACAGTTCCACTGCATGCAGTCTCCCGGAGACCCGCCCGCCCCCCTTCCCCCGCTGGCATCATCCATCAGCTGGCGGGTGTCGTTCCCAGTCTGGACGGGGTTGCTGAGCAGTGGTAAACCATCCACCAGGGACCATCGTCTAGTTCAACTGTCCTCTTCCTTCGTCTCTATTCGCAAATACCCATTTCATCCACATCCACAACTTCAACTATTTACCCCGACGCCCATTTCCGACGGAGCTAAAATGTCTGAGGACCAAGCTCCACCAGCCGGGCCCTCGGCTTCTGATTCAAGCACGCCTTCTCCTGCTAGGCTACGTGCAGAAGCCCGAAAGCAGAAGATTCTTTCGAAAGGAAATGATCGCTTGGCAAAGATCACAGGTGCTATGAAGGGTACTCATTTCAACTCTCAGCCAGAAACCGGTAGGTGCTTGGGCTTCTTTTGCACTTGGTCTTGGAAGGCAAATGAATCTTGTTTGCGATGTGCCTTCGAATGTTTTGATTTCAAAACTTCGGCTGGCTTCTTTTTCCACTCCGTAACTTGTTTTCTCAAAATTGAATTTCTCCCCTTTATCATCTAATAACCATATGATCGAATCGAGATGATCCAGTGAAAGACGAAGCATCCGAGCCTCCAGAAGTGGACATTTCCTTGCTAAATTCTAACGACCAACCAAGCCCGTCAAACTCTTCAAAACCACCTGGATCATCATCAGAGCCAAGCTTGGTCAACAGAGAAAAAAAACTTCATCGGCAATCATCCAAGAAATCCCGTTCAGATTTAGTTTCCGATCCCTCGTTGATTCCGCCTCCCATGACATCGAATGACAGCGACCCAATGCTTCAAATGATGAGGGCGATGGGATTAGAACTACCCAACCTGAATGGCATGCCGTCTTCGACGTTTGACCCAGGTTGCACCCCGAATCCGATCATGCAGCAAACTCTTGCCGGTCTGAATGGAATGTCTATGGCCAACCAACAACCGATTCCGAAAAATTGGGTCGATCGAGTCTTTCCGTTGCTCAATCTTATCGCAATCACCGGCTTAATTCTTGCCGCCAAGATGTGGTGGGTTCCGATGACTGACTATTGGAGGTTGTTTCAAGATTTGGGTTCAAACGATCGGAACTCCCAAATTGACCTCCAAGCTGAATGGGCAGCTTTACACCCAGCTGGTTCTACTCCTGCCGTGCGTCATGCACTTGGACCTGCGCCAGTGTTTTGGATGTTTGTGACCTTTGAGTTGACACTCCAGGCGACCAGGTGGATGTTCAACAGGGTAAGATGTAATTTGTCTTGAGATACAATCAGAGTAAACCAAGCACCCTTCTCAGCTGATCGATTGGCCAATCGTTCTCAGGGCTCTGCAACCCCCCCAGGCCTGCTTGGTACTCTTATTTATTCCCTTCCGAGGCCTTACTCTATCTTAGCCTCAACTGCCATGAAGTATTTCGCGATAATAAGTAGTTTGGTTGATGACCTTTGCTTACTAGTCTTCGGAGTCGGCTGTGCTGTTATGTGGTTAGAATGGAGAAATCTAAATGATCACAGTCTTTTTAGTTTGCTCCAACCAAGTTAAAAATATTTTATAATTATCATCATCTTTGCCACAGCATGCAACCCTAATGGTTACTCGAAGTTCTCCCTGGTTTTCTTCGCTTAGTGAATAAGAAATTACATAGGTGTTCTAAGTATCTTATCCGACAAGGAATAATCATTATTTCAGTCGCCAGAGACCGGAACCGCAACTCTCGGTTCCCCAGCCAAGCTGCGACAGCTGAAACATAACTTCTCGCTCCAGACCATTTATTGTATCATCTAATCTTAAAAAAATTTCCATCGAGGACGATGTTCTCATCGCAAGGATGGAGTCAAGTCCCTCCTGCCAAGGGATTTAGAGGCTGGCCTTTCGTTGGGGCGCTATGGCTATGCTCAAGCCAACTTGAGCCACCTGATCCAGGATGTTGTTCCGCCGATGCATAAATTCTAATTAAGCCAGATTCACGCAGAGTGAGCTTCACCTGGGTCTCTCAGACTTGGGTTAGCGAGGCTCCCTCTTTCGCAACCCGCCGAATCGATTCTACCCCCCTCCCTCTCTCTAATTAACCCGATGAGACGGCGAATTCAACGGGCGGGTCAAACCCCTGGGACGTGACGGTGCAGGAAGCGGGACTGCAGAAACCCGGGTCATGAAGTTGTTTCAAGCAAACTTTTTACCTCGAAATTTATCAACTTTGTCACCTGAACCGCCGGAGGGACGTTACAATCCACCGATGGGTTTCTACTACAGGCAGGGGTTCATCCTATCCTCCCACTACGTTCAAGATAAAGCGCTGTGATACACCTAGGTATGTATGTGCTTTTTGTATGCGACGCATCAGCAAAAAGCCTATGATGTAAGGGAACGGCCACTAGGAGACAAACCTCCGGCTACAGTTTTATCTTCAGTCAATCCGGAAGAATTCATAACTGAGGACGTTCAGGTTTGCTGTGTTGCGAAGGGATGGCCACAAATGGTATGTTGAACCTTTCGACTAATGCATGTAAAGCAACACCATCTACTGCTTAATGGTTGTAATTCCTCTGATCGAAACCAATAACCCTTGTTGGAACTTAAAAGGCAAAGAGCGCGCGCCGATCACCTGGTTATCAATCCACCCCTAACCGAGCTGATTCAATCTCATTCACCCAAAAGAATTACATTCAACATGCAAGCTCAGAGACGGGCATAAGTAATTATGATTGATGAAATGTGGAACCGCACCAATATTTTGAGCGAAAAATTCGATGCTTAGAAAATCAACGGCTTCATTCCCCCTGTGAGCCTGAGACCAAAGGTGCCTCCGGATAGGGATTGGGTTGATTGCTACAGCGCAGGTCGAATGTTGTTTGTTTTTTGATTCTTTAAGCAGCAGGGTCACGACCATCCGCCAAGCTCACCCAAAATATTCATCAACGCTCAGAGCTCTGTCTGATGAAATCTTGATCACCTGAGAGACACTCTGGGTTGTATGCTTCTTCGCTCCATCTATGACCCCAAGTATCCGATTCAAGCATCAAATAACAGAATCACTCTTCCGTGAGAGTCCCTCATACCGGCGGGGCATGATGGCTCTACCGGCGATGCTTTTTCGCATACCGCTAATTCGTATCATCGCTTATTTCATGCTATCTGGAACGGTCCCAATTGCTTTCATCCAATCCCATCCCTACACGCCCATTCTAATTGATTACAACATAAACGTCAACCAGACTGCTGGTAATGATCTGTTATCTTATTATTCTGATTGGCCGGA
This sequence comes from Puccinia polysora, assembly GCA_025617555.3. Lineage (NCBI taxonomy): Eukaryota > Fungi > Basidiomycota > Pucciniomycetes > Pucciniales > Pucciniaceae > Puccinia > Puccinia polysora. The sequence goes on from CM062624.1 coordinate 51,918,564, forward strand.
AAAATCTCAGAATGGAAGCCGGTATACTACCAGTCCGATTAACTGGAGGGAGTTACCGATTTATACGGTTCTTCTCGATAGGTCCGGATCAATCTTTCTTTTATGTATCATCCTAGGTATTCAGCTGATTAGATGGGGATTGATGCGCGAAATGTTCCCAGGTTCATGGATGGAGATCCGTCAAACAACGACTTTTATAAAAGCCGGTCTGAATGGGACTTGCTATCCAATCGTCAGTGCCACTTATTCCACTACTCAGAATCTGTTCAAGCATTTCATCCTGGTGCAAGTTTTAAAGGTGCTCTGCTTTGAACCTTTTTCAAATGATTTCCCAAAGAATTAAGACATGGTGGCGATATCAAAGGATTAGCTGAAGATAGAGTATTAGATTACATTTAGTAAGTCGTTTTCCCCTGGTTCCATAATCATCTCTTGTTGAAAGCATCTTTGCCCCGCAGTGGAATGGGTTATCGTACAATTTATATCGCCGGTACGCCGTGGTTGAATATGCCATGGCAATCGGACGGGTACTCTGCGCTGGATTTCACACTCTTGGATCCACATCTTGGTACTCTAGACGAATGGAGGGCGGCGATTGATAAAATCCACTCTAAACGGATGTGAGTAAAACGATCAATCACCTCGAACTAATTTTCATCGCGCGAATTTTCACGTCATTCATCTCAGCTGAACGAGATCCCACTTTGATTAGGTATCTCATGTTGGACACTACGACTACGACGTTATCTGATTTCCTCCAGTTCCAAGGCTACTCGGGACAAGCTGCACCCTTTAAATTGCAGGGCTACGAAGTTGAATATAAACCTGCGCTGCAGAAACCTTGGGATCTCAACCGGTATACTGATTTTGAGTTCAACAACCTCAGAGATAAAAACTGTCAACTGCCGAAATTTTATAACCCCAATGGCAGCGAAGTCGTCCTCCCAACCGGTTGGGATGGATGCTACTCGGGGGATTTCGACCAATTCGGTGATGCGGCACCTGCCGGTAAAGCTCCACCATGGCAAGATCAGCTCACCAAATATTCAGGAGTTCAAGACCGTTTACGCGAATGGGATAGCGCCGTAGCCAGTAAACTGGAGAAATTGGCTTGTATGACTTTAAAAGCTTTGGATATTGATGCCTTTCGGGTTGATAAAGCTACACAACAAACACTTGACTTTATGGGAAAGTGGGGCGGTGCCGTAAGGACGTGTGCAAAGGAATTAGGGAAAACTAATTTCTTTATCACCGGAGAAATGTAGGTTGAGATCGACCCCACTGAATTCTAAGGCGCTTCAACTCGCTCATATCACTTGATATTTTTTTTTCTCCTCCGTAGCTCTGATGCAAACACATTTGCCTCACTTTACATCGGTCGTGGTCGCCAACCAGTTCATTATAGTGGTCTTGACTTTGATACAGCAGCTCTTATCAACTCAAATCAGAACCAAAGCTTTATGCGTCCCGCCGGAGAAAACGCGTTAGACTCATCGGCTTTCCATTACTCAATCTACCGGTCGCTCACTCGTTTCTTGGGAATGGATGGCGAACTGGATTCGCCATTTGATGTTCCGGTTAACTGGGTCGATGCATGGAGGCAGATGTTTATTTCCAGTAGGTTTGGCAGTACATCATTCTCAAGAGGGAACTTTGTGGGATAATTTTTTTGTTGTTGTCCTCACTTCACATCTTTAAAGATGACTTTGTGAACCCAGAAACTCAGTTGATCGATCCGCGACATTTATACGGTACCACAAATCAAGATAACTTCAGATGGGCCTCTTTGGTCAATGGGACCCAGAGATTTTTGTTGGGCCAAGTAGTGACTAACTTGATCTTGCCTGGTATTCCATTCGCTTTTTATGGCGAAGAGCAAGAAATGCATGTGTTCGATTCACAAGGTAAGCTCTCATTTCTTCCAAACCGTTGTGCCATGATAGCTAAGTAAGGGGACTCTGCGGATTATTCTAGCAAATGACTATCTTTTTGGGCGACAACCCATGTCTTCAAGTAAAGCTTGGCAAGCTCATGGGTGTTACAAACTCGGCTCAAAGAAATATCCTACCATGCCGCTCGGCAAGGCCCTTACAGGATGCACAGATGATTGGAACAGTCAGGATCACTACGATCCCACTTCAGATACGCGCAACATACTAGCCCATTTCGCATACCTTCGAGCACAATACGCGTCACTTCAAGACGGGTTTAACTTAACCCAGTTCGGAAATTGGACCGTTCTTGGTGAACTTCCTGCCTCTAGTCACACGCCCACGGAGTGGGGCTTGTGGAGCGTGAGCAGGAGCCCATTGAAATCTCAAAAACTTACAGGTCTGAATCCCGACTTGCCGGTATGGATATTGTATAGTAATATCAACAAAACGACAGATTTTTCTTACGAATGCTCATCGAAGCTTGCCATCACTGCACCATACCCCGCGCCCGTGACCGTACGCAACTTGGTATACCCTTATGAAACTTATGATCTTGATCCCTCATCTACTTCTTCAACCTGGGACGAGGCCCCGCCCTTCCTTGGATGCCTTAAATCGATCACGATGGAACCTTTGAGTTACAAAATATTTGTACCAGCCACGAATTGGGTTGCCCCCCAACCGCGCTTGGTTGGCTTCAAACCTGGGCATGATGTTAGAATCATTTCACAACCCAATACTGAAAACGACAGTATTCCCATCAGTTTTGAATTTTCAGAAGAACTTTCTTGCGAAGGCGTTTCTTCCTCCCTTTCTCTCAATTATACCATCGATCCAGAATCAAGGTCCTTACCCCGAATCGATATTGAGCATGCGGATTGCTCCAAAATCCAATCGCCACCAAGTTCTAATCAATCAGCTCCGCCTCCCGTATGGCAGTGGTCGAGCAGCATTCTCGGCGCCGCTGATGGAGTTTATGAAATCATTCTGAACAACGCAACTGGTGAAAATGGTATACATACCAACAGTGTTGATCATCTACTCATCAGGAAGGGCAGCAAGGATAATCCGATGATTTCTTCCAATGTGTGGTATTCTGAAAGTCTTTTTCAACAAAGGGATGGAAATTATACCTTAAATTCGGATGCCGCGGGCGCAGAACTTATGCGATACTCCACCGACTTCGGAAAAACTTACTCGGAATGGATGAAGTACTCGCGGCAAGTTACGCTTCCAAATGAAGCATTGAGCATTCACAAATCTTGGTCCGGTGACCACGTTCGAGTTCAATACTGGTCACGTCAGACGGGCTCTGCGACACCCACAGTCGATGGTGATATAAATTTTGAAGAGGGTCATAAGCGCAGATTTCCGCAACTTCTTCTCAGAGGATCATTCAACAAATGGTAAGATCAGTCAGTGAATTTCACACATGCGAAGTGCATGATCTGATGGATATTTACGCATCTAACTCTTATACAGGGGATATGATGAAGGGATTCCGGGATTGATGTCTCCCCGAGACGAAAATATGACACTTGATGTGAGCTCAAGTTTGGAATGTTTAGAAATATTTTCCATTTCCAATCACTGATCACTTCAGATATTATCTTCAACGCGGGAACTGTTGTAGATTATTACCAGTTGGCCTCATGATTTTCAGGTCTCCGTCTTCGAAGCTCGCGAGAAGGTGTTCTATGGTGATGTCGATCATGATGGGGTGCTGGACCTCCTGCCACCAACCTCCCAGGCTCCCAACTTTCTTACATTACCGCCACCTGAAGCACCTTTCTTAGGTTGGAGGATTATGATCAATACGACCGAATTAACTTGGGGAGCGCATCCCATCGGTCATGAGAAGATCGTGATAGTGCTTCTAATACTGCTGTCATTAGTTCCGCCAGCCACAGCATTGTTAGCGTGTTGGTTGTACAAAAAAATATTTTATGAAATTAAATATAATCAAGTAAGTTTTTGTAATTAGAAAGCCACACTCGAAATAGGTCATGTAGATTGAAATGGTTTTGCATCCTCAGTATGGCTTTCGAACCGGCAGGGAAAATGGTCTTCTTACTCTCTCGCGCAGGCTTCAATCGATCTTGCCGGCAAATTTCCGACTTGGCTCACAATTGAAACAGATTCTGACTCGTCACTTCGATACCAAGAAAGACGGCTTCTCACCAAATCTCGGCAACCAATGGCCGGATAACAGGAATGCTCGTAGAAAAGTCCTCATTGCTACTTTGGAATACGAAATAATTGACTGGAAATTAAAGGTCAAGATTGGGGGATTGGGAGTCATGTCTTCGCTGATGGGAAAAGTGATGGAGGATATTGATCTAATTTGGGTTGTTCCTAAAGTTTCCGATGTGAACTATCCCCAAGCCGAGCCGGAACCTCCCATCAAAGTTATCGTCTTTGGAGAAACGTACCTTGTTCAATGTCAAGTTCACAAGTACAAGAATATAACGTACTTCTTGCTCGATTCTCCGGTCTTTCGAGCCAATTCCATCGAGAAGCCTTATCCCGCTCGTATGGATGACTTGAGTTCTGCAATTTTTTATTCTCATTGGAACCAAAGCATCGCTGAAATCTGTCGTAGGACGTCGGACTTGACGATCTATCACATAAACGATTACCATGGAGCTCTGGCTCCTTTGTACCTCTTACCTAAAGTACTTCCGGTCTCACTTTCACTTCACAACGCCGAATTTCAAGGCCAATGGCCTTTGGGTACTCCTGAAGAAGAGGCAGAAGTTTGTGGGGCGTTCAATTTGTCAAACAAGGTTTGCTCCAAGTACGCCCGATTCGGAAATGTCTTTAACCTCCTCCATGCAGCCACAAGCTATATTAGCCAGCATCAAAACAGTGTCGGTGTAGCAGGAGTAAGTGAGAAGTACGGTAAGCGGAGCTGGGCTCGTTATCCCGCTTTGTGGACTCTCAAACGTGTCGAACCCCTACCCAACCCAGATCCAGCCGACATTCAATCGTTGGATCAGGTCCCTCGTGATATGAAGAAAATACCCATCGATAACGATGCTGAGGCTATGAGGCCGAAGTATAAGCAACAGCTTCAAGAATGGGCGGGTTTGAAGCAAGATCCAGAGGCGCAAGTCTTTGTCTTTCTTGGCCGTTGGTCTTTCCAAAAAGGTGTCGATTTGATAGCAGACGTCTTCCCCCTTCTTCTAGAAAAAAGAAAAGACGTGCAACTTGTGACGATCGGCCCACCGATTGATCTGTATGGAAAGTTGGCAGCCTTGAAGATGGACCGGTTGATGAAAATGTTCCCAGAGCGAGTTTTTTCTAAACCTATGTTCATCCCAGCTCCTCCTGTCGTCTATTCCGGAGGCGACTTTGCTTTGATTCCTAGTCGAGACGAGCCTTTTGGACTGGTAGCCGTTGAATTCGGGCGCAAGGGTACTTTGGGAGTTGGAAGTCGATTGGGTGGACTGGGTTTGATGCCGGGTTGGTGGTTTCCAGTCGAGAGTGACAGCACGGCTCATTTGCATTCGCAATTCTCCAAAACGATCAAAGCAGCCTTGAGCTCATCAGAGGAGGAACGCGCTATACTTCGTGCTCGCAGTGTCCAACAGCGTTTTCCCGTACTTGAATGGCGGAACAAGATGGAAAACATCCACGTTCGTTCGGTCAGAGCGTCCCGAAAGTATGGCCAACAGTTGATATCAAGCGCCGAGACCAAGGAACGAAGTAAATCGAAAGCGCCTTTTGATGAACCCGAAAAAAGTTCCAAAGCGCCCTCATCGACTTCCGAACCAAGAGACTCTCAGGCGTTACCTTCCTCTCCAATTTCTGGTCAACACAGTCCTCTTCCGTATAACCTGAGCCCTAATCCACAGTCGCCAAATATGCGCCGTCCCAAACAAACATCAGCAGAAGACTTGGCGGGTCAAATTAAAGCGGCGTCCAAAATTGGGATCTTCTCTCGGAAGCTTAATTCAAACCAACCTTCACGAAACTCAGAGCGATGCCAGGGCATCGACGGCGCCGAATTTCCTTCGGGGAGATCTCGTGATGAAGATCAGGAGTTCTTGAATGAGGCAGCCATGGCAGACAGAAATGGCAGTGTCAGTCGGCACAGTTCAGTTGACTTCCAAAAAACCTTTCCGCGTCAAGATGATAAACGTTCGCCCTTGAATAAAGCCGTGAAAGATTTCACAGACGAGGATGGAAAGACTAGCAAGGATTTCGCTCTCAAGCTACAGAAACTGGACGCTTCCAATTCTCAAGGCGAACTTTGTATTGCAACTTACATTTTAGCAGCCCACAAGGCGCATTTTAGTGAGATTAGAAAGGGTACACTAGCTCTAGCAAAAACTAAATTTGCCTCTTCTCCAATCATCTCGGTGAATGCTCTCAATGCCAGGGTTTTGTTAGGCGCCCGATCGGGCACTACAGCTACGACCATGCCTAGTTTTTTTAATCAAACCGACGAGAAGGATACTACACTTGATGTCGCTACTGCATTGACTATGAACCTTTGGCAGATAAGACTCCAGCGTCGCTTCTTCGGATGGCCAATATACACGATTCTGTTGGCGGCTGGCCAAATCCTAGGCGCCACTAGTTTTCAACTTTCACTTTTGAGTGGAACCAGCTCCAATAGCAGCTTTGATTTTTATTGTGCGTGAATCCGGGTTTTCTCCAGACCGAATCATTTTCTCACTCAACCAACGTATTCATATGTTTTTTTTTTGTTTTTTGTTTTTCTTGTTCTGTGTATTTTATCATTGGTCACGATTCAGTCATCGGCGCCATCAACATCGTAGGCTCGATATCCTGGTATAGGCTCAATCGAATGAAGCCGGCCATTTGGTCGCTTTCCTTCCCATGGATTTTTTTTGGCTTAGCATTTGTTTTCGTCGGTTTACCATCGTTTTCCAACGATTTAAAGGACTACTCTCGAAGGCATCCTTTAGCCCTAGTAGGATCGAGCTTCTATTCCTTTGCCTCTTCGGCAGGCTTTCGTAAGTCCTTTCTAACTCAAGCTTCGATAATCTGTCTGTCGTTGACGATTTCCACCATTTGTCTGCTTTTAGTGTTTTTTAGTTCAAACTTTGGTGAGGAGGCTGGTAGAACAACTGACTCCTGGGTGCGGAGAGCTTGCATAGTTCAAGGCACACAACAAGTTTGGGTACGCTATGAAATCATACTTGAAAATTGGATGTGTTTTTGGCTCATTTTATTTTTATTGACACCGACAACGCGGCGTAGGTTGGTGCTCTATGGTACTGGGGATTCAAGCTCCAAAACGTTGATCCTCAAAATGCGGCTTTGGCGCCGCCTGGTTGGATTAATGTGATCACTCTAAGCTTAGGTTTTGGATGCTTCTTCATCGCGTACATATTATTTGTGGGACTTGTAAGTTCTTATGTATACCTCACACAATAATTTCTAGATCTGATTTTTGCTCTTCTGATTTTTTTTTTTGCCCTCGGGCATCTTCACTAGCCCAAATATTACAGAAACATGCCGGGAACGGTTCCTAACTTTACTCGAGCACTCTTCAGAAGAAAATTGGTGCTTTGGTACCTAGCTGCCGAAATTTTAAGAAATTACTGGCTGTCAGTCACCGTTTTGCTTCTCCCATGTCCTGGCGGCTATTAAACCCTGCTCGAATGAAAGCCTCTAATCTTTTAACACTTCCCTACAGATCGGGACCTTATGGCCGCAATTGGACCTTTTTATGGACCCGAGAAACATCCTTTTGGATCACTCTTCTTTTACTATTAACCTTTTTTATGGGAATTTGGGGGGTGAGTTCAGAAGTTATGATTGAAATATTTCCTTTGTTAGTTCTGACCATATTTCTCTACAACATAGCTTATGATTTGGGGACTTAGCTTGGCATCCAAAAAACATACCTGGGTGGTCGCCATCTTCGCGGTAGGACTCGGAGCGCCCCGTTGGTGTCAAATGCTTTGGGGCACAAGTAGCGTTGCCTCTTACTTTCCATGGGGAGGTAATGTTGGCCCACACATCGCAAGTGAGTGCAAGATCAGTACAAGTAGATCAGATTTAGTTTGAAACGGTCAGCAAGATACTGATCTCTAGGAAATCTTCGTCGATTAGCTTCTGTGTGGCTCTGGCTTGGTGTTTTGGATGCGGTCCAAGGTGTTGGCTTGGGCATGATCTTGCTTCAAACTCTAAGTAGAGTCCATGTTGCTGCTACTTTATGTCTCGCCCAAATCATTGGATCTACTGCCGTCCTGGTTTCCCGAGCGACTGCGCCCGACCGAATCGGTCCAAGCGGAGTTTTCCCGGATCTTGCGCTGTGGAATCCGAATGTATCCCTCGGTTCTCCTCTAGCGAATTGGCAGTTTTGGATCGCTTTGATTTGTCAACTGATCATCGTAGCAGGCTACTTCGTTTTGTTCAGAAGAGAAGTGTGTACTTCGACCTCATGCTTATTGTCTTTATGGCCTTGTTCAAGAATGCTGATGGAATTGTTGATGAAATTCTGCAGCAATTATCCAAACCATAGAAGGCTTATCCGGCATCAAAACTCACCAAATTTGTACGGGTTTGAAGATTCTGTGATGCTCTTGACGTGATCCCTTGGTTCTATAGATGATCGAAATTCTGAAACCAACTAAAATTTAGCAAAAAAAAAAAATACGTAAACGAGTCGACTAATAACCCTACCTGAGCTGACGTCAGGTATCTTTCAAATTTCTTCTTGAATTAATTATTTTAACGATTTTTGATGGAAGTAATTAGATTTTGAAATGAAAAATGATCCCGTCTGGGATCTGAGAGAGGCATACACTAGAGTCAGGCCTCAAAAAGTGTGCAGTCAATCCAGTCCCACTCGCGTTTGTGCATTGACCTGAGAGTGAATCCTGGAATGAAGTCACCTTGCCTACGAGGATGATTCAATGAATGAATGAAATATAATACATATATACACGTGGGGAAGGATTGGCTTACCGTTCTTGAAGTGCGGGTCAAAAAAAAAAAAAAAAACGCCAAAGCCTGCTGGAATTGGTTCAAGTTTTCGTTCAAAATTTTGCCTGAGGTACAAACCGGATATTTTTTTGTATGGCTGAAATCCATCGGAATGAAAGCGTGAATTGGACATAATGATTGGGGATTATGTCATAATGATTTTTTTGCTTTAAGGAAGTAGCAGCAGACTGGACGTGTGGAATGCATTGACTGTGACAGTGAGGCTATTACAAGACTATTGGAGAGCGGAAACCTACAAGAGAAGGAACCATAAAAGGGGTTAGGAGGAAAACCACGTGGGAGGCTTGTAACATGATTATCACCTTGTTAGGTTTCATCCGTTGTTGCACTCTAGTAAACTTAAACCCTCCGTTGTAGTGTTCTTTCTTTCCTTATCCCTGTCATTCCACTCACTTCACCCATCACCCTCAGGTGATTTCCGTTTCGTCATGCTCGTCGTCCTCCCAAGATTGTCCCTCCTCAGCTAACCGTGCGCCCTGGCACTCTATCAGGTTTGGTCGCTTGTCCTACATTCTTTTTGTTAATCCTCACTTGTGGTTGCTCATCATTTCTTTGCAATCCATCCCTGTCATTCCACTCACTTCACCCATCACCCTCAGGTGATTTCCGTTTCGTCATCCTTGTTGTCCTCCCAAGATTGTCCCTCCTCAGCTAACCGTGCGCCCTGGCACTCTATCAGGTTATGAGCCCAGCGCTTTAAAGCTAGGAAACATAGGAAATACGACTTGAACGGCGAACTGTTTCACCTTTTTGATACTTAGCAAACCGTGGATTTCTCCACCCTTTCTGGGAACAACTCCAAGGATTCCTCTAAAACACACGAATCTGACTCATCAGACTTGAAACTCAAAATTGACAATCTCCTAAAACCCAAAACAATGGCCAATGACAAATTGGATGCTTCCTCTATCAAGCTGGTCACTGATAAACTTGACTAAGAGAATTTCTCCTCTTGGAGATGGGGAATTCTCACTGCCCTAGGTTACAAAAACCTTGATGAATACATCCTGGCCAACCACTCTCCCAACTTGAAGGCCAATTCACTGTATAAAAAAAAGGCAAACAAGTCACCAACTTCATTTGAATGCATCTGAGCCACGACCACCTTGACAGATTTGTACCAGACATTACTGACTATGACCTCAAGAAACTGTGGGAAAAAATCACCAAACACTTTGCCGACAAGACCGTGGAAAACTCTGCAAATTCCCTCGACATTCTCTTTGAATCTCAATTCCTTGAAGACAACATGGAAAACTGTGTTGTCTACTTCCGCAAGGCCTTCCAACGTCTGGTGGAAGTTAGCTCAAAGTTTGAAACTGCCTCTCTTGAAGCCGTGGCTGTGGTATTTGCATTGAAATGCCTTCCTCCAAGTTACTCAGTGTTCCGTCACCTGCAATTCGCCGGCTTCAAGGGAGATGATATCAGTTTTGAAAAGTTTTTGTTTTAATTAGAAGTGGAATTGAGAAGAAAGAAGGAAGCCTCTGGAGTCCCCACTGGCACTACTAAAGCCATGGCCGTATCTCAGTCCCTTCCTGTTGCCAAGTCTGGATTTGCCTCAAAATCCCAAAAGCAACTTGTCTGCTCAAACGGAGTCCACAATCCGGAGACCAGTCACTCTGAGGCCAAATGTTGGCAACTGCACCCAGAGAAGGAGGTGGCTTTCTACCAATCTGCCATGAATAGAGCCAAAAATTGAGTGCAAACCAAGGCTAACTTGAGCTCAACTAGCAACCTCAAAGGCAACATCATCATCCGGGACAGCGGTGCCTCTGATCACTTCCTCAGGCACCGGAAGTACTTCACCTCACTCAACACCTTGTCCTCTTCCGTTTATGGGGCTGATGGATTGGCTATACCCATCCTGGGTCAAGGTCAAGCAGTAATTCAGACTTCAGTGGGACCCCTGCACTTACAACACGCATTCTATGCCCCTCAAATTTCCAACTCCTTGCTTTCTCTAACTTGATTTGTCCAACTTGGCCACTCAATTGTCCCTACTCATGGGAACAAACGGTTTGAATGCAGAAAGGAGTCCAAAGTTCTCATCACTGGTTCCACCTCTGAAAATGTCCTCCTTGTTGATTCCAATTCTCTTGTTGCCTTTGCTTCCTCCACGCCGGACCCCCTTGACCTCCACAGGTCACTTGGCCATCCAAGCTTACCATACCTCAAAAGGGCCTACCCTGACCTGAAAATCACTCAACTTGCCTGCATCAACTGTGACCTGTCCAAGATGCATCACTCCCCTTTTTCTGGAACCTTCCCCTCCCCAGTGGCCAGGCTCCATGTCATTCATATGGATCTGTGCAGTCCCATGAAACCTAAGTCTAAAGGGGAAAACTTGTACTTCCTCCAAATCATCAATGGTTACTCCAAATACCAGTTCATCTTTCCAATCCAATGTAAGTTGGACACCTTCAATGTGTTCAGCACCTTCCAATCCCAAGTGGAAGACCTCACTGAACAGAAAATTAAATTTTTAGTCAGTGATAATGGTGGAGAATTCTGTAACAAAGAATTTGAGGCGCTGTACCAAAGATCTGGAATACAACACCTCACCACTGCTCCCTATACCCCCCAACATAACCCCTTTGCCAAACGTGGAAACCAAACCACCATTGAGAAATCACAAGCTCTCCTTTCAACCTGCGGATTAGGCCTAGAATGGTGGGCTGAAGCTTTTCTTGTGTCTGTCTACCTAGAAAACCGCTACCTGGACAGCTCTCTAAACTTTGCAAATCCCTATGAGAAGTGGTTTGGAGTCAAACCTGACCCCCCCCAACTTGTCCCTTTTGGCTGCAGGGCCCTTGTCTACCAAGAAAAGAAGCTTTGAACATGCAAATTTGACCCCAGTGGATCAGAAGCCATCTTCCTCAACTATGACAAGGGGCACCACTCCTTTAAGCTGTGGATACCAACCACAGATAGGATCTTGGTGACCCATCACATCAAGTTCTTTCCAAAGACCTTCCCCCTTAAACTCAACTGGCCTTCCCCAAATTCCTCCCCCACCTATCCCAAGCTCCTGGACTCTCTCTTTCTGGACAGCGAGTACATTGTCACCACCTCTCCCTCTGAACTCACTCCAGTCTCCAATGGCAAACCCATAGAAAATGACACCCCCAACTCACCTCTGGAAGGTCACACCAAAGACGCCAGCCCTCCAGATAGCTCTTCTAACAACACATCTCCCACCTCCATGACCAAAGGTTACGCCTATGTCCCCCACTACTCTGTGGCACCCAAGGACATCTCCTCCCAAATTGATGAGTCCAACATACTCAGTGAGCCTTGGATCCACCGCAGAGCCATGGTAATCCTGAGGGAACCTGCATTGCTAAAGGACCCTAAGAACTTTGGAGAGATACTTGGGCGCATTGACAAAAAAAGTGGCTAATGACAGTTTAAATTGAGCTGGAGAACATGCAGCGTCACGAAGTCTGGGTGGTCTATCCCAAGACCCCGTCAGAGACTTCAAGGAGAAGTTTAAACGTTTCTAAAAATTGATTAATTGCGTGTTGAATATTGCCTTTGGAAAATTTGATGTTGTGCAGTTGGTCCATCTGGTTGACAACATTCTCCAGGGACTTTGCTGTGTAGTGATTTCATATGGCATCCCATAGTTCCTTGGGTTCATAGACGGTAGGATCCTTTACAAACTGGGTGAAGTTTTGTTGATTGAGGTCTAATCAAATGAAGGTGGTTGCAAGTTTCTTTTTGAGTTTTATTTTGGGGGTATTATTGGAGATTTTTTCAAGCACCACCAAGTCTAGGTCTTTGAATCCAAGGCCAGTGAGGACGTTGTTGCGCCAGCTAGACAAATTGCTTGAACCAGACAGTTTTTTGCTTTGAAGTCCCTTTAGTTGATTTAGCTTGCCCATATTGAGGGAATTTGGTGATTGGAGGAGAGATTGATGTTCTCCAGTGAGTAAGTTTTGGACGGTGGATCTGGATGAAGAAGAGTAAGATTGTGATAGGTATTCAGTGGTTGAAGTGGAAGTGGGGGATCCAATAGTGATTGGGGAGTTCCCTTCCTCAGAGTCAATGTTCTCAGCCACGGTGCGTAATTATTTGAGAATTTTTGCTTTCGGGCTCTTTTCCTATTGTCTGCACAGCTGGTGTAGTTCTGGGCTCATAACCTATTGGATGGAACCAGCGAATGAGTTGGGAATGTGGAGAGACAGGTCATGGGACCAAAGAGCAAGCACACAAAAGAAGAAGATTACCTGAAGAAGGCAGGTATATGAGAAATGACAAGGACAAAAATGAGTGAGGTTTCATTCCAGAAAGCAAGCATAGGATGGAGTTGAGAGGCAAACAAACAAGACCAAGAAGAAACAGGAGAGACTGTGAGAAAGAGAAGAGTTAAAAGAGAAGGGGGAGCAAACCTATTGGATGGAACCAGCAAGTGAGTTGGGAACGTGGAGAGACAGGTCATGGGACCAAAGAGCAAGCACACAAAAGAAGAAGATTACCTGAAGAAGGCAGGTATATGAGAAATGACAAGGACAAAAATGAGTGAGGAAAGAGAAAGTACAATGCGGAGGAACAGGCTAAAGTACAGGTCACTGGGAAACCTAATCTAGGGATAAACAGGGTTTGAGTATGAAAGATTAGGTTGGGTCCGGTTGTCATTTGGTCTCTGCTTGGTTGAGTTAGGTGTGAGCAACATCTACTCCAACACTTGGAAAGAGCTCAAATCCTTTTGCTGTTTTTTTTTTGAATTTTTTTATTGATTTTACATACTGTCAGTTTTTATTTTCCTTTGGAGCTGCTTTTGAGTAGCTTAAAAGGTGATCTGTTGACCTTGAAGCCTTTTTGCTCATAGAACTTTCCCTAATGGCAAAAAAAAAAAATGAACAACAGAATATACCATGAATTTCACTCAGTGATCAATATGAAACTAGGGCAAGAATGTTATTATTGGTATATAAAATAGAAAGTTTATGGCTTTCAATGATAGAGTGCAAGGGCGCACGGTTGGATGAGGAGGGAAAATCTTGGGAGGACAAAGAGGATGACGAAACGGAAATCACCTGATAGAGTGCCAGGGCGCACGGTTAGCTGAGGAGGGACAATCTTGGGAGGACGATGAGGATGACAAAACGGAAATCACCTGAGGGTGATGGGTAAAGTGAGTGGAATGACAGGGATGGATTGAAAACTAATGATGAGAAACCACAAGTGAGGATTAACAAAAAGAATGTAGGACAAGCAACCAAACCTGATAGAGTCTCAGGGTGCACGGTTAGCTGAGGAGGGACAATCTTGGGAGGACAACGAGGATGACAAAACAGAAATCACCTGAGGGTGATGGGTGAAGTGAGTGGAATGACAGGGATAAGGAAAGAAAGAACACTACAACAGAGGGTTTAAGTTTACTAGAGTGCAACAAAGGATGAAACCTAACAAGTTGATAATCATGTTACAAGCCTCCCATGTGGTTTTCCTCCTAACCCCTTTTATGGTTCCTTCTCTTGTAGTTTTCCGCTCTCCAATAGTATTTTAATAGCCTCACTGTCACACCCCCACCTGCTCATCATGCTCCCCAACGTGGGTGGGGAGGTGGTTTTTCATATTCACCCAAAGGGTTGCCTCCTTGGTCCCTCTTGGTCCTAGCGGTTTGGTGAGGAAGTCGGCCACATTGTTGGTTGTATTGACAAACTTGACAATGAAGCTCTTGGCTTGGTTGATGTGGAACCTAAGCCAATGGTGACGGACATTAAGATGCCTTGTCCGGTGTTGGAAGGTGGAATTCTTCAGTAGGGAGACAGCCCCCTGATTGTCGCAGTACAGGGTGACAGTTGAGGGGTCAAGTTTGAGAAAAGGAGAGATTACCTCCAGGAGTTGCTGGGTCCAGCAAATGTCTTGTCCGGCTTTGGAGCAGGCACAATACTCAGCCTCAGTGGTGGAGAGCAAGGGTCTGTCATTGCCTTGCATGTGACAGCGCCATCCAACCAGCCCATTGAGGAGGATAGCCGAGCCAAGGAACGAGTTCAAAGACAGGGCGGTGGCATAGCTGGCGTCGGCGTAGGCAACTAGGGTGTGGGGTTGTTGATTCACTTTGCCAAGGACAAGTCCAAGGGTCTTTGAGTGTTGGAGGTAGCAAAGAGTGTGGAGGAAAGACTGCTGTAAGGTGATGTTTGGGCAATTCAAGAATTGGGAGTAGTAGCTGACCGCAAAGGAAAGGTCAGGGCGGGTGCATTGCACCAAATATTGGAGGAGACCAGCTCCCCTTTGATAATTGAAATTATCTTGAGGGGGTGAGGGGTCAAACGGAGCAGTAAGGATGTTGGAGGGTAAGGGCGAGTGGGTGGACTTGCAGTCCAGAATTTTGAATTCATCAAGAACTTTGTGGATGTATTGATCTTGACACAGTGTGATTGTCCTTGCAAGGCAATCACGAGTGACCCGCATGCCCAAAACCCAGGCGCACTCACCAAGATCCTCCATGTTGCACCTTTGTTTGATGAGGGCTTTGAGAAACTGCACATTGGGGCCAAAAAGTATTAGATTGTCAACATGGATGAAGACAAAGCAGGGGCAAGACAGATCTTGATGAACAAAGATACAGGGGTTGACAACCGAGGGCTTGAAGTTGATGGAAGAAAAGAAGTCTTGGATGGATTCGTACCAGCACCTTGGGCTCTGCTTGAGTCCATAGAGGGAGCGCTATAGCTTGAGACCGTGAACAGGGGGGAGCTCAATCCCAACTCCGTCAGGAACCTTGATGAACATGTCTTTGTCAGGGATTCCATTTAGGAAGGCACACTTGACATCCATTTGTTGGATTTCAAAGTCCTCAACTGTGGCAATTCCAAGGAGGATTTGGAGGGTGGCCAGTTGAACAGTGGGGGCAAACTTATTGTTGTAATCAATCCCCTCAATTTTTCAGAAGCCTCTTACGCACAGTCAAGCCTTGTACTTGAGGAGCTTGCCATCAGCATCAAAATTCCTCTTGAAGATCCACACAGTATCAAGTTTGCATCACAAACATCTCATATCCATTGCTTCTCATCTCCATCACTTCACCTTCAAATCTCCATCTTCATCTCATCAACCCACACCACATCACCATCTTTCTCAACATTTCCAATCAAACTTCCCAGAAGCAAGTTGAAATTGCAAAAAAGCTGACTGAAATTTTGATACTATTTGACTGCAATTCAGACTTCAATTCAGACTCCAATTCAGAATCTGATTTGGAATCAACTTGGTTGGCTTTGAATTCTCTATTAAAAAAGAAATACATGGTTCCAAGAAGACAAACTCTCCTATTCCGAATCCTCCTAAATTCATCCCTGTCTCATCTGGTCCCTCATCTTCTACCATGAGAGAGCGGATTCTAACCCTCACACTTTCTCACTTTAATGAGTAGCATTTGGTTTAAAAATAGGTACAAAATCACGTTATTTTTTTTTTGGTTTTTTTTTTCAACCTAGAATCCCAGGCTGACTTGTTTTTTTTTTTTTTTTTTTTTTTTTTTTTTATTTTTTTTGGTGGACTTAGACAAAACCAAACCAAAACTTCCAAACCACCCACCCACCTCCACCTCACCAATAACCTCCCCTCCTCCACCTCACCCTCCACCTCCACCTCACCAATCACCTCCCCTCCTCCTTTGGTTGGCACCCCAGGTAGGCTCCCCCCCTCCTCCTCATCCTCCTTTACCCTCCCTCTCAACCACTCTTTCTGACTTCTCCACCCCACCCACCACCCATTCCTTCCTCCTCCTCACCCTCCACCTCCACCTCACCCATCAACTCCCCTCCTCCCTTGGTTGGTATCCCAGGTAAGCTCCCCCCCTCCTCCTCATCCTCCTTTTTCCTCCCTCTCTTGCTGACTTGGCCCCTCCCTCCTCTTGGTCTCCCCCCCTTTCTTCCCTTGCTTGGTCCCTGCCCCCTCCCTCTTTCTTGCTGTTGGCCCCCCATCTCACTAAATCAATGCCTTCCCCCCACCCTCTTGGTTACTGCCCAACCCCCCCTCTCCCTCCTGCCTGGCTGACCAAGCACCCCCCCCCCCCCAGCAACTGCCCAGCCAAACAAGCAACCAAGCCCCCCCACCTCTTGTCTGGCCAACCAAAAACCACCTGGCTGACCAAGAAATTGAGCCCCCCCCACCTCCAGCCAGGCCAACCAAGCCCACCCACATCTTCAGCACAGCCAACCAAGCCCCCAACCTCCAGCCGGGCCAACCAAGCCAACCCCCACCTTCATCCCAGCCAACCAATCCCCCCACCTCCAGCCTGGCCAACCTGTTTTCTTTTTTTTCTTTTTTTTTTTTTTGGTTTCAGCATGGAACAATATAGTTTTTTTGTTTGTTTGTTGATCATCTACCTTGATTATATCATAATAATTATTTTTTTTTGTTTTTTCTTTGTTTTCTTTGATGCCATGCAATGCAAACACCTTTTGAGCCCTTGTTCTGCTGACTCCTCCCCGCTTCCTGGACCACCAATGCTTCTCCCACCCCACTCAAAATTTTATACAACCAGATCTTTTCCATCTTGATCCTCGCTCCAAGCACAGTAGACGCATGGGAGGGATCAAGATGGAAGGAGATGGTTTGAAAAACATAAAGAGAGGTGGAAAGCAGAGGGCTCAAATGAGAGATTTTTGTTTTTATTTTTAAAATTTTTATCAAACAAAAGATTTTACAAGCCAAGCAATTGAGTAATTTCCTTTATTTCATCAATAGTTCTACTGCTACCAATACATTCCATGGCTACAGATAAACTATCTTTTTTTTCCATGGATAGCCTTTTCCTCTCCTTTTGGAGTCGGTCTTCCTCTTTATCCTTCTCCATTTACTCTTTTTGAAACTCCAGCTCAGCCTGTTTCATTTTCCACTCAGCATCCAACTTTCATTGATGAGCCAAACTCACAGCTTTCTGCTTTTGATAATCCATAGCCAGTTGAAAATCCCAATTCTCCTTTTCAAATTTAAGTTTTTCAGATTCAATTTGTGATTTCACTTGTTTTTGGAGGGAAATAGGAATGAGCTTGATTTTGAAAGCAAGGAGAATCCAATGCACTTACTTGAAACTTGCTTCTCCATGGTATCCTCAAAGCCAGAAAAATTTGAATTGTTTCTCCTCTTTTGATGGCTATTGGGGTTGATGTTGATGGAATTGGAGGCATTTTGCTTTCCCTTTTCAGAGGAGGTTTGTGTGGGAATGTCATTTCTCTCATTTGAAGGGGATGTGGAAGGCCCCATTGGCTTGAGTATTGGGCCATTCAGGAAAGGATGAGCCTGTTTTTTTACAATCTAAATCATTCAGGATTAACCAGACAGAAGAGAAAAGAAATTGGTCCCTTACTTGAGCAGATGTTGATGGTGGTGGTGATACAGGAATAACTTGCTCCTCATTGGCTAGGTTGTTAAGTGCTTCCACCCCAGGAAGAGCAAAATCCAAAGAAGGAAGTGAGGGGTCCAAGGAAGGGTTTGATTTTTGATCAATACTGGTTTAGAAGTGATTGGAGCTGTTTCTGTTGGAATATCCTCCTCCAAATCAGATTGGGGCCACTCATAGGTTTCATTGGGATTGTGATTGCTAGGCTGAAAATCCACATCCAGGTCCTCAGCATCAACTGAATCTGATTGTTGGGCATCAAAAGTGGATAAAGGGGTTATATTGGCCTTCTCTCCAAAGATTTCATCCATTTGAACATAAAAAGTACAAATGGAGTCCAACTTATCAACAAACAAGTTGATTCCCTTTGCTTTATCAGAGTTGGTGATACCAAAGCCAGTGGAGATTGACATTGAGGGGCTTTTTTTTACTTGGTTTAATAGTTCTTGAATCTATCCCGCATTTGTTTGGATGAAAGATCCAGCCTACCTTTGGTTTTATTTTTCAGTTAATTGGCCATCAGGAGATAACCATTTACCTTAGAGGAATGAGGTTAGCCAACTCATGTTTCATTGTTGGATCCAAAGCAAGCATTGTAGTTGGACTTAATTTTGAGCCAGTTTACCAGGATGATGTGATCAGCTCTCTTGAGCTGACTTGAGCCTTTGTAAGCTGATGGAGATGATTGTTGGATTTTGAGTTCCTGGGGGATGTTTGCTTTAGTCCATTGGATTTTTTAGTGGACTTGTGAGGGGAGGATAGCGGAGGGGCCATTTAAAAAGAGTAAGGGATGAAGCAATGAAGAAATGAGAGGATGGATGTGATGAAAGCAATAATGTGTGAGAAATTGATGAGAGTGATGAAGTGAAGAGAGTGATGAAGCAATGGGAGTGATGAAGTGATGAGGATAGCAATGAAGAGATGAGGAGAGATGAATCAAATTTTTTTTGATGAGGTTGGAGTTAGAATTTTTCCAATGAGGTCAGAGGTTGAAACCAGGGGTGATGATGTGGAATGTGTTAAAATACAGATGCACTCAGGTAAAGTGCATATGAGTGTGTAATTGAAATGCAATTCACAAATGAGCCTCCACGACCCATTGGAAATCATGTGGGCCACATGGGCCTATGTGGAGGTTATTGGTTTTTGGTATTTGGGCTCCAAAATACATTTTCCAGGTCTTTTGGGACACAGGCCCTTACAGGCCCGCCAGGGTGGATGGGCCACCTTAGCCAGACAGGTTTATTAGGGAATAACTGGGCCAAAGGTTTATTTTGGACATACATGGCCAGACGGGCTGGACCGCCAAAGTACGTATTTTATGGCTTTGGGGCCACCGCCCATGTTGTGGCCTGCTTGGGGCCACTTGTTTCTCTCTGGCGCACATTGCAGGGCCGGTTTATGGGGCAGGGGGCTCTGTTTGGAGTCCCCCCACACGCTTGTGTGCAGGGCCGCGGCCCCGGTCGCATTGCTTGGTTGGTTGTGGCCATGTGGCTGGCAGCCCCTGCCTCCCTCCCTCCCCTTACTTGGTTGCAAGGGGGAGAGGAGGCTGGCTGGTCCTCAACCAGCCATGCTGGCCGCAACAAGGTGGGAGGGGACTTGATCACCCCCCCACCTCATGTTTGGACTAACTAGGCCAGCCGCAACAAGGCAACTGGCAAGGTGGGGTGGGATTTGACCCCCCCCCCATCTCTTGTGTGGCGGCAAAGAGGTTGCAGGGGCCATCTCCCCCCCCCCTGTTACCAAGGGGGAGGTGACCTGGGGCTGGGTGGGCTTGACCACCACCCAGCCCACCCATTTGTGTGATGCCCTGGGTGGCATCAACATCCAGGGTTCCCTGGGGGGGGGGATTTGAGTGCTCCCTCCAGGGATTGAGAGAGAGAGAGGGGGGGACACGCATGTCTGCTGGTTACACCTCCCCTCCTGTAAGTTTGAACGGACCCAGAGTGTTTCTGGGTCCACCCTGGCTCCCTCCCCTTGCTTGGTTGCAAGGGGGAGAGGAGACTGGCTGGTCCTCAACCAGCCAGGCTGGCCGTAACAAGGAGACCAGCAAGGTGGGAGGGGAATTGATCACCCTCCACCTCATGTGTGGACTAACTAGGCCAGCCGCAACAAGGAAACAAGGGATGTGGGGTGGGATTTGACCACCCCCCCATCTCTTATGTGACGGCAAAGAGGTTGCAGGGGCCATCTCCCCCCCCCCCCCCCCCCATTACCAAGGGGGAGGTGACCTGGGGCTGGGTGGGTTTTACCACCGCCCAGCCCACCCATTTGTGTGATGCCCTGAGTGTTATTGACATCCAGGGTTCCCTGGGGGGGATTTGACCGCTCCCTCCAGGGATTGAGAGAGAGAGAGAGAGGGGGGGGGACACGCATGTCCGCTGGTTGCACCTCCCCTTCTGTAAGTTTGACCGGACCCAGAGTGTTTCTAGGTCCAACCTGGCCAATCTGAGGGCCAGGGGCTGGTTTCAGGAGGCAACCAGCCATGTGAGTTGGTAATAAGGACCAATACGGTCAAGAGGAAATTGTAACCGGGTAAAAGGGCTGATTGTGATAGACAACCAGCCAGGGTCTGAACAGCAACAAGGGCTGGTTTAGCCCAGTAAGGGTGGAAACACCAAACCCAACTGGTACAGGCTGGTCATAAGGTTTCAGGGACTGATGCCAAGTGGGCTAAGTAAGACAAAACCAAGTAGCAAGGCTTGTAGAGCCTGTAGAGCCCATTTAGGGCGGAATTTTGACTTTTGCTTGTCATTACATGAGCTCCACATAAGCACCATCTTTTGTATTTAAGGAGCTCTTCTCCCTGCTGTTTTCCATCCATTCATTAACCAATTCATTCAAATTGACCACTGCAACATTGCCTCTGCCTCATATTTAGGATCAATCATAAGACATTATTGTCCCAGGATTTGTTTTGCTTTAAGTATTACTTTTTGACTAAGCTTGTGGGACAATAATTCTCACAGAATGATGGGTTGGGGTGGTGGAAGCCTTTAAACAATTTATTTGAAAAAACATATTAATTTTCAGGTAACTTTGACACGTCTGATTTGAAATAAGTGGCTTTTTTGACTTTTAATTGTGGGTTTTAAATGGCGGATTTGTGTTGAAACCTGCCATTTTTTAATGGCAGGTTTGCCTAACTCTCATACTCCCTAATAAGGATTCAATAAAAGATCAGAATAAATTTAATTTGAAGCTGTGATATCTTTCTGTCTTTAATTTTTCCCCTTGATTTGAAAATTTGATTTTAGATTGACTATTTTTGAACTGATTTTTTTCTGTCTTAGTTTGTGAACTGTAGAGCTGCTTTAGGAAACCTTACATTTATTGTTTTAGAATTTTTTTCTTTGGGTTTTATTTTATTTGAGAGTTTGTGATTGATATTTCAAGCTTCTTCAAAAATTCCTCAAATTCAATTTTTACTGATCTATTTTTTATCTTTGATTCATTTGAATATCCCTATTTTCAATTTTTTTGATCATTGAAGCAGCTTTTTCATAATTTTTTGAAAAATAATCAATGATTTTTTATCCTTTTTTTTCAATTCAAAAAATTCTCAAAGATGCCTTAACTCAAAATGTTGGTATTTCTTCAAGTTTCTTTGAATAAAACTTATTTATTTTTTTATTTGTTTTTCATGATGATTTTTTTGTATTTAATTTATTTTTTTATGTATGTTGAGATTTTCAAGGGATTTCCCTCCCCTCATACTCTTTGGAGGAGTGAGGCCACAAATCCCCCCTTCCTCCAAATTTTGCAAAGAGGGTGGTCCAAAACATTTTCTCCCATGAAGACTTTGAAAGCCTCATATCAATAGGATTTTCAAACCTCTATGAATGGGGGGGGGAATTCCAGAAAACATCATTTTAATTGAAATGTGTTTTCAAAAAATTGATTAAATCCCCTTATTTATTTTCATGATTTCTTTTGTAAAACATTCTCAGGGGTGTCATTTTATCCAAAAAAGTGTGATTCTATCTTTATATGTATATATCTATATAATATATGTAAATACACAATTTTCTGGGATAAACCAATGCTACTTTTTCTGCTCTGGAAAAAATGAGCAATCAATCAATTCATCAAAAAATTTTTTTATCTATACTTGGTCTCAAAAAGAGAGAAAAAATATCTAAGGAGGCTAGTGATTACAGAAGAATTAAAGACAAACTGTCAAAATTAATTCTTACAGAACTTTTTAGGGATGTTCTGCTTAGATTTTGCCTTCTTGTCTTTAAGTAGTTGAAAAAGTCTATCTTGTTTGAAATTCCAGCCCAATCTTCATCATATCTAATGCAGAGAATTCATTATTGCTTGATATTCTCTAAATTTTTCCATGAATTGATTGAATTAATGAATTTAAAACCATAAGAGAAGAATGGGAAAGCAATTCTTTTATTCTGCAGAGGTATGAATTGGACTAAAATGTCCTAGATATAATTTGATTAATCAAAAAGCTATATTTTATTCTCAGTGAGGGTAATAAGGGAAGTCAAATATTGATTTCCCCTTTAAACCTTGAAGCAAATTTGCAGTTTTGTTTACCTTAGTAGCAAATTTTGGAGTCAAATCTGCTCTTATGCAGACTGCCATCCAAGGTTTCAAATTCTTGGTACTGAAAGCCTGAGAAGCATTGTCAAACAACACATCAGGTCTTTACAGATAAAGCCAAGAAAACCCTTGTTGAGTGGACAGGCACAATGGCCCATCTGGAAATGGCGCACTTAGCTTAGTGGTTAAAGGATCACTCATGAATGTTGAGGTCATGGGTTCAAATCCCATAGTGCACAACTAAATTTTGGATTCTAACATGGTAGCAAGAGTCTTCAGCCAAACAGCGCACCCTAACAGGTGGAAAAAGACAAGATGACCAGAACTGACTTGAGTTGTGAATAGCTGTATGCACCCTGCACAGAGCAAGGGGGAGTGTTGGAGTCAAATATGCTCTTATGCAGACTTCCATCCAAGGGTTCTAAGTCTTGGTACTGAAAGCCTGAACAGCATTTTCAAACAAAAAATCAGGTCTTTACAGCTAAAGCCAAGCAAACACTTGTTGAGTGGACAGGCACAATGGCCCATCTGGCAATGGCACAATTAGCTTAGTGGTTAAAGCATCACTCATGAATGTTGAGGTCATGGGTCCAAATCCCATAATGCACAACTACATTTTGTATTCTAACAGCAAAAGCAGGTTATAAAAGGAAATTTACTTCCTAATTAGCAAGTTTTTTGTCCAGCTCATATAACAAGATAATAAAATTCCCTAGGATGGTTCAGAATTCATTTAAAAAAATCAACCAATTTCTCCACTCATGTGGAAAAATTTGTTTTGGAGTTTTTTGGCTTCAAAATATTCTTATTTTTGTATCATTCTCCAAACAACCATGCAAATGATGATCAAAATAAATTCACTTAATTCATAAAAGTTACTTCCTGAATTCTAAAAATGGAAAATTTGGGACCAAGAACTCACATTATTTTTTTGAATTTCTTATCTGGTGAGTGAAAAAGAATGTTTTTTTAGAACTGGTCCAAGAGGACTAATGCCTATCAGACAAGCATAAAACTGGTAAATTCCACAGAAAGGCCAATTTTAACTCATCTATTATTAATGTCTGTCATAAAAACACAAAACTCAATTTAAAATGTAGAGGAAAGAAATAAGAAAGAATAAGTACAAGGTGAAAATACACAAAATGATTGAATTATTGATTGATGGTAGGCTATATAGAACAAAGTGGTTGATACAAAAAACATTTCAACTAGAAATTATTCTTAGAAGACTATTTTAAATCAGAAAAACTGAAAAATAAATGGTAGATTTCAAGGAAATAAAATCAGAAGAATGTTGATAATGTGACATGACACAAAATTATTTAATTATATGATATAGGCTGTAACACTTGATAAAAAATCTTATTCATTATCTATTCTGATCATAATAGTTTTAGTATTTTGTGCTTCTCAAAATTTCAATATTCCAAAATCACAAATTTCAGTATTTTACATATGTTTTACAGGAAAATAAGATATGGAATGATGAATAAGGTAGAATTGGAAGGAAATAAATATACCATATTTGATTTTAATGAATGCATTCAATATCATCAACTTTGGAATTGCATGATCTTACCTGTTCATTATTTAAATGTAGAATCAAGATCACTTCAGGATGTAAACCTAGAAACCCAATCTTCAAAAATAGATAAATTCTCTTTAACCTATGGTTCTTTTTTATTCAAAAAAAACTGAATGCATGAATGAATTAATGATCAAAGACATTTTTTCTCCAATTATCCTTATATTCACTCAATTTTGAATTGGATATCACTTTTAAATTTTGATAATTGATTATCTTTGAATGATATAGAATCAGAACTACTACAATAAGTCCATCAAAATTCCTTCTGATATCCTCATCCCTATAATTGAATTTCCTAGAAGTTCTATGTTCAAAGAAAAACCAAATTATAAAAATTTTCCCAGCCCAATCTTCTTCACAAAAAAAATTGTGATGTTAAACCCACGGCTCAAATGAGCCGTTGAAACTGCTACATGGCTACACCTGAGCTGTGCAGACCCCACACAATTTGAGTGCGGGCAGGCTGTACTCCACACAGCACCGGACTGCCGTGTGGTGGCCACACAGCTACATTTGAGCCGTGTAGAGCCCCACACGGCTCAAATGTTGTCATGTTTCCGTGCCACACGGCCATCCCAACCACATTCAAGTTGTGTGCCGCTCTACATGGCTGGAATGTAGTCGTTTAGCCTTGCCACACGGCTACAAGTCTGGTGGGCAAAAAAAACAAAAATTAAATAAAAAAATTAAAGGGTATAAAGTAAACCAAACTAAAACAAAACAAACTAAATAAAAATAAAAAAAAACAGAAATAAACCAAAAGATCAAATAAGGTTGATTTTTTGGTTAAAAAAAACAAAAAAAATAAGAAATAAAATAAAAATAAATAAATAAAAATAAATAAATAAAAATAAAAAAATAAACACTGAAGGGTCCGCGTACCCCCAAACATGGCTCAAAGCCGCCATGTACAGGGTTAAATGGCTCAAATAAGCCATGTATGGGGTGTATACAGCCCCCCAGGGGTCGCGTGTGTTTGAGACGACTCCTTGGGCGCGTCTAGACGCGTTTTTTTTGCCCGCACGCGGTTCTTGGACGCGTGTATGGGCCCCCATGCATCCATTGGGCCGTGTAGGGCCCTACACGACTCCCACACAACTGGGAGTTGTGAATTTATAATCAACTGAAAAAATTTGATTCCATCCTTAAAATCCAGATAATTATTTGTTGATTTTGACCTCCCAAAAATGATCTACCTATCTAGAGAAATTTTCTCATTTTTTTTAAATAGGACAAAAATCTTATTTCCTAAAGCCTTTTAAAAAAACTCATCATTATATCCTACAAATAAAAACTTCAAAAATACAACAGAAAAACCTGTTCCCTTGATGATATAAATTCAAAGCAATACATATGAAAACAAAAAAAAAATTGAATTATGCAAAATAAAATAAATTCAGTAAAAAGAAAAAGAAAAAATATACCTTAAAGTAAATACTTGAAAAGAAAAATGAATAAGAAGCAAACAATAAATTGAAATAAAAATAAATAAATGACAAATAAAGGGGCTTTTTTAAAGAAAAATCCATTCAAAATTAAATATTCAGAAAATGTTTAAAATTAAAAAAAAATCAAAATAAAATTGAGAAAATGAGAATCCAATCAAAGAAATTTACAGAAAATTGTTAAATAAAAAAGCAATTCTTGTGCCAAATTTTCAAACCAGATAAAATTTTATGCTTAAAATTTTTTTAAAAAAAGGAACATACCAATCAAAATGATTAAGAATTTCAAGCAAAAAATGAGAAAGAGGAAAGAAATAATTTACAAACTAAAATTATTAAAAACAAAAATTAGAAAATCCAATATGAATTGAAGGAGGAATAATCCAGAAAATTTTGTCATCTTAGATTCATAATCATTTTCTTACTTAGAATTTTTCAAATACAATTTAATTATTGACTGGTTTGATAAATTGATCAAAATTTCTCTAAATTCCTCTAATGTATAACTAACTTTTTATTTCAATAAAAATTGTATCATGAAATTGCAAAATCAAGCTGAATATCTCAAGAAATCAACTTAATAGAAGGAAACTTGAACTAAATTTCAACTGTGATGTGGTTAAAATTAATATTCCATGTAAATCGAACTCAAGCAATAGAGTGTATCATAGTTGGGAGCTTCAAAAAATTAAATGGCGTATTTCAGGCATACACCAATTTGTTTTATTAAAAAAAAATTACCAATAAAACAAACCTTTATTCTGAATTTTATTTTAAAAAAGATCAATAAAAAAAATCTTTATTCTAATTTTATGAAAAAAAATATTTTCTCAAAATAAATGGTTTTCCAAAAATTAGCCTTTCCAGACTATCAAATTTTTTACTCCAATACACCCTAATAGGGCAAAACACAGTTAAATCTTTTGAAAGATTAAATGGCCAATTCCAGGCTTATAATTTTCTTTTTAGAATTTTATTTTTTCAGTTAAAACCATTGGTTCATTCTTGATGTTGATGAAGAAATGATTTTAAAAAATTAATATTTTTCCTGAAATAAGCAATAGGAATTTCTCAAATTTCACTTCTGATATGCCCTAATAAATATTCTATTTCTTCAAAATATCTTGGTGATTTAATATTTTATTATCAAATCTGAATGATAAATTCAAATTACATTGAATTTTGGATTTGTAGCTTCCCAATCAAAGCTTGTATTTTACAAGAAATTGGTAGCAAAATCTTGGAAAGTACAACCCCTTTTGAATATGATTTATTTTAGTTTCTGAATTTTTTTCCTGCAGTTTCATTGAAGAATGCTTTTCAAAATTATATTAGTAGAGCTATTCAATTCAGCTTGATTTTTTTTGAAGTTAGTCTTATCTGTATGTTATTAATATTTTATATTCCTGTGACAATTATTTCATCTTACAATTGGTTTTGAATTTGAAAAATACTACAATTATTTTGCATAAATTCATAATTTAAAGAATCCAGAGAGAATAAATCACTCAAAATTTCAAAACTATTTAGAGGATCTCCCTTGTGTAATCATTATTACTGGGAAAAAAATATTAGATCAAATAACATTCCTGCCATTCTATTTATAAAAAATCATTTGAAACTTCTTGAAATTTCAAGCCTATTAGGGTCTATCAGAGTTATAAAATCCACCATTGGAAACCCACCATTTTGTTTGACCAAAACCAACATTCTTATGGCCTGTTTCTGAAATACTCATAACCCCTAACTGGTGTATTTCAAAATGGTTTTTTTTATGAAAATGGAAGATTTCAAACATCAAATCTGCCATTTATTCAGCATCATCCATCTACCATCCATTGCATGCAAAACACCTATCCACACCTCCATCTCAGAAAATCCATGAAAATCCCATCTCCACCCCTTCACACACGTCTCAATTGAATTTCATCTCCATTGCTTCACACGCATCCCATCATCATCTTATCACCCCACATCACATCACCATCATTCTCAACATGTAAAATCAAACTTCCCTGCAGCATGTTGGAAATTCAAGAAAGCTGACTGGACTATTTTATTATTTGACTCTGATTAAGACTTGAATTGGGAATCAAATTTGTTAGCTTTGGATTGTCTATTGGGAAAGAAATGCATGGTTTCAAGAAGAAAGACTCTCCACAACCCTAGGTTTGAAAGGAAAAAGCTTCATCTCCTCCCCAAATTAAGATTCTAGCAACTGTTCCAAACTTTATTGCCTTTATTCATGAAAGGTTTTGAGATGATTGAAGACCACCACATCTTCCAGAAAAATTCTTGGAATCCTCAACAAAATCCAGATAACCAACCTGCCTTTGCTTTTTTTTAGATTGGGTTCAAATGAAAATGGAGCAGAAATTCATCGATTAGAAAATCTATTCTCAGTTGGTTATGGAACCATTGAATTATACACAAAAAGAGTCATGATTGCTTTCCTATCTTTCCATTGTGGTTTTGTATTTATAAACTTGGATTAGGAACTGCGTTGCAGGCTGCGCGCTCAGCATTTGGGTAGGTTGGGCTCAGCATTTGCGGTGCGCGCAGTCACAGCAGTGCCTGCTGTGATTTCAGCAGTAGGCGTTGCAGGGCTCAGCACCGGATGCGGGTTGGGCCTACTCCAGGCATGGCGTGCTTGCAACCCGCTTGGAAAACGCAGACAATGCAATGGAGCCAACCCAACCAAGTTTGCAGGCGGCTAGTTTGGAAAGCAGGAGCAGGGCAATAGCGGGGTTATACGCGCCAGTGAGGTCCACGCAAGCATAGGCCCGGATCAATCTGTGGATCACAGGATTTGCAGACGCGCGCGGAGAGATAAACGCAGGGGGCTCTGAGCAGGTTCTGTTGGAGGGAAGCGCCATGAGAAGGACAAACCAGAACTACGTAAAAACAGAGGGAAAAGTTTCAGAGGGAGCGGATGGATTGGGTAGGGTTGGGCTAGGGTTTTCTTTCTTTGTTTCTAGGCTTTTTGTTTGAGCTTGTACTTAGGATAATGCTGAGAGGGAGGACCTAAATACCTCACTCTCAGCTCTGGGTTGTAGGAGGGACATCTTATGAAGGGGTCATCTGGAAAAGAGAGAATTGGAATGGATTGGAAGGAATACACATCATAATTTCTTTAACTCTATCCCCTCTACAATTTTCCCTTTTTCATCAAACTCATCAACCACAACCTCCTTAAAGACGCTTGGACCAATAACTTCTAAACTTTAGGAAAACTAAGGGGAGTATTGCCCTTCTGTTTCAACATCTGGGGGTCTGCCCAGGAAATGATTGTTTGTCCTAGTCTCTCAAAGGTATAGGGTGCAATTTTTCCAAAAAATAATCAAGGCTCAAACATTCCACCATTATTCCCTACTTGGTTGGGAACTAGTGGGCAGACTCCTCCTCTGCAACCAATTGCTTGGTCAGGTGGCTTTGCTCCTCCTCAGTCAGATTCCTCAGAGGCAATGGAGGCTCCCCATCAGGTATGGCTCAGGCCGCAGGACTTCCCGCACCTCCAATTTGACAGCAAGGATATTGGGAATTTCCTGGAAAGGCTTGAGGATATTTCAGATTCTGAGCACGCAACAAGCAAGGAAAAGGTTGGGACGGTTTTCCTATTCATCACGGACAAGATTAAGATTTTGGATGTGGAAGATATGGCCAGCTATGGGGCCCGGGACGGCGCCAGTTTCAGGAGCAAGATGATGACAAGGTGAGGGAAGCGCAAGCCTCTCTTCCAGGAGAGTGACTTTGAGCGGGCGGAGGCAGAAGAAATTGCGCACGGGGTGATTTGGCTGAATAAATTTTGATGTTTGAGTGCATCTATGGCTATTTGGAGAAGAAAAAGGTGATAGCAGGGCAGATGGGGGAAATGAAGAAGGCGTTCATGGGTGGGCTTGCGCCACAACTCTGGTCCCGGGTCCAGTGGTACTTGTTCAAGCACAGCTTGGTGAAGCGGTCAGTGGATGGGCGCTTTGGGCTGCTTCTAGACCTAAGCGTCATCTGCCAGGCGGTGGAGAGCAAGATCTATTTGGAGGAACTAATCAAGGATACGGCCAGCTTGTTCCGGAAATTCTCAAAAAATCTGGAAACTCCCTCAGCCCCAGCTCCAACGCAGGCACTGACCGCCGGCCCATGGACAGTGCAATGGCCGTCAGCCCCCCAGGGGTCATTGGAGGCCCAGTGATCAAGGTCACAGACATGTTACGGGACCTCTGGATTCTCCTAAATTGGATGAAGGCTCAGCCAACAACTCAGCGGCGCAGGGTGCCGCCCCACATGGCGGAGGGCTTCCAGCCCACTAGCGGGCCTTTGAGCAGCTTCATGGTCTGCAAGTGCCCCTATTGAAGGGATAAAGGTCATTGGAGGTCTGGTTGCGCGGAATAGACCAAGGAAATGGACAAGGGATTGGTCCGCGCGTCCGGGAAGGCCTACATATTCCCAACAGGGGAGAAGATGGACTTGGGGGACGGTCAGCCACCCCCAGTGCAGCAGGTTTGGGCTTGCTTCAGGTCTCCTGTCGGAGCTGCTTGGTTATTTCTTGGAATTGTTACCGCACCCAAGACATGGCAAGCTCAGTTTGTGGAGGCTGAAGTCAGGGAGTTGGCGGCAGACAAGCGGGTGGTGACAAAGAGGATGGATGTGGATGTAAAGGAAAGGCCATTGGCCCATTCCCCAAAAATTGTTCCGCAATTTCTGGTAGGCAACATGTTGCAAATTAGCTCTGGAGGGAAGAAGAAGGCCGCAGAAATTGTGCAATGGGTAATGGGGAATGAAACTCTGATACCCCTCACCCTGCAGGGGTTGGACACGGTTTTTCTGGTGGTTTTTGATGAGATGGTGCAGGCACTGAAGGAGTATGGGCACGGTTGGGTTCCAAAAACCGTCCAGCAGGTGAAAGCAGCGGAGGAGGAAGGGGAGCACGAGTTGAGCCAGTCCAAGTCCATGTTGGTGCCACTTGCTTACCTCTCAATGAAAATTGCAGGCAATAGTGGACAGCGGGTTGATGGTTAACCCGCTTCTGTCAAAGTTGGTGTATGAGTTGGGGCTGGTTTGGAGGAAGTGTTCTATGGGATTACGGGCTCTGAATGGAGGGGAATGTAAGGTAAATTGAGTAGTTGAGCAGGAGGAGGTTGAGGTTGCAAAGGTCCAGAAGCTGCTGTTGTTCCTCTTGGTTGAGTGCGGTGACATAATCCTAGGACAACCGTTTATGTTTGAATTCTGGGCGCAGATGGTGTTCAACGCAGAGCAATGGATGGAAGTGCTGATGGAAGAGGAAGTGTCCGGGGCCAGTTTTGAGACAACAATCCGCAACCCTGGGAAGGGAAAGTGGGTGCGGTTGGTGGTGGCTGGCAACAAGAGTTAATCCAACAGGGGAGATGACCGTGAGGGTCACCCTGAGGAGGATTTTGCCTAGTCAACCATGGGTGCCGTGCGGGACAGGCTCTGGTTTTGTGCAGAAGGTTGACTAGGAATGAGAAGGAGGGGGGGAAATCACCCAGTTTGGTGTCATTATATAGCCTTGGATCAGGAACTGTGTTGCGGCCTGCGTGCTCAGCATTTAGTAGGCCAGGCTCAGCAGTCAGGGTGTGCGCTTTCTCAGCAGTGGCCGCTGTGGGCTTAGCAGCAGCAGCTGCAAGGCTAAGCAGTAGGCGCAGAAAGGCCAGCATGCGGCTGCGGGTTGGGCCTGACTAGGGAGACAGGCCGCAACCAACTTAGGTATTCAACTTAGGAATGGAGCCGGCCCAAACATGTTCTTGGGCGGTTAGTTCAGGGAGGAAAGAGCGGGGCAATCATGGGGCTATGTGCATGGACAGCCGCATGCAAGCGTGAGCCAGTCACGGGACCAGGATATTCAGACGGCACATTGGGCGGATACAGAAAAGCGCGGTGCACTTTGAGTAGTGCGCAGCGGAGGGCCGCGCCATGGAAGGACAAACCGGATGTGTGTAATGGCAGGTGGGCTGAAGGGATAGGGTGTTATGGGTGTAGGGGTCAGGATTGGATCAGGGTTCTGGGTCTAGGGTTTCTTCTTTGATTGTTTTCAGATTGTTCTTGTGCTTGTACCTAGGTTAGGGCTGAGGGAGAGGAGGTTGTAGAGACTCCAAGGCATAATGGGATTATTTAGCAAATAGCTTGCTGGAAGTCACTAGAAGGGGAATTTAGTCTAATACTAATCTTTAGTAGATAGAGGTAAGCTAAGGTGGTTTTGAATTGCCTGCCCTTCCAAACTATAATAAGTCTGCACAATAATTTTTTTTAATTAGTGGCTGGTTTCTTTGAGACTTAAAATAGGTCCCTAATCAGACATAGATTATTTATTAATAGAGATTTTTTAGGAATGGGAAGACTATTCCAGGTTGGATTGGATTTTTTGCAAGCTTCCACCAATTAATAATCAAGAATTTTTGACTTTTCCTGACTATTTTTTCCAATTCCAATTAAAGGATTTAAGGGTTGACTAAAAGGTGATCAACCAGTACTAGGAGGACCCAAAGATGGGTTTGCCCACAGGGAGCTTGGCAAAAAGAAGCTTGGTTTGTTTTTCTGTTGTGCTCTTCCTTTTTTATAGTATTAATAATCAAAAATAAGGGTTTTCTCTTTTTTGAAAATAGGTGCTGAATATCAGGGCTTTTCTCAAGAACCCTTCTTCAAAAGCACCAGGGGTTTGGTCAAATGGTCAATGATAATTTTGTTTTTGATCTTTTATTTCCTTTTCCCTTGATTCTGGTTCACTAAAAAGCTGGTACTGATCAGGAAGAGGCCATAGATCTTAGGGGTCATATATCATGGGTGGGGGCTGATTCCATACTCTGGGGCTGATGACATGCTAGACAACTTGGATAGGGAAAAAGAGCCCTACTTAAATGGACAAATACTTCCTCAGGGGATGCTCAGGGCTACCCTGAGTGCGGTTCTGAGCCTCTATCTGCAACTTTGAGGCAAAGGAGGGTACAGTTACATGAGACAAATCATTCTGGTGAGAAAACGTGTAAATCAGACTGAGAGATAACTGTATTTTTTTAGTTTAATTTTTGATATTCAGGCTAAGATAAGAGATAAGAGATAAGAATGGTGTCATATGGACGCTTTTGAGTGCTTATCTTGTATAAAAAATTTATGCAGAAGTTCCCTGCAGCTTGAGTTAATTTTGCTGGTTGGGAAAAGCATGAAACATGCTTGGCAGCTGCAAGCCCTCTTTGGTAGCTTGAATGGTGTGACCTGCATGGGTTTGGTGGTGAAAATTCATGTTCTGGGTATTTCTTAGGACGCTTATGAGCCCTTATCATTTATAAAATGTTGCAGGAACTACCCGCATGCTGTTTCAATGGAATTAGTTGTAGATATATGAGGTATGCTGTTTTACTGCATGCCCTGTTGGGTAGCTTGAGAGTGTGGCTTGTAGGCGCTGTGTTATTGATATGGTAGCAAACTGAGTATCAGAGTGCGTGAGAGGACGCTTCAGAGGGTTTATCAGGTGGTGTAAGTTCCAGAAAAGTCATGTGTACTGAGTTGTTATTTCTGGTTGGTGAGAATTGAGATATACTTGGCTGCATGAGCCCCTACTTCTGTTGGTGCATGTGTGTGTGTTGTATGGTTGTAATGGTGGCAAACTGAGTATCACAGTGCTTGAGAGGACGCTTCATAGCTTTTATCTGGTTGGGAAAGTTCCAGAAAAGTCACGTGTACTGAGTTGTTATTGCTGGTTGGTGAGAATTGAGATATACTTGGCTGCATGAGCCCCTACTTCTGTTGGTGCATGTGTGTGTGTTGTATGGATAAAATGGTGGAAAGCTGAGTATCAAAGTGCTTGAGAGGACGCTTCAGAGGCCTTATCTGGTGGTGAAGGTTCCAGAAAAGTAGTGTAACTTTTTTTCATAGTTCTGGTTGTAGTGTAACATTGGTACTGATATGCTTTAAGTCCTGCTGGTATGGGGTATGTTGTTTTGTTGTGTGGTTATTTTAAGCATAATCTTTTTTTTATTATGTATTAATTTAAGACTTTTTATTAATCCATGTGACATAATCCAGTCTGTTCCAGGTATTGGGTTGTTTTTGTGACAGTTGTTGATATGGTTGAAGGGGGTTATCTGGTGATTGATTTGGTTTTTCAGGTTGGTTTGAGTTTAGAGTATATTTTATGAGGGGTTTGGAATTTATTTTTTTGACTTTAATTTGATAAAAGAATAATAATTAATAATATAAAATGATCCTGATGGCTATAGGACAGGTTTGGTTTGCCACATCCCCCTCCAGGCTCAATGCTGTCCACAGCATTTCCACATATAGACATCAGACTCCTTCTCCTCCTTTCTTCTTTTAATGTTTGGCTTAATAATTTTGATTTATTTTTTTATCATTATTCTTTCCTAGTTCATTAATTGTTGAGATATAGTAAAAGTAATGGGATCAAAAGATCCAAAAAAAAATTCCTATGTGCTCCAGTTGTTCCTGTCAAAATCTTGATGGTTTATTTCTAAGTTATATCTTCTTCATTCATCTTGTTGTAATCCTTGTAGCAATTCAAAACTTCTAAATAATCTTCTTTCTTCTTCCTAGATTTTTCAATTATAGTTGGTTTCATTTGGTAAAAGACAGGTCTCTTTATATATCTTGTGTATGGTTATTGATTCTCTTTCATTAATTTTTCTGGTTTCTGTCTTGATCTTCCCTACCCCATGTTCTTTTATGGGTCTGGCTGGGTAAGTACAGATTATATTTCCTCTTTTTTCCTTTGTTGTCTTTTACCTTCTCCATATCCTTTGTATGGTCCTTCCTGGATAAAGACAGACTTTTATTTTTTTCTGCTTTAAACTGATCATTCATTACTGTATATTTACCCTTTTTTCATCTATTCAAACTTGATAGATACCTTTTCCTCAGATGCCTACTATAATGTCTTCATTCTTGATTTTCTGGCCAAAGACTAATTTTTCTATCTTTCCTTGCTACCTTGATACTTCTTAAATCTTGAATTGGATCCAATTTGGATTTAAACTATTGTTGATATCTTCAGGCCCTTCTTTCTTCATAGTATTTCTTGATTCCTTGGTCCCAAGACTTGCATAATGAGAATCAAATCCTTAGTAAAGGATAACTTTTTTCTTTTATAGAATTTTTTTGTATAGTTTAGTTTAGTTTATTTTAGGAAGTTTAAGGTCTTACCAAGGACCTTACTCCCTTTTGATAATTCAAAAATTATAAACTAGCTAGGTTCATTTTCTGGGATCTTATGTCAAAGGAAACCTAATTTTTTGAGTTACTTATCTTGATCCTCTTCCCCTTCTTCCTCAGCTGAACTTAAATTGCCTTCTTATTTCTCTTTAGGAGCTCCATTGCTGTAGAATTTCTTTACCTGGATTTCTGCAAACCTCCTTGAGAGTTTTGTACCATCCAGTTCTTCAAGTATATAATGTACTTCATTAATTTGTTTTACTACCCTGTAGGGTCCATTCCATCTATTCTTGAAGAGTAGCCGCCACTGGGATTCCAGAGTTCTGTTGTATACCAATACCAAGTCTCCTTGCTTTAGAGGTTCCCTTATTCTATGAGCTAGCCTTCTATCCCAGTATTTGATTGAAAGTTCCCTTGATTTTTTCAGTTTTGTCTTAGATTTTTGGATTTTCTCTTCCTTCCTAGCCAGTTGCTCTGCCCTTGCCTCCAAGAGATCTGAGGTAGTTTGTACTTGGTCCCAGTCAATTCCAAGGTAGGTTTCCATTTCCAGATCAATTGGGATTACTGCTGGTTGGCCATATTGCAGTTAAAATGGGGAGAATCCTGTTGTCCTCTTGGGTGGAGATACTTTCAGCAAAATTTACAAATGGGAGGTACTCTTTCCACTTGGAGCCATTTTCCCCACAAATTTCAACCAATGCATCTTTAATTTCTTTCTGTCCTCTTTCTATCATTCCCTGAGCCTCTGGATAATATGGGGTTACTATTCTGAGATTAGTACAAATTTTCCTCATTGCCAACTGGAGCTCTTTCTTGAATTCTCCCCCTCAATCCACTGTTACTTCCTTGGGGATCCCATACCTGTATATTCATTCAGACACAAAACAAGTAGCTATGCTCCTTGAATTCAGGCTTGTACTCCCCACAGTTTCTGCACAACCTGAGAATTCATCTCCTTCCAACACCAAGTATTTCCACTTTCCTGCCTTCACATGGACTGCATCCATCCCCACTCTTTGGAACAGGGTATTTGATATAGAAGCTTTCCCCGCTTCCTTTTGCTGGAGCTTGCTTCTCTTTTGACATGCTTCACAGGATTGAACCCATTTACTGATACTTTTCTTCATTCCTTCCCACCAAAATCTGAGTTTGAACCTCCTATACGTTTCTCCAGTTCCCCTGTGTCCCATGTCTTCATGCAGGTTTTTTAGTATTTTCTTTATTTCTTCTTCTGTTGAGACCACAAGCTGGGGACCCCAGATCCCTCTTCTTCTCAGTTTTCCCTCCTCCAGGTAGAAGTTTGGTGACCTTCTTTTGATTTTCTGGAATTCCTTGTCAGTGATATCTTCAGGCCTTTTCAAAGTCCCTAGAAACTCCTTCATGTTTTTCCAGAACCCTTTTTTGACCAAGTTTAAATTCTGTTCTTCAATAATATTTACTTGCTTTATCCCTAGCTCTGGGTTTGGGGTAATCCATTCTTCATCTTCATCAAAGTCATTGTGAATCTCTTCTGGGTCTTCTGGCCTTCTAGATAGGCTGTCAGGCATTGTGAAACTCTTCCCTGGTCTATGGACCAGTTCAAATGAGAATAGCTGGATAAATGCAACCCATCTGATCATGGGGGCACTGGGTAGGATAGGGGTGTTAATCATTTCTATGAGGGATTTGGCATCCACTTGAAGTTCAAAGTGCTGGCCCCATAAAGTTGTTTGGAGCTTTTTGAGTATTTTGGAAACCCCACATGATTCCAGCTTGGACTGGGATTAATTTTTTTCTGTTTTTGAGAATCCAACTGATTTGTAATAGACTGGCCTTGGACTCCCATCTTGATCTTCCTGCATTATTACTTCCCCAACTGCTAAGTAACTTGAGTCTAATGCTAATATAATTTTACAAGCCCCTGGTTCATAGTCAAGGCTTATGAGCACTATATCTTCTCCCACTATTTTCTTGAGAAGGACAAAGGCCTCCTCACTAGTTGCATCCAACTTAAAGTCCACATCTTTCCAAGCCGATCTCCTGATGGGTTTTGATAGAGCAGAGTAATTCTTGATGAACATCCTGAAATAGGAACAAAGTCCCAAAAAGCCCGTTGCTTCTATCTTGCTCCTTGGTTGAGGCCAGCTTTGAATCTTGTTTAGTTTCTGTTCTGCTACCTTCCTCCCTTCTTGAGATACCACATGCCCCACTATGTTTAGTGCGGGGACACAGCAGGAGAACTTCTCCCCTGAGATGGTGAGTCCTACCTCCTCAATTGTGAATAGTACCATTTCCAAGGTTATGGCATACTCCCAGATAAACATCCTTATTTTGGGGTTTTCTTCTGGAGTTTCTTCTTGATATCTTGATCTGGGGCCCTTGATGCCTCCATCATCTATGAATATTCCAACATGTTCTGGTATTTCTTCTTGGAGAATCCAGGTAATTTGAGATTTGTAAACTGCTGCTGAGTTTGTGCCCCCCTGAGGTGGTCTGGTGAGCTTTGATCTTCCCAAGGTAGTCTCAAAGGTGGTCATTTGTCTTGAGGTTTTGTCTAGTTCTCTTTCATCATATCCTCCCATGATATCTACAAGCCCATAGCAGGCCCTCCCAGAGAAGGATTCTACAAATTCTTCTATCTTTGGTGGAAGCCCAGCATCATTGATGGTAACTTTGTTCAATGGTTGGAGGTCATGCACTATCCTGAGTTTTCCATTTGATTTTGCTACAGGGAAGACTGGGCTGGAGTAGCTGGAGGTGGATTGTTCATAAAGTCCAGAGCTGATCCTTTTCCTTACTAGTTCTGTAAAGGCTTGTCTAACATCTTGGGGTATTGGGATGGGTCTCTTCTGCCAAGGTTCATGGGTTATGGTGGGTATTTTGTAAGGGAGTCCATAAGAGTGTTTTAACAGTCCCCCTTCTTCTTCTGTGAAAGCAATAGCCTTTTCTCTCAAGGTCATTACATGTTGAAGAAGTTTTATTTCTTCTGATTTGAGCCATCCTTCTGTTCCTAGGTTGATCATCTTCAATCTTTCCAGAGTTATCCTAGGTGTTGGCTTTAATTCCGGGGGGTATGGTGTCAGGGGTGTTTGGTAAGGGTCCCTGGACAGAGGTGGTCTTTGGAGTGGGGGGTTGAGATCTTAAGGGATGGGCTGGTTGACTGGTCTAATTTTCTTTTCAATGG
The DNA here is from genome assembly GCA_025617555.3 of Puccinia polysora. Lineage (NCBI taxonomy): Eukaryota > Fungi > Basidiomycota > Pucciniomycetes > Pucciniales > Pucciniaceae > Puccinia > Puccinia polysora. The sequence goes on from CM062624.1 coordinate 51,956,770, forward strand.
ATTTTTATTTGGCTGCCATGGCCTGGAGGTCCATGGTGGGCTGTTGGAGGTTTTCTAAGAGGTTTTTTTATTTTTATTTATTTATTTATTCTTTCTAAAAATTTATTTATTATTATTATTATTGTTACCATTTTATTATTTTGGTTATAATTCAATTAACCACTTTTTTTTGTTTATCACTCCCTTCTCCTTTTTTTTTTTTTTTTTTTTTGGAACGCGTCTGGGCTTGTCTGCAGTTTTAGTTCTTGCAGGGAACCTGGTAAATGTTAGTTTAAAGAAAGGATGGGTCTTGAGAGCTAATCTGCAGTTGTAGGTCATGCAGGGGACCCAGATGCTACCTTGAGATAGGAAACAAATACTAAATGACTTCTGCAGTTTTAGGTCTTGCAGAGGACCTTTGTGAGCGCTTGAGAAAATGGAAAAAAGTTTGGCAAACTCTGCAGTTTCAAGTCTTGCAGGGGACCCGCATGGTCACGCAATCAAATAGGACAGGAGGGTTGTTGCGCTTAGCGGCCGTGTTGTTGATTGGGTTTGAGGTTGTGCATAGGCCCTACAGTGATTGAAGCAGAGGCAGGTTCTGACTTGATCCTTTGTTTCAAACTTGGAGTCCAATTTGGACTCTGATAAGCTTGGTTGGGGGGGGGGGTAGTGGTATTGATAAGGCCTCCTGGGGCTGGTGGCATTGTGTGCCCTGGTTTCTGGCTCTGGCAAGTGTTGGGTTGCACTTGTGATTGGTGGAGCAATGTCTCCTCAATTTTTGAGGTTAAAAGGGGGGGTTGGAAATGGCATCCCTCCCTCCTCCTTCATCAAAGAAAAAAAAATTGTTGGCCATTGTCCTAAGCCCTGAGCATGCCAATTCCCCCTTCCAACATAATGAACTACCTGCGGCTCCTTGGGGCCCTTCTTCCAAGTGCTCCTGCCCCCATCCCTGAACCGCGACTTGCTTTGGAACCTCCAGCGCTATCTTCAAGATTGTATGGGTGGCCCGGCCAACCAACCAATGGTCATCCTGTCAAGACTGCTATTCCGGTCAATAATATCCACAATGATAAGCAGGAGGCCAACCCCAATCCTTCTTCCCCTATTGGTCCGCTTGTATTGCTTGTTTCTTCCTTCTTCACTATCTATACTAACTTTCTGTTTTTTTTTTTTTTTTTTTTTTTTTTTTTTTTTTTTTTTTTTTTTTTTTTTTTTTTTTTTTTTTTTTTTTTTTTTTTTTTTTTTTTTTTGTTTTGTTTTTTTTTTTTGTTTTGTTTTTTTTTTTTTTTTTGTTTTTTTTTTTTTTTTGTTTTTTTTTTTTTTTTTTTTTTTTTTTTTTTTTTTTTTTTTTTTGATAATCCTTTGCATTGCATTGGTCAAACCTCCCAGCCCAATCGCTCCCCCGCCCAAATTTCAATGACCAGTCGTGCTTGCCCTTTGAAGGGGAGCCGTTGGTGGTTTTCCGCAACCTTGCTTGCTCCGCGGCCATATTTCTTCAATGCTGCGCCAGGAACATCAGGTCCGGAGGGTCGGAGCTGGAAGATCTATACGCCTGTTTGTATGATTCCAAGCGCATGCTTGCGCTTTTTGGTCCAAGGTGAGTTATTATTATTATTATTATTATTATTATTATTATTATTATTATTATTATTATTATTATTATTATTATTATTATTATTATTATTATTTTATTATTATTTCTTTTTTTGGTTAAAAGTGATGAGGAGCAATGCCGTTGAATCTATGGTGCGTCTCTTTTTTTTTTTTTATCTCTCTCTTTTTTTTGGAGAGTACCAAGAATACCGCTAATAACTCCCTCTTTTTTTTTATGCCCACATTTGATGGCAGAAATTTGCAAAAAAACCGCAATTGCAATTGCCTTGATTGCAGGGAAATGTGGGTCGGAGGGAGAAGCTGTTAAAGTTCAAAACAATTGGCGCAATTGATTGGGTTGTAGATGATCAGAAGTTGCTTTGGAGGTCAATCAATCAATTGTAATATTGAGCCTCCCGTTTGAGTGGTGCACGTCCATTGGTGTTGTTGTCAATCCAATTGGCCCCTTTTTTTTCTATTTCAAATCTTTGCTTTTTTTTGAAAAGGAAGCTGTTATTGATGGCCGTCATTTCCGTTCCCGCCCGTCAATTGCTTGCGAGTTTGGCAAGCCAGTTTCTTCCTTTTTTTTGTGGGGGGGCAACGTGCTGACCATTTGGTATGCCGGTTGTTATTGCAGCCGTCCTTGTCTTTTTTAGTTTTAGTTTTTTTTTTGGATTTGGTTGAATGAAATGAAAAAAAAAACTTGAATCTTGCCCTTGATTTCAGCCAGATATAAGTATACATATGTATTTCTTTTTGAAGGAAAAAAACTGGCAAGTATATATTTTCTTGCTGTGAATTTTAGAGGAATTTGCTAGTAACTATTTTTTTAGGATTTTGCTGTATATATGCTTTTTTGTTTTTATTTTTTATTTTTTATTTTTTATTTTTTTTTGTGATTTTATAATTTTTTGGTGCTTTGATCATAGGGGAATGAGTTCTGATTGTGAAAAAGTGGTGAGTATATATATATATATATTTGGAGGTACCAACAATATCACTGATACCGTGTTTTTTTATTTTATAGGATTTTTATGGGATTTTTTTGCTTTTATTTTGTGATCTTGATGGTTTTTCTATGATTGATGAGAGGAGAAAGATATGATCCTAAAAAAAGTGGTGAGTATATTCTTCTTTTTTTTTGAAATAAAAAGAGTAACAGAGATCACTGATATCTAATGAATATTACATTGGTGGTACTGCCCACCCTTTCCCTCAGCTCACCAAAGGAAACTGGAGGCTTACTTCTTCATCAATTAATCAAGTAGGGAGAAGGACTTACTCCTCTAGATACCCTGACCACCTAATATGGTCTGGTATCACCTGGTACATTACAATTAAGCATTTCATCCAGTCTTTGGCCCATTCTTCACCATAGTACAAACTGTACCTGATGACCCAAGGAACCTTTCCATAATGGGATGGCCAATCCCCATCAATCAGAAGAACATTAGTGGCTTGGCTATTGATTAAATCAATAAATTCAGAGTTGTCCAAGCCTGATCCAGGTAACTCCTCCCAGTTTTCTCCCTCCATTTATTTCAGGTTGGTCCAGAATCCTCCAAATAATCTTTGGAAATTCTCATGGTTCTCTTCAGCTTCCATTTTATCAAGGAGATCATTACAAGTCCTGTCAATTGGTTCTTCTGCATAGATTGATGTGGTGAGAATATTATTTTTCCAAGGATTGCGTAAGCCTTCCAAGTTTATTTCAGGTATATCCTGTCCACTGGTCCAATCTCCTTCATGGTATCCTTTGGCCTCTAGGCTTGCTGCAATGCTATTCATACCCATTGGTCTTTTTGATGATGTCACCTGCCATCCTGCTTGATTTGGTGAAAAGATTGGGATGCATAACTTCTCCCGTTCTGCTATTTCATAGCTTAGGACTTCTTGTTTATGTTTGGATAATTCCAGCCTGACTTTATGATCCACCAAGAAGGGTCTTCCAAGCACTGTATGCATTGATCCTTTGGCTATGAAGAAGTGAGCAGACTTGGGTTCCCCAGGAGTTATCTAAAACATTGTTCTTTCAGCCAAACCAATTAGTGGGGTTGAGTGGCCTCCAATTCCTGTAACCCTCATGAATAATTCCCTGGACACCAAGCCTGCCTGTATTGCCAAATGTTCAGGTATGACATTTAATTCAGCACCAGTATCTACCAGGGCCCTTATCTTCTTTCCTTTGATCCAAATGTCTATAAATCCCAATGGGCAAGCATAAGTGATATTTCTGCCAATGGAACATGGATATTCTTCATCAGAATAGTCTTCAAAATGGTGCTGGCATCCATTAATCCCCCTATTGTTTTTTCTGGCTGATTATTTAGATGCTTTCTTCAAGTCCAAGGTTCCTTCAGCAGTCATATCTTTTAAATGCTGGAAGAAGTTTGGTGCAACTGAAAGGAGCTCCTCCAAGGTAAGATTAAAGCTTTGTTTTAATATTTTCTTCTTCAGGCTTTCTTAAATCTTGGTTCCTCCTTCAGTATATACTAGTTCTGACCTTTCCTTGTTCACTTCCACAGGTTCAGTTTCAGGTTTTTTCACGGGTTCTTCTGGGGGGTCTTCTTCTTCATCTGAGTCCTGGCCATCCTCCTCAACCCATGTTCCTGGATAACTTACTCTTCTTTTCCTGGACCCAACCTCCTTGACCGGTGCTGAAGGTTGATTTTTTTGCTCTGGGGTGTCTTGGTTTACTGGCTTGGGATTTCCCTGGGACTTGTCAGCCAATCTCTGGGACTTCCTCGTTCCCCATTGGACTTGAGATTCCTTCACATTTACTTCTGGTGGTGTCCAAGCTTCCCAATTTACAGTCTCCAAGAATGCTGCAACATTGGATGGTTCCTCCTTCTTCTGGGGTTCTTCAAACTTAAGGATCTTTTGGTTTTCTGAGAACTTCTTCACTTGGTCTCTGGCTGTTTCCTGGCTACTCAGTGGTACTGGTTCCCCATTTGGAAAGAAAAAACTGGATCCTTGCTTGAACACTTTCCTGTTCTTGAGGTCCTCTGAGAGATATGGAAAGGTGAACTGGGTATGGAACTAATCCTTGCAGTAGTTGCATCTGACTGGCCATCTGGGTCCTGCATTGATAACTGGGGGTCTGAAGTTTGGTGCCATTCCTTGGTTGGTCCTTTCAAGATGTGGTGGTGCCTGCTTCTGATTTAAAGCCATGGTGAGCTTGGTGATTTCTTCTTTCATCTTTAAGAGTTCATCCATTCCTGATGGCTGGAATTTGACTTCTTTCTTAGGTTCCACTAGGTTCTGGCTGGATGGTCTAGGTGCTTCTTCTTCATCCACATCCCATAATGCCAAAGTCATTTTCACAAATTCCTTCAAGGTTTCCAGGTCAGGGGGAAGGTATCTTCCATCCCTTGCAATCTTGATTCTACCTGCATGGGCCAATTCTCTGTTAAACTCCCTCCTAAGATCAGTGGAAAAGGCTTTCCATAGGTTCTCTCCACTTTCCCAGTTGGTTTGTCATACGCCATCCTAATGAAATAAAGTACCATCTTCTCATAATTACCAAGAAACTTTTGGAAGTCCTTTTTGGTCTTGATTCTTCCCTGATCTTGAGTAAGTCTGAGCAATCTAGGTATGGAGTCCTCATTAAACCTTCTAAGGGGGGTAGCTGTGCCCAATTTCCTATTCAACTCCTTCTTCAAAAGGTCCCAGTCTCCATATTCATGTCCTTCCATATCCTCAACAGATTCCATAATCTTTTTGTCTTGGACTAGAAAGGGTAATTGCAAAGCTATATCTAATCCTCCAGCCTTCTGAATTATAGCAAGTTTCTAAATTCTTTCAATGAACTGTTCCACCTCTGTTTCATCAAATTCAATATCTACCTTTTTTCCATCTAATAATACTCAATTTTGTTCATCATTCTTGATCATTGAATTATCCTTGGATGTGCCTCTGGCTGGGATTCTTTCAGTGTACTGGCTCCTTATTGCTTCTCTTCTTTCCTCTCTAGTTTGAGGAAATATTTTTATTCCTGGACTAATGGAGGGGGTTTCTGATTCTTCCATGGTCCTTTCTTGCATTCTTCCAAATGGTGGTCTTGGGGTGGAGGTCTGAAATCTGGTTTTTTGTTGTGTATAAGGGGTTTCTGGGATGCCTTGTGCTGTTCTTTCTTCAAGGATTTGTTTTAGGACTTTGGAAATTTTGGCAAGATTCTCTCTCATTTCTGATGCCATTTCTTGCTGATTTGGAACTCTCTCCTGGTCTTCCTCTTGCTTTTCTTGGGGTCCACTGGGTAGTTTGGGTTTTTCTTTCAGTTCTTGCTCCATCCTGGTTATTGAGGAAAGTGCTCCTTGGTTATTATCTTCAAAACCTTCAAGTTGGTCCTTGAGGTCCTTTAATATCTAATGAATATCTCTTCCTTTAGTTTCCAAAATATGTGGTAGTTTAAAGGAGCTAATTTTCCGAAAATATTTTCTGTTATAGGTAATAACTAATCATTCCAAAGGAAATTGGCCACTGTTGGGAAACCAATTGTAGAGACCTCAATGGATAATGGGATTATTTAGCAAATAGCTTGCTGGCAGTATTTAGAAGGGGAATTTAGTCTACTACTAATCTTTAGTAGATAGAGGTAAGCTAAGGTGGTTTTGAATTTCCTGCCTGTCCAAACTATAATAAGTCTGCACAATAATTTTTTTAATTAGTGGCTGGTTTCTTTGAGACTTAAAATAGGTCCCTAATCAGACCTAGATTATTTATTAATAGAGATTTTTTAGGAATTGAAAGACTATTTCAGGTTGGATTGGATTATTTGCAAGCTTCCACCAATAAATAATCAAGAATTTTTGACTTTTCATGAGTATTTTTTCCAATTCCACTTAAAGGATTTAAGGGTTCACTAAAAGGTGTTTAATCAGTAGGACCCAAAGATGGGTTTGCCCACAGGGAGCTGGGCGGAAAAGAAGCTTGGTTGGTTTTTCTGTTGTGCTCTTCCTTTTTTATAGTATTAGTAATCAAAAATAAGGGTTTTCCCTTTTAAAAATAGGTGCTCAATATCAGGCCTTTTCTCAAGAACCCTTCTTCAAAAGCACCAGGGGTTTGGTTGAATGGGCAATGATAATTTTGTGTTTGATCTTTTATTTCCTTTTCACTTGATTCTGGTTCACTAACAAGCTGGTACTTATCAGGCAGAGGCCATAGATCTTAGGGTTCATATATCATGGGTGGGGGCTGATGCCATACTCTGGGGCTGATGACATGCTAGACAACTTGGATGGGGCAAAAGAGCCCTCCTTAAATGGAACAATACTTCCTCAGGGGATTCTCAGTGCTCACCTGAGTGCGGTTCTGAGCCTCTCTCTGCACTGTTGAAGCACAGGAGGGTACAGTTACATGAGACAAATCATTCTGGTGAGAAAGCCTGTAAATCAGACTGAGAGATAACTGTATTTTTTTAGTTTAATTTTTGATAGTCAGGATAAGATAAGAGATAAGAGATAAGAATGGTGTGATATAGACGCTTCTGAGTTCTTATATTGTATAAAAAATTTAAGCAGAAGTTCCCTGCAGCTTGTGTTAATTTTGCTGGTTGGGGAAAGCATGAAACATGCTTGGAAGCTGCAAGCCCTCTTTGGTAGCTTGAATGGTGTGACCTGCATGTGTTTGGTGGTGGAAATTCATGTGCTGGGTGTTTCTTAGGACGCTTCTGAGCCCTTATCATGTATAAAATGTTGCAGGAACTACCTGCATGCTGTTTCAATGTAATTAGTTGTAGATATATGAGGTATGCTGTTTTAATGCATGCCCCCTTGGGTAGCTTGAGAGTGTGGCTTGTAGGTGCTGTGTGGTTGATATGGTGGCAAAATGAGTATCAGAGTGCTTGAGAGGACGCTTCAGAGGCCTTATCTGGTGGTGAAGGTCCTAGAAAAGTCATGTGTACTGAGTTGTTATTTCTGGTTGGTGAGAATTGAGATACACTTGGCTGCGTGAGCCCCTACTTCTGTTGGTGCATGTGTGTGTGTTTTATGGTTGGAATGGTGGCAAACTAAGTATCAGAGTGCTTGAAAAGACGCTTCAGAGGGCTTATCTGGTGGTGAAAGCTCCAGAAAAGTCATGTGTACTGAGTTGTTCTTGCTGGTTGGTGAGAATTGAGATATACTTGGCTGCATGAGCCCCTACTTCTGTTGGTGCGTGTGTGTGTGTTGTATGGTTGGAATGGTGGCAAACCAAGTTTCAAAGTTATTGAGAGGAAGCTTCATAGCTCTTATCTGGTGGTGAAAGTTCCAGAAAAGTCATGTGTACTGAGTTGCTATTTCTGGTTGGTGAGAATTGAGGTATATTTGGCTGCATGAGCCCCTACTTCTGTTGGTGCATGTGTGTGTGTTTTATGGTTGGAATGGTGGCAAGCTGAGTATCAGAGTGCTTGAGAGGACGCTTCAGAGGCCTTATCTGGTGGTGAAGGTTCCAGAAAAGTAGTGCAACTTGTTTTCATAGTTTTGGTTGTAGTGTAACATTGGTACTGATATGGTTTAAGTCCTGCTGGTATGGGGTATGTTGTTTTGTTGTGTGGTTATTTTAAGCATAATCTTTTTTGATTATATATTAATTTAAGACTTTTTATTAATCCATGTGACATAATCCAGTCTGTTCCAGGTGTTGGGTTGTTTTTGTGACAGGTGTTGATATGGTTCAAGGGGGTTATCTGGTGATTGATTTGGTTTTTAAGGTTGGTTTGAGTTTAGAGTATATTTTATGAGGGGTTTGGAATTCATTTTTTTGACTTTAATTTGATAAAAGAATAATAATTAATAATATAAAATGAGTCTGATGGCTATAGGACAGGCTGGTTTACCACAACGTCAAAGGCCGCCTCCCTCAGCGCAAGCTGGGGGGGGGGGGGGGGGGGGGAGGAGCAAAAAGGAGGAAGGAGGAGGAAGAAAATCATCATCACCTTCTCTCTATCTCTCTCTCACCCCTTCTTGCTCTCTGAAGGAAGCATCATCAGACCTTACAGACGCTAGAATCATAAACTCCGCAACCAAGGGACAACTTTGTGAGGGTTAACCTCAAACTTTTCCACAGCAGAGGGCGCAGTGGACAGAAGTAAGTTCTCTTCCTCAGGAGGCACCGCTGGATGGTACTGTGCTTCAAAAACCCTACCATAGTGCCAAACTTTTGAGTGAAGGCAAGAGCAAGGGTTTGATTTTTGGCACAATTTACAAAAAGGATAGTGGGTGTGTGCAGATGGTCAGGTGTAACATGGGATGGTACAAGTCTGTTGCACACAGGTTCCAGCCTTGGAACAAGCCAATGCCGTAGGGATTGAAAAGGCTTCTTTGAACAATCTTCTGTTCTTGGGATCTCTGGGAAAGTCCTGTGAAGAAGTGTGGGTTGTTAACATGGTTGGCACAGATCACAGATGAACTGATTGAGTTGCTTAATTTTTGACCAATGGGGTGGTTGAGCATGGAGGAGAACAGTTTGTTGGTGTTGGTGTTGGTGCTTTGCCAGAAGGCCCTTGCCTTTGAACGCAATGAGCGCAGATTGTTGAAGGGAAAGGTCTGCAATCCCTACTCAATTCCCACGGTGTGACACAAGCCCTGGAAAATCAATCCAATTCCAATTCCTTGGACCATTTGGGAACCCTTTTTGGAATTGGTCCGGGAGTGTGTGAGGAGGGGGGTGTATGAGCAGTCCACCTCAAGCTACTCTAGCCCAATTTTTGTGGTGGTCAAGCAGGAAAGAAAGTTACTTAGGATTGTTCATGACCTACGGTGGCTCAATTACTTCACTATTCAGGACACGGGACTTCCCCCACGCGTGGAAAAGTTCCTGGAATTGATAGCCAGGCGCGCGTGTTACGGATTGTTTGATGTGATGGGCGGATACAATCAGCGCAAGCTTCATTCCAACTTGTGGCTGCTAACCGTGTTCAAGACGGGATTGGGAAGGATGCAGCTAACGCGGTTGCCACAAGGCCTTGCGGTCTATAAGGCCCAGATGACTTGGATTTTGTGAGACAAACTTCCAGAAGGCGTCCTGATTTTCATTGAAAACATGGGAATCAAAGGTTCAAAGAAGGATTACAGAGGCTCCGAAGATCTGTCGTTTCATCTGGGAGTATGCAGAGACGCTGGAGAGGATCCTGTTCTGGATCAAAAAGGCAAGGCTCAGGGTGTCAGGGAGTAAATTGGCAGTCTGCATTCTGGTGTTGAAGGTACTAGGGAATGTGGTGGCTTTTGACAGTAGGAGAATTGCGGCAAAGAAGTGGAACACAGTCCTTGATTGGCCAACCCCCCAGACACCATTGCACATCCTTCAATTTCAGGGGCTATGTAGCTACTTCCACATGTTCATCAAGTGGTTCCCAGAGGTTGCAAGCCCCTATGTGCACTGACGCAGAAAGGTGCAATGTGGGAATGGAAGGCCAGGTGTGACATGGTGTTTGAAAAACTCAAGGAAATTTTTGGAAACAATATAGTCCTCCAGGACCTTGACTACGGTGCGGGGGGGATCCGCTTGGCGGTTAACTCAAGCGATTTTGGTGCAGGAGGAGGATGGTAACAATAGGCCGGTTCTCTTCTAGTCCGTTACCTGTACCACAAAGGAGAGTTGGTATTTGCAGCCAAAGTTGGAACTATGCAGGGTCACTAAGATTGTGTGAGGGCTCCAGCATCTGCTTTGGGGTGTGCACTTTGAGCTATTGGTAGACGCGGAGGCCTTGGGGCAGTGTGGTGGTATTTTTTAGATGCAAGTTGGAATTTGCTGCACGCTCAGAAATGGGTGTGGCTTTGCCGCAGTAAGCCTTGCTGAGGGCTCAGAAGCAGTTGAATCCGGATCAGCATCTGAAGAGGCAGGGGGGATTGGATTGGATCCAAAAGATTGTGTGGATCCCCCGGATGTATCTTGGATATCTTGAAAGGCGCGTCAGGCAGATGCAGACATGTGCGGGGGGCTCCCAGTTGGGTGCGGCGCAAGGGCTGCGTCATGAGAAGGAAAAACCGGGTGGAAGTAATGGCAGGCAGGAAATACAGATGGATATGGGGTATGGGATGGGGTTGGGAGGATAGAGTTGGGCTAGGGTTCTGTTCTTAGGGGTTGTATGTCATTATTCTTGTTTGCTTGCGGTTGTACCTAGGTTAGAGTTGAGGGGAAGGCTACTTAAACCGCACCCTCAACCCAGATGCGGAGGATGGAATATATTGGATAGGATTGGATCATCATAGGCTTTGAAAGGATCTTTACTCTCATCTCTCTATCTCTCAGTCAAAGGGTGAACAGTTGCACTCAGGTTTTACAGACGCAAGGGATCAATAACTTCCAAACTTGGGAACCATTAAAGGAGAAGTCTCCTTCTGAATTCCACATCTGGGGGTCTGGCTGGCAAGTAAGTTTTTGTTCCTTGTCTCTTGAAACTAACAAGAGCAATGTCACAGTACCACCGATTGACCATTGCGGGGTTGTCTAATGTTACCCCCACTCCTCTTCCTACTCCTCCTCTGGCTTCTTAGAAGAAACCTTCATCAGGGGCGGGATACGGTGTCCCTTGATCCAACAATGGCGCCAATCAAAAGCCTGTTTGCATCAGGCCGCAGGAGTATCTGCACATTTGGTTCAAAACTGAGGACATTGAGCAATTCCTTGCGCAATACAAAGGAATTTCCAACCCAGAAGGTGTGATGGGTTCAGATAATGCTTGGCTTGTTGTCCTTTTCATCACCAACAAAGAGAAGCTTTGGGATGTGTAATAGATGGAAGGATACAAGGAACTTGATTGGCCAAAACTGAAGGCAGAAATATTGGCGCCGTGGGGAAGGCACAAACCTTGGTTTTGGGAGAGCAACTTTGAGTGAGCCGCGGCGGAAGCAAGCACAAAAGGTGGAGTCCAGAGGCGGGCGCTATTGGGGGAGTATGTAGCAATTTTTGACTGGATCTATTGCTACCTGGCAAAGAACAAGGTGATATTTGGGCAGACAGGCGCAATGAATAGGGCGTTTTTGGGAGGACTTGGTCCCCAACTCTGCGCCTGGGTTCAGCAGCAATTGTACAACAACAACTTGATAAAGAGGTTGTTGGATGGGAGTATTGCGCTTCTTCTGGACATCCTTATCATCCGTTGGGCGGTGGAAAGCAAGTTATACTTGGAGGAACTGATGGAGGACACGGCAAGATTGTTCCCAAAGGGGTCAAAGAAGTCCGCTTTCCACACTCTGGAAGCACCAAAGCAGGCTCCGGTTGTAGGCCCCTCAAAAACAAAACGCGCTTTGGCAACATCACTGACAACGGGCCTGGAGATTAGCAAAATGATGGAATTGATGAAGGATCTACGGATCTTCCTAAGTCAAATGTTTTCAGCGCAGCGCAATTGGCCTCCTCACATTGGGGGACCTCTTTTGCCATTCAATCCGCCCGCCCCGCAGTTATGAAATTACTGCAGGGACAAGGGGCATTGGTGGTTGGGGTGCAATGACATGACAAGGGACCTCAAGGCAGGATTGGTTTGACTGGTGGGAATGGGATTCATGTTCCTGATTTGTGAGCAGATCTCCACTGAACCTGGGAATTCAACCGTCATGGAGCAAGTGCACGCGCAAGGTTAGAATTTTGGGGTAACTGCTCAAGCTTTGCTTGGGATTGTCACTGGTCCTGGGGTATGGAAACTACTCTGCGCGGAGGCAGAAGTAAGGGTACTAGCAACGGAGGTGCCCGCAGCAATGGAGAGGATGGATGTGGATGCTAAAGAGCGGGTACCTCCGGTAGCTCCTAAGCCAGTTTTGCATGTTCCAGAAACTGACGGGTGGCTTCAGAATTCAGTAAGGAAGAAGAAGGAAGTGGAGATTGTGCGCAGAGTGATGGGGAACAAAACAACTATTCCCTTGAACTTGAAGGAGTTGGTAGAGGTGTTGCCAGTGGTGGTGGATGAGATGGTTCAAGCCCTGAACGATTGCGGACACAATAGGATCCCTCCAATGGTGCAACGGGTGAACTTGGCTCAGGATGATGCGGAGCGCAAGCTAGAGGGGATGAAATTGGTTTCAACTCTGCTGGCTTATGCTCCAATGAAGATTTCTGGAAGGAAGGTGTGGGAGCTGGTGGATAGAGGTTCTATGGTGAACCTCCTTCCATCTAGATTGGTTGATGAATTGGGATTGGTTTTGCGGAAATGCACAATGGGGAGTTGCGCGCTTAATGGCGGGGAATTTTGTGTGGATGTGGTTGTGGAGGAGGAAGAGGTTGAGGTTGCAAGGGTCCGTAAACCACTTTCTTTTCTATTGGTTGATTGCGGGGAGGCTATTTTAGGACGGCCATTCATTTTTGGGTTCCAAGGGCGAATGAAGTTTGATCCAGAGGTGGGGACAGAAGCCTTGACGGTAGAAAATTTGTCCGGCGGGAAATTCAAAACAAGGATCTGCAATCAAGGGTTGGGGAAGTGAATGCGGGATTTGGCAAGAGGAGAAGAGGAGGACCCCTGCATGGATTTGGTTTGCAAGGGTGGGCCAGAGGTGGATTTTCACTAGTCACCCAAGGTTACCGCACGGAGCAAGCTCCGGATTTGTGCGGGCAGTTGACCAGTGAGGAGCAAGTGGGAAGTAGGGAGGAAGTGCGGGACGCGTAAGCGCTGGAACTAAGCCCCCTTCCTGAGTATGCATTGCCGGGATGTACTTTGCAAAAACACTATCATTTTCCCACGCTTGTGAGCAAAGGAAAAAGCTGCGGTTTGGTTTTGACTAGGATCTATGGTAACGGATTCATGCAGATGGTGCAGTGCAATTTTGGGAAGTATAAGCCGGTTGCGCCTAAGGTCCTTCCCTGGAACAAAGCAATGCTGCAGGATCTGAACAGACCATTCCAACAAATCCCTTGGTTGCGGGATCCTTGTAAACCTCTGCTGAAGGTGTCAGGATGGGTATTGCAATTGGAGCAGATTACAGATGAGCTGTTTTCTGCCCTTAATTTTGGACTTCTAGGCTGGTTAAGCACGGATGAACAGGATTTGCTGACATTGGTACTTGTCCTCTGGGAAAGAGGGCTCGCGTTTGGACCTGAAGAGCAGGGACTGTTAAAGAGAAAGATAGGAGACCCTTATGTGATTCCAAGGATTCCCCATGAGCCTTGGCAGATCAAGCCAATTCCAATTCTGCAGGCGCTTCAGGGGCCCTTCTTGGAGCTGGTGCGCAAGCATGTAGGAACAGGCCTTTACAAGAAATTGAAATCAAGTTACTTGAGTCCAATCTTTGCAGTGTTTAAGCAGGATGGGAAGTCATTTTGGATTGTTCATGATCTGCAGAGGCTTAATTTGTTTACAATCTGAGACGCGGGACAACCTCCGCGCTGTGGTGCTCCAAAACCTAACCTATAGCCATCAGACTCACTTTTCTAGTATATGTAACGCTCAAATCATCAAAATAACCTCAGAAATGGATTCTACACCAAAAATAACCCCTAGTCACTCAGCCAAAGTACCCCCTATCTCTAATGGTTTAGAAGATACAGCTCAAATCAACCCTAGCCTACCCATACCCCTACCAGGTGTCACAGACCAGTAAAGATTCATGGACATAACCTGGATGCCTCCAAGTAAATACCACATACAGTAAACCCATACATCACCAAATAAACCTGCAGCAGTATACATAATTAATATATGCAAGACCCTGCATGCAGAACCAAACAAACAGCTGTATACAGGAGCAATATATGCAAGGCACTGCATGCAGCATAAAACAAACAGCTGTATACAGGAGCAATATATGCAAGGCACTGCATGCAGCACCAAACAAACAGCTGTATACAGAAGAAATATATGCAAGACACTGCATGAAGGACCAAACAAATGACCAACCACCACAATACAGAAGTAATCTATGCAGGGGGCACCTGTATCAATGCAGCACAGCAATGCATGCAAGGGTGTACATGCATGTAGATCCTGCACAGCCTCCATCTCTGACCAGCCAAAATGCCTCATGAACTGTATTCAATGTATCAGGGAGACCCTCAGGGGCAGCCCTGAGGGCAGTATTTTCTATGAATAGAGGGCCTCTCTCCCCCATCCAGGCACCATCAGTTCCCCCCATCCTTCCCTACAGGGGATCACCATGCCTCCTAGGCACCCTTAACCCATACTTTTACTACTCTCAACCATTATCCCATAACCCATACTGTCATCATCACCAATCCCATATCCCATACCATCACCATCACCATCACCATCATCATCATGATCAACCACCACCATTCCCCTGGATCATCCACCATCATCAACACATAGTTTTGACCATGACCCAATCCAATAACCCATACTTTTGACCATCCACCACCACCATTATTTACTCCATACCCCATAACTTTGAACATCACCACCATGTGCCCATATCTTGAACATCATCACCATCCCTCATCATCACCTAACTTGACCATCATCCATCATCATCATCACCTACCATCATCATCATCAGTCATCATCATCATCACCTACCATCATCATCATCAGTCATCATCATCACCTACCATCATCACCATCAGTCATCAGCATCATCCATCATCATCATCACCTACCTTGACCATCATCACCATCTTCATCACCTACCTCATCCATCATCATCATCATCAATCAATCATCACCTCCATCACCATTAGTCACCAACTGTAGGCTCAACCATTTCAACCTTAATTCAAATCATCACCTGTATCATCAAAGGAGGATAAATCAGTAACCAATAAAATAAATATAAAATATAAATATATATATAAAGGATAAGGCTAGAGAAAGGATTCTTCCCTTACTCAGCTTCATTCCTTCAATTCTCTATCTGTTCCACCACTTTTCCTTATCAAGCTTGAATACATTGATCCTAGGTCTGATAGAGACTACTATAGTAGCAACTCTACTTGAAAATCAGCCACCAGTTCTCTTTTCTTTTATTTTTGTGAGGCTACTATAGTACTCAGAGTGGCAGGCAATTCAAAACCACCCTTAGTATTCCTCTATCTTATTTGTAGTTGTAATACTAAATTCCCCCTCAAGTGACTGCCAGAAAGCTATTTGCTAAACTTTACCCAATCTCAAAGGAGTCTCCACATCTGGTGTCCCAACAGTGGCCAATAATCTTCATTTTGGATCAAATAAACTCAAGCTCAACCATTAGGAGTAATTCAACAGGAACCTTTCAAGACCAAGGATTTGAAGCACCTCTTAGGGAAAGGATCAAGAATCTAGTCAGTAAAAAAAGGAAACCCTCTCATTGGATCAAGAAAGCATGGCCTCAGAAGAATCAAACTCAGCAGATACCACCATGGACAGAACCAAGGAGCAGGAGAAAAAAATCATTGAAAAGTCCAAGGAGATCCAGGAGAATAGAAATAAAATGAAATCAATGCAAGAATCACTGGACAATATTTCACAAATGTTCAAAACCTTCATGGAAAATACCCAGGAAAGAACCATGCAAGGAATACCAGAAACCCCATTTACCCAATCAGTTAGGTTCACCTCTACCTCCAGGACTGGAATCAGACAAGGCCCAGTCAGAATATTATCAGAATCAGACCCACAATTAGATATTCCAGAGGTTAGCACATTCCCAGGTCAAACTGAAGAAGAAAGAAACCATCAGCACTCCCAGTTCATGTCTATGGATCATCACCAAAGAAATAATATTATGGACCCCCCCTCTCCAACAAACTCTAGGATCAAGGATGTCCAGAATGGAGCAGTTTCAGATACTTCCAAATCACAAATTGAATTCAATAGAACTGAAGTGGAACTCTTCATTAACAGGATTGAAAAATTGGCAGAACTTCATGGGGCTGGAGGGAAGGACTTAGCCCTGCAGTTACCTTTTATCATCAAAGGAATCAAACTCAGGGAGTCTGTGGACAACATGGATGGGCATGAAACCAGGGACTGGGATCTCCTTAAGAAGGAAATGAAGATAAAGTGAGGAAGGGCCACACCCCACAGAAGATTCAATGAAAATTCCATACCAAAACTACTCAAACACACCCAGGAGAAAGGAGTTATCAGCACCCAAGAAGAATACAGAAAAATTATTGGAAACTATCAAGAAATGGTTGTCTACTTCATTAGGATGGGGTATGATAATACCAACTGGGAAAAGGGTGACATACTTTGGAAGGCCTTATCATTGGAACTCAAGAGGGAAGTCACCAGAGGACTGGTTCAAGCCAGGAAAATTAGGAAGTCCCTTGATGGGTGCTATTTAGCTCCAGAATTGGGAATATGAAAGGAAAATGTGGAAAAAGCTCTGACCCTGTGGGATATTTCTGAAGGAAATGAGTCAAGCCAAGAAAAGAAAGAAGTTAAGAAGGAGGTAAAATTTCAGCAAACTGTGGACAACAAGGAAGAAATAAAACAACTAAAGGACCAAGTCAATAAACTCACCACTGCTCTCAACAACCAAAAACCAGCACCACCACATTTTGACAGGTTAATAGGGCAACAACCCTATAGGGCACCAGGAGTCTCCACCCTTGCTCCAAGATGGCCTCCAAAATGTGATTATTGCAGAGATGAAACTCACACTTCCTATACTTGTACAGAGCTTAGTGAGGATATAAAATCCAAGAAATTTATCAAGTTAGGCCCAAACTACTACTACCCAAACCAACAACCCATCCCAAATAACACACCTGAAACATTAAATGAATTGGTCAACAAGTTTCATGCCTAAAACCACCCAAAAAAAGAAACCACCAACCAACCAAAACCAGAGGAGAAGACAGTTCCAGTAACTGCAGTCCTTCAAGTTGGTGAATGGGGATCCTGGCAGCCACCAGAAGTCAACATCCCAGAACACCAACAGCAGATCCAGTTTGGTATAAGGAAATCACCTAGACTCAACCCCTCCCAAAACCATCAGAAAGGGCCAGAGGACAAAGCAGATGGATCAAAGAAGAAGAAGGAAGGAAAGGCCACAAGAAAGAGGAAACCAAGTTACCCTGGAGCCTGGATAGAGGATGACCAGGAAGATTCAGCTTCAGAGGAAGAAGAATTCCAGCCCACCCAAGGAGAATCCACCAGCAGGGCAAGGGACATCAATGAAAATGTGGAACCTGAAGGTGAGAAATCCTCAAGAGACCTGGAA
Organism: Puccinia polysora; assembly: GCA_025617555.3. Taxonomy (NCBI): domain Eukaryota; kingdom Fungi; phylum Basidiomycota; class Pucciniomycetes; order Pucciniales; family Pucciniaceae; genus Puccinia; species Puccinia polysora. The sequence goes on from CM062624.1 coordinate 51,974,412, forward strand.
ATACCAAAAAATATGGATGAGTTCAAAATTGGGACAAATTTAAAGAAAAAGATACTCAAGAAGACTTTCACACTTACCTTGGAGGAACTCTTGGCCATCTCACCTAAATTTCTCCCACTACTCAGAATACCAACATGGAGGAAGGGATTACAGAAAAATTACCTGAAACAGAAATCAAGAAGGTTAAAGCTTTTCAACCCCATTTAGATCCAGATGATGAAGATGAATGGTATGGACTCAGGCAAAACCTTACCTATTCTTGTCCTCTTGGATTCATAGAAATTTGGATCAAGAACAGGAAGGTAAGAGCTTTGGTGGATAGTGGAGCTGAACTAAATGTCATCCCTGAACACCTGGCCAACCAAGTAGGGTTGGTAACCAAAGAAATTTTGATGGACATTACTGGAATTGGAGGGAACTCAACCCCTTTGATTGGACTAGCAGAAAGGATTCCATTTGAAATTAACCCAGGGGAACCAAGACTGGCCAACTCTTTTGTAGCAGAAGGGAGTGTTCATACTGTTCTTGGGAGACCCTTCTTGGCTGAATATAAGGTTAGGCTGGAGCTGTCTCAAAAGAGGGGTGAAATCCTCAGTTATGAACTACCTGGAGGGGAGAGGTTATGTATACCAATTTGAAAACCAGGTCAAGCAGGATGGAAAATGGAGCCACCAAGGAGATTGAACAGAGCTGGAATGACCCTCAGGAAGGTTCACTGGGAGGACCTGATTGGAACAGATGAAGAAATGGAAGAAGGAGAAATCAAGGAAGACTTCAAGAGGAATGAAGGTGTAACCAAGATGGAACTGGACCAGTCACCAACTCAGTGTCAACAAATGGAATGGGGAAGGAGTCTGGGAAAGACAGAAGAACTGGATGATACCACAGAAAACCCATGGGAGGAATGGACATCAAATAACCCACCAGGAAACTTGTTCAAAAAGGTTTCCTCAGAATGGCTCACTCAAGAAGAAAATCCAGAAAACAAAACAGCAATGGAAACCTTACCTGGCTGGGGACTTACTAAATTAAAGTTCATGGACATACTTTCAGGCATTGGTTCTCTTGGCTTCCTCAAGAATGGCAATTGGGACTCATATTATGGATATATCTCACCAGAATTCTGGGTAGGCTTGTACTACCAAGAGCCTTGGGCAGAGTATTGGACTGAGGGGATCATCCTCTGGAAAGAAGAGAGCATCCAAAGGTATTGTGACCACTTTAGGGAAGTACCACATCACCTTCTTTACTGGTTTTGGTTGCAGGAAAAAAAAATAATAATAAAAAACATGTATTTCCTATTTTGCTTTCTGTTTGACTCCTGTACGACTACAGCAACCTATTCTCCCAGTAAAAAAAGAAAAAGAAAGAAAAAAAAGGGCAAAAAAAAAATTCTGACAAAATTCCTCTTCAGGGGGAGTGGGTGCCTCTTTTCCCTAGCTTTCATCCAAAAAAAAAAAAAAAAAAAAAAAAAAGGGAGGAAAGAGAGTGGGTCAGTTCAAACCTAAATAAAATAGAAAAAAATAAATAAATATAAATAAAAAAAATGATAAAAAAAAGGAGGAAAGAAGGCAAGAAAGAACCAAAAATCTGAGCTTACGGTTTATTTGATACGCATAATTAGCAAATTGAAACAGTAAATAAAAACAGGGGTTTTTTATTTTGTATTTATTTTTTTTTCTCTCTGATTTAAATTTCCTTTTTTCTGTTGTTCTCTTGTGACTGATGCAGAAGTAGGCCATTGGCACTTGCCAATGAGCTGAGGGAAAGGGTGGGTAGTACCACTATATCTTTTTTCCTTTTTTCCTTTGCTTCTGTTTTTCCTGTTTTCCCAAAACAAAACTAGGGACATCCGCTTGCTAAAGAAGAGAGTATCTGGCACTCCTGGGTAAAACAAGATATTATAGAAAGCAGCAGCATTCATTTAGGAAGGCTTGGCAAAAGAAAAAAAAAGGAAGGTGAAGGAAGCAAATGAAGCAAGGAACTTAATGGTAAGCGCGGAAGCGGTCAAACCAATTGTTAAATTCACCCAACTCCTTGTGGATATCTTCAACGGTCATTTGGGGGGGGGACCCCTTGGGGAGGCTATTTGTGAGGCGCCAGAGGGCCAAGTGAATGCAGTTGAAACTCTTGGAAACGGCAAGAGGGAGCTGCGGAGGAGAAGGTGGAAGGGGGGATGGTGAGTTTGGGCAAAGGAAATTTGGAACGGTGGAGCTGAGCCTCCAGGTAGGGGATGGCGGATTGAAAGGGTTGTGACTTGGAACCACTTGGATGTTGTTGGAAGGAGCTGGTTTGGTAAGTTGGGGATTGTGATGGGGAAAGGACTCCAAAATCTAATAAGTTTGAGATTTATTTCTTTAGAAATATAACCAGCTAGGCCTGAGAAATCAGGAATAGACAGAGGGAAATGTATCAGAAAGAATCTTCAAAGAGACAGGAAGCATGAAGAAAGAAATGTAGAATCCTACAGCGTAGATCAAAGAGTGTTGTTCAATGAGACAGCTTTGTGTTTAGAGGAGATCTGTAGATGATGAGACAATTGAGGAGGGAAAAGAAATAGAAGACAAGGAATTTGAGTGGAAGGAGAAGGACTGTTTGGATTGTAGAGTTAGATTGAATTTAATGGGGTTTGTTGGAGAAGTTTTCATCTTACTGGTCAGAGATTGGCGAATTTGGATTGAGCGTTTATTTGATGGAGGAAGGATGGACGTTGAGGAGATTGGGAAAGAAATGAGAATGGGAATGGAAATAGATAAAGAAGATAGTCTGAATAAACATAGAAAGACAAGATAGAAGGAAGAAGAAGAGGATTGAATGATAAGAACTGGAGGATGAAATGGTTGGTTGATGGTTTCAAGATTTGTCTGAAGCAGTGAGTCCGAGTATGTATGAGAAGGCCACATTGGGGTCCCCGTCGTAGATTCAGTGCGCATCCGCACCCAGAGGCGCGGTCAGAAATGACAATAGGTGGTAAGGTACTCTGCGCAGAGGCGCGGTAGGAGATGATAGCTGAAGAGTACCTGGGGAATACTCAACACCCCTCCTGACTGGTAAGGTGGAACCAACTTAGGATTGATTAGGTTGGTCGGGAAATATGATTTGTTGAAGAAGGTGAAGGGCCCCCACGGAGGTGGCTTTAGTTAGAGGATCTGCTATCATCTCAGCGGTGGGAACAAGACACAGGTTGAACTTGAAAAGAGAAAAATCTTCCCACAGGCCTTTAGTTTTAATTTCAATGTGTTGTGACTTGGAGTGCAATCCAAATTTCTTTATTTTATCATCTAAACCTTTATTATCTATGTACATTGTTGGTTTATTGGAAGTAGAGCCATGGATTTCTTCAACTAGATGGGTGATCCACTTCAACTTGAGGTAGCAATAAAGCAAGGCCTTGAGTTCAGATTCAGTTGAGGAGTACGTAACATTTTGCTGCCTCAAGGAATTCCAGAGGACCAGACTACCGTAGTGTAAGACTATGTATCCGTTTTGAGACTTGCAAGAGATGGGGTTGTCTCCCCACGTAGCGTCACTATAACTTGAGATAGATTCCTTAGATGAGTTGTAATTAAGAGTCAATTTGAAGTCCTTCGTGGTCTTGAGGTACTTCCATACTTTGCGTACTTCCTTCCAGTGAGTGAGGCCCAGCTTTGCATTGAATCTTGCAATACTGGAGACAGCAAAGGAAATTTCTGGGCAAGTATATTGAGAAAAATGATTCAGCAATCCAATCGTAGATTGGTAGTTGATATTCAGTTGACAGAACTGCGCGTGATCTTCATCTGAAGCCGGTTCAAGATGGAAGTTTTGAGTGAGAGGATTATTGATGTTTTTGCATTCAGTGAGACCCAGTTCTTCAAGGCCCCTCTTGATATGTTTTGGTTGGCTTAGGAATATTCTGTCCCCATCAAATTGCATTAGCATCCCAAGGATTGTATTTGGCAAGTGACAGGAAGAATTTGAGAATCTTTTTAAGAAATTGGCTGCAAACAAGTCAGGCTTTCCTACCAGAATTAGATTGTCAACGTGGAAGTAGAGGACTTCCCCTGACTTAGAGTTGAGATAAAAACAGGGGTCGCTGACGGATTTGCAGAATCCTTGGGACTTGATCCAGGCGGTAAGTGTTTTGTACCAATTTTTAGGCAATTGGCGTAGCTCATAGAGCAATTTGTTTAATTTGAGATAAGGAGATTTTTGATTTGATCCTTCAGGAGTTCTTATTATTACAGTTTCATTCAAGGGAGCGTAAAGAAAAGCTCCCTTTACATCAAATTGATTAAAAGTCATTAGATTTTTCAAGCCGTAGATCAGAGCAAGACGGGGGGATCTGAGTTTCCCCGTTGGAGCCCAAGTCTCTTCAAAATCTACACCTTGAACCTGGTCAAATCCTTGCACGCACAGGCGCGCTTTATATTTGATGGGTTCTCCGTGGCCATTTTCTTTAACCTTGAATACCCAAGTCGTGTTGAGTATTTTGTCTGGTTCCCCGTAATATTCTTCCCAAACTTCTTGCGTTTCAATTGATTTGAGTTCTTCTTTGGAAGCTGTTTTCCACCTAGGCCATTTGTAACATTTCTTGGAGGCCTTATAAGATGGAGGTTTGTAGTAATGGTGGAAGCCATATCTCTGGGGTTTTTGAAGTTTGTGTCGGGGACAGAGATTGGGTTTTTGACAAGGTTGTTTGAGTTCAGGATGTGAAGGAGGAGGCAAAGATTCCGGAGAGGATGGAAGAATGTCTTCTTGATCTGAGTCCAAGTCAGAGTATTCAGGGGTAGACTCCCTAATTAGGTATTGTTTTTCATTGGTTGAGAAATCAGTTCTGTAGGCATTCAAATCTGGTTGAGAGAAGATTTCTCAGCCATGTGGCTTGTAGAAAGGAAAGTTGTTGAGCTGATTCTTGAGAAACTTGACGTGTTTAGTTTCCACGACGGTTCCAAGCGTAGTTAGGACCAAGTAGGAATGGAAGATGGGGTTGAATCCGATGAGAACTCCTTCTAGACCTTTTTTGTCAAATTTTCTTCCTTTCTGGAGACGGTTGGCAAGGTAGATCACAGAGAAACCTACGGGTTGCAAGTAATTAGCTGGGAGAGTCTTACCAAACATGAGTTCCCAGGGAGATGATTGGTTACCTTCTTGAGGGATTTGGTTTAACATAAAGCAACAACTGCGTGTCACTATATGCCAATAGTTCTTAGCAAGGCGGGATGAGGAGAAAGTGGACCAGGCGGATTGGATGATTGTCCTATTGGCTCTTTCAACTCGTCCGTTGTGTTGTGAATGATACTGCTTGGAAGTGCGGAGTTTGATAAATTTCCTTTTTGCGAAGTCTTTTAACGTTGAATTGCAGAATTACGTTCCTTTATCTGAGTAGATCTTGGTGGGGTATTAATTTAAACGCTTATGTTTGGTTTCTAGAAGATTGATGATTGTTTCAGGTGTTTGATCTTTGGAAGATAGAGGAGAAGATGAGAGGTAGCCGGTATGGTTGTTGACCAGAGTGAGTAGGTAATGATGGCCAGCCTTCAACTGAGGAGTGATTGGACCAACTAAATGAAGATGGATTTGTTCTAAGGGTTTACTAGCGGGAGTGGAGACGTTTGAAAAGGGAGACCTGGTAATTTTGCTCTTGATGCAGTTATCACACTGAAAAGCCTGGAGCTTGTTGTTTGAGAAGCGGTCTTTTAGGAGAGGTTTGAGAGTGGAGATAGACGCTTTCCCCTACATTTTGTGCAATTTGGATAGAATATATGATTGAGAGGTTTGATTGATGAAGTTCACTGCGTTATTTTGGCCAGTTGAGCGTGGCTTTTCAATGACAAACAGATTATCTCTTATCAATCCGTTCAGCACAATTTGGTCCTCTCTGGTCACCTTGAACTATTTTGGGTTTGAGTGAGGTTACAGCCCTTCTTTGCGAGAAGTCCAGGACTGATCAGATTGACAACTATGTTGGGTACCTAGGCGCAATCTTTGAGCGTGATCACAGAATTGTTCCATTCAAGTTTGACCAATCCGATCCCTTGTATTTTGAGATTAGCTTCTAGTTTTCTGGTCTTGATTTCCTTGGGCTCCTCTTGTAGCTCTATGGAGGAGAAGAGCTTCAGATCATTATAAATATGTACGTTAGCTCCGGAGTCTAAGATTAGATTAGGGTTATTATCCAAATTAATCCATAGAGTCAGTAAGGCGTGGTAGTTGATTGTTGGATTCTTTTTAATCTTGTTCTTCCACTTGTTTTGTTGTTTGATCCACCATTCAGGTGCGGTCTCGGGATGAAGATGGAAGCATGAAGTCTCCGCGTGAAGTGCGTTGGGATTGTGATATCCTTCACTACATCTCATCTTAGCTTTCTTCTTGTCCTTATAGTTCCTTGTCTTAGTCAAGACTAATGAGACATTGGTGGATGATTTATTTGGATTGGACTGTGCCTTTCTCTTGTTGTGGTATTGGATAAGGTGATTGAAAACAACATCCATTGTCAGATTCTTCTCTATGTGCATAATTTGTTGCTTGAGGTTTTCAAGTGTAGGGGAAAACTTGAATAGTAGCAGGTACGCCAAGATATTGCTAGGTAGCTCAATCCCAACGTCCATCATTCTTATGATGGCTTTTCTCATTTCAGTGATGAAGCTTTCAATGGCATTTTCACGGAAGACGGAATGGAGGAAGTGGTTGAAGACTCTTGCTCAATTAGCTGTCTCTGAGGAGGCAAATCTTCTCCTAATATTGGCCCATAAGAGTTTAGAGGAGGAAATGTTTGTGGAATTGACAACATTCGCATGGGTGGTACTGTCAAGCTTGGATAATAATATTGCCCTGATTTCTCTATCTTGTTTTGACAACAGGGGGCCCAAATTACAGTGATAGAATCCTTGATATCTTTGAGGTCGAACAACATTAACATCTTGTCTTTCCAGATGGAATAATTCTCTTCATTTAAATGAGGTATGGCGTCAACTGATGCCTTCAGGGCAACTTGATGAAAGTAGTCGTTCTCTCCGGCTGGTTTGTTCAAGCTTGATTGGTTTGATTCATAGGAGGAGCTTTGGCTTTTAACAATAATAAGTTTGAGATTTATTTCTTTAGAACTATAAACAGCTCGGGATGAGAAATCAGGAATAGACAGAAGGAAATGTATCAGAAATAATCTTCAAAGAGACAGGAAGCGTGAAGAAAGAAATGTAGAATCCTAAAGCGTAGATCAAATAGTGTTGTTCAATGAGGCAGCTTTGAGTTTAGAGGAGATCTGTAGACAATGAGACAATTGAGGAGGGAAAAGAAATAGAAGACAAGGAATTCAAGTGGAAGGAGAAGGACTGTTTGGATTGTAGAGTTAGATTGAATTCAATAGGGTTTGTTGGAGAAGTCGTCATCTTACTGGTCAGAGATTGGCGAATTTGGATCAAGCATTTATTTGATGGAGGAAGGATGGCCGTTGAGGAGATTGGGAAAGAAAGGAGAATGGGAATGAAATAGATAAAGAAGATAGTCGGAAGAAACATAGAAAGACAAGATAGAAGGAAGAAGAAGAGGATTGAATGATAAGAACTGGAGGATGAAATGGTTGGTCAATGGCTGCAAGATTTGTCTGAAGCAGTGAGTCCGAGTATGTACAAGAAGGCCACATTGGGGTCCCTGTTGTAGATTCAGTGCGCATCCGCGCCCAGAGGCACGGTCAGAAATGACAATAGGTGGTAAGGTACTCTGCGTGGAGGCGCGGTAGGAGATGATAGCTGAAGAGTACCTGGGGAATACTCAACAAACTCTCATACCCCAAGTTGGTAGGGGGATTGTTAACCATCTGGAGGCAAGGGTCAAGAGCGGAGAGAGCACCCCTGGGTCCAAAAATTGCCTCCAAGTTCGAATAATTGCTGATGGCCTCCCCATCAAGGTTGGTCGGAACGGTTTGAGCTTGGTTATTGAAGGGCTGCGGCGTGTTGGAAGGATAAGGAAAAGGCTGAGAGGGCAAAAAAGCAGTCACTTTCCGTTTGGAATTCAAATTTTGAGGACCTAGGATGACAACCAAGGCCTTGGAAGCCTTGTTGCTATCCAAATGAGATCTGGGAACTGGGGCAGATATTATTGGAAGTATTGAGGAATCCTAGTCAAAAAAGAGAGGGGGGGGGTCAGAACTGCACTTGGAAGCATGAATGGGACTATAAAGGAAGGGGATGTACTTGCGAGCGGGTGAGGGAAGTTGGAGCAAATGAGGAAGGAGGAAACTGGTGGAAAGAGGCCTCTTTAAATGGAAAACGGTTGGCTTTCCTGATGAGGGAGAGAACCGCAAGGAGAGTCAAGGCAAGGAAACCCAACAGCCGTATGCTGGAGCAGTGGACTCTGAAGCCAACTTGGAAAAAAATACAGGTCCAAGCAAGATTTTGATATGCAGGCGGCAAATGGAATCATGCATTTGTTTGATGTGGGGAAAAATAGGTAGAATGAAGAACAAAAGTCAAATTGAAATAGGATGAGGGAGGTGCATAAAATGATCAACATGCAGGATAGTCAATAACTGCATGAAGAGGATGAACAAGAAATGAAGGACTCATGTGATAGTTTGGCCCAATTGGAAGAATTCATGGTCAAAGCGGCATTGAGCAGAGGTTGTCAACCAGTCACAATGAGCAAACGCAATGTGTGGTATAGGGGGAGGAACCAAATGAATTGAAAGAAAAAAAAAGAATTGGGTGCATGGAATGATTGTCATGCAGGTTTGTCAATATATGCACAGGGAAGATGGGAGAAGGGAGGATTCAATTGAAATGCAGGAAAGAAGAAGGCAAGATTGGCGTACAGGATTAAAACCTGTACAGGAAAGAGTGAAGAAAATGATTGAGAACGTTGTGAAGCCCAATCTGGGACACCTCTGGACCAGTATGGAAAATGTAAAAATTTTATGAACTTTTTTTATAGCCTCCATTTAGATCAAAAAAAAAGTTTTTTTTGGAATGATTTCTCAGTTCAGTTCCCAGCTCTCAGCCTTCCCTTCTCCTAGTTGTCTAGGAAGATCTCTCAGTGCCCAGTGCTTGGTCCTATGTTCAATTCACCCTTGCTTTGCGCTGCCATCCACCCTTTTGGCAAACACGTGGATGAAGACTGGCTTGGCTTGCGGGTTTCTGTCCGGCACCAGCACCCCCAATTGGCCATCAACATCCCAATCTTGCTTTCCAATCTTGCTGCCACTGACCAACACCCACCACCATCACTCATCATTGACCATCATCCAAGATCACCACCACCTCCTCCAAGTCAATACCCCCATCTCAAGCCTTCAAACCTCTGCCCTCCCAAAGAAGAGGGCTAGATTCACCAATGATCCTCCTCCCAACAACCATCAACCGTCAAATCAACACCATCCCCAACAAGCAGTCCTCCTATCATCCTTTGTCACCTTCCAATTGGACAATCCACCTATGAAGAAACTCAAGCTTCAACCTCCATCCAATCCATTCCACTCCTTCAATCTTTCCACCAATCAAACCTTACGCCAAGCCATGTATCTGACCTTCATCAACACCGCATTCTGCAAACGTGAAAGATCTGATGACCAACCAACAAACAACCCAGTTCAGTCCAAACCAACCGTTGCATCCTCAACTGTATCCCCCAATCATTATTTGTCTCCTCTGACTCAACCCTCATATCTCCGCGGCCGTCATCCGTTGGACCCTCGTTCCCTCTCAACATTTTCCACAATCACCACCTCCGATCCGATCTGCGCTCTCATTTCTCACTGGTTTCCCGCGCAAGTATTCTGTGGCCCGCGCGGCTGGGTGACGTGTCCCGCGCCCCTCAAGGATTCTGACTGCAGGGTCATCCTGGGCCAGCGGTTGCCCAGGGGCGTCAGCCTGTCTGCGTGGCCCTTCACCTCTCCTTCACCTGTCTGTGCCCACCATTGGCATGGGCTGGTGTCCCTTTTCATCTCTGCTCATTCATTTCCTTTTATGAAATTTATCCTCAAAAAAAATAAATGTTTTTCCACTCTATTTGTAGTATCTCTTGTAAATAGTCTACAGGGACCCATGGCACATAAAAGGAGGGGCTCTCCCCTGCCTTTTTTAATCATCCATGGGAGTGTGTGTGTATGTCCCCCCCTAAATCATAAGTAAATTCATCCTCATCCAGGGTATACTCATGATTGCCCCTTGAACCTTTGAGCCTCCATACTCAATTTTTTGATCTGTCCATTTGTGACCCTAATCCTTATCACCAACCATAGCCTTGCTGGTTGAAGATAATTCTGTCTGTTGAAATTTTTGAGTGTGTTATACCACTCCTTGATCCCTTTTCCCGACCATACTGGTCTTGATCCTTCCTGATCATCTTTCTGGAGCCAATCACAATTGATTGAAGAGGTCTTATTAATCTTAAGACCTGGAGTGTTATACCTCCCTTTTTTTTGTAGTTGCATTCTGCCAGCTTACTCTTGAGTTCCTTGAGAAGTCTTGATGTCATCCTTGCTTCAAATCGGTTACCGTTTGCTTTTAGAGCTTCTTAAAACATAGTGCTTTGTCTTGTACAGCCACCCTCAGTTATCTGGTACCCTTCAAGCGCTTGATTGCGGAGATTTAGGCAGGTTCATTGAGAACCTGGAGGTAGGTTGGGTTTGAGTTTATCATTCCCAATCTTCTGCTGACAACCAGAGTTATTAGCTTGTGGGCGTTGTTTACATACAACATCTTTGTTCTTTGAAGTTTAAACAAACCTTAGCTTCTTTTTTCCGAGTTTTTCCCACATAAACTTGGCTCAGATAGTGCTGTTCCATTGCTACCAAACTAATATCATCTTTATCCTTACTATTTGATTCCTCATTTACCAGGTTCTGGAACTTGATCTTGGTTAAATTTAAGTATGTTTGTAACACTCAGGAGGGCAGCCTAAACAGCACCTTTCCCCTCCACAGAACTGCCACGGCCTAGCACCGTTTGGAGTCTTAAATTTGGTCCCCCGGGCTGGGATTGAACCAGCAACCTTGGGATTTACAGTCCCAACTTGAAGAATGAACTCTGAAATCCAATCCTATCTTTTTCTTTTTTTTCTTTTTTTTTCTGTCATCATCTAAATTTGATCCGTGGAGGCAAATTGTTCCAGAATTAAGTCATCCCAATTGTTCACCATCTGGGCAGGATTCTTATTGTTTTTGTGAAACTACACCCTTGCCACGCTTGTGAGCTGCCTTGGAACTCTGCTTTTTGGATCCCCTTAGGAACTCTGTCTTCAAAATTGAATCTTTTCCCCCCACCACTGTTTGGGCCAAGATGGTCAAGATCAAACCACAGAACAAGAACCTAGGCTTCAATGGAACAAACGTGTAATGATATTTGGACTCCTATGAAATGGCTGCTGAAGTGGATGGTGCAAGTAAACATGATATGGCCTATCAGTTAGGATTTTTGATCTCCTCTGATGAAGTTATGGAAGTGATTGAATTGTTTTATGGATTCAAAACTCATAACTGGAGGCTCTTGAAAGAGGCTATGTTGACTTATTGGGGGAAGTTGGATGTGGCTAGGTTTACCTTACAGGACTTTGATGCTCTGGTTTCTCAATGAATCTCCAATGGTGGTGTCTCTTCAGCCTCTGATTATCAGTCTTTTAGAAAATCCTGGGATCCTATTCAGTTTTATCATATCAGGAACAATCATATTGACACTGTGGAAAAAATTTGAGTTTGATTTTTCCAATCTTTTTGGCCAGGAGTGCAGGAAAGGATTAGGGATGAATTGGTCAAGTCTGGATCCATGATCACTACTAGGGATAATTGTTTCAAACTCCCTGTCTTTCTGGTCCTTAGGAATGTGGTGGACAAATTAATGAAAGGTCAAACTGCTTTAACTTTTGAAAAGCCCAGCATCACTGAACCAGTCCATGCTCCTTCCTTCCAAGAATCCAACAACGTTATGAACAGTATGGAAGCAAATTGCAGACCTAAATCAAGCCCTCAGGCCAATAAGGATACTTGTTGATGTTCTGAACTTCTATAATTTTCTATCACCTCAGTTCTGTTGTTTACAAATTTCTGTCTTTTCTTTTCTTTCTTTTTTTTTCTTTTCCACTGTCTTTTTCCTCTTACAATCACATGTAAAAGCGCTTTCTTCCTCTTTGCCCGCAACGGTTGTGTTCTATTCCGCAGCGCACAATGCTTGTGCACAGCTATCAGTCCTCACCTTGCGGCCCCTGAGAATTCATTGCTAGAGGACCTCTAAACATCATCAATATCTACAATATTTTATGGCAACAACTATCCGGCAATTCAATCAATCAAATGAGATAACTGCGCCATCAATCAAGATCAATTAAGATCAATCAACGGAACCAAGCAATCAAACATTCAATAATCCTCTTCTTTCATCCAAATCATCAAACCTTCAAGACTATCAGCCATTCCAATCACAGTCAGTAAAACATCCATCTTACAACTCATCAATCAATGCAGGAACTTACTCTTTTCCTTTTAGTTCCCTATTCATCATCTATTTAGAATTGGCTTTGCATTGTCTGACTGCTTCTCATAAATTCTCATCTCTCTAACCTTATCATATAAGACTTGTCCGCATCAGTCAGACTGTCCTCTGTTGGTCACTCTCTTTGTCCTATCTTTCCTTTTGTTTTCATTGCTCAAACCCATTCTCATTCTTTTTCATGACTACCTGAAATATAGCTTGGTCTTGGTTTCCAATCCCAATTCTCACACGGTTAAAAGCCTGCGCCAACCAAAAAATGGATCAACCAAGGAACTCATCCACGCCAGGACCAGGGGGGGACTCTATCAAGTAAAAATCCTTGGCAATCAAATCTCTAATCAAATCTACACCACTACTAACGGCCAATAACTACAGCATGTGTAGGAAGAAGTTTGAAAAGATCTTCAAACTACGTGGAATATTCAAAATCATGACCGCCAATGACTCAACCTGCCTGGAAAAGGACACAAACCAGGAATTTGTAGCTCATATTCTTTCCAAACTTGACGCAAACTCCTACAACAACATTATTGATGAAACCAACAAAGACAATGCAAAGTTGATCTGGATCTCTACACAAAAACACTTCCCATCATCCCAATCTGAAAACAGAGCCCGGGTCTTCAACAGGTTCCTACATCTCTCAATGGAAACTAACATAAAATCATTTGTAACTACCATCAAGATCTATCTCAAGAAGATGACCAAGGTTGGCATCAAGCTCCCTTCAGACATAATCGCCTATCTAATTCTCTTCAATTTTCCTAGCTTGATGCAACACATGAAGTCACCAATGATGCACTCAACCACCAATATGAATTTTGATGTTGTACTCAATCACCTGATCCAACACAAAAACAAATCCATTGCTGAAGGAGAGCAAGCCGAGCCGGTGAACATTGCACTATACAGAGGACCTCAATGTGAAAACAGCAAGCACAATCTGGTGGTGACTTCTCACCCTGCCAGTTCATGTTGGTTTGAATTTCTGGAACTCAAGCCTACTAATGCTAACAATTGCGGGTCTTGGAAAGGCAAAGCTAATGCAAAGGAAAAATCTCACTTTTACAGTTTCTTTTGCGGACTTAGCCCCACTGTACTGTCCGAATCCATCAATCAACATTGCTTCATCCTATACTCAGGTTTTTAAATCCACATGATTGTTGATTGGGCCTCTTTCACTACCTTTGAGAAGAGCAATGGAACCAAAAGAATTCAAACTGGAAAAAAGGACGCTGCCATCACAATTGAAGGAAGCGGTATAGCTTCTTTGGCCACAAAAATGCTAACCTGCTCTGTTAAAATGCGGATGCACTCAGGTAATGTGCATAGGAGTGTGTAATCCAAATGGGATGCAAAAATGGGCCTCGAGGGCCCATTGTACATCATGTGGGCCACGTGGGCCTATGTGGGTGTTATTGGTTTTGGGCATTTGAGCGCCAAAACACACTTTTATGGTCTTTTGGGACACAGGCCCTCACGGGCCCTCCAGGGTGGATGGGCCACCCAAGCCAGATGGACTTATTTGGACATAAAAGGGCCCAATCTTTATTATGGACATACTTGGCCAGACGGGCTGGCCCGCCAAAATATGTAATTCTCACAATTTGGCCTTGGGGCGGCCCATTGGGGCCGCCGCCCCTGTCGCGGCCGCTAGGGGCTGCCGCCTGTGTCGCGGCCCGCTTGGGGCCACTGCCCGCGTTGTGGCCCGTTTGGGGCCGCCTGTGTTCCTTGGTGCGGCCCACGCGGGGCTGTCGCGCGGGCCTGGCTGGTTGCGCTAGGCAACCAGCGCCACAGACCCGGGGCTTGCGGCCCAGGCTCGCTCCCCCTCCCCTTGCTTGCCGTCGTGAAGGGGATGGGGGCAGGCTGGCTGGGTTGAACCAGCCAGCAACCGACCGCAACAGCGCGGTCGGTCAGGGCAGGGGGGACCTGAACACCCCCTTGCCCAAGGAGGTGGCGGCTCCGGCCGCAAGAGTAGCGACCGGCAGGTGGGGGGGATTTCATCACCCCCCCACCATGGATTGGTTAATGCAACCAAACAGGATAGGGGCGCTCTCCCCCCCCTTTCCCCAGGGGGAGGAGCGATGGGCCTGGGGGGACCCGATCACCTCCCAGGCCAATTTACATGACAACGCCCTGGGGGTATCAACCCCCACGGCCCCTGGTGAGGGGATTTGACCACCCCCACCTGGGATTTGAGAGAAAGAGGGGGGGGACAGCATGTCCGCTGGTCACACCCCCCCCATGTGAGTCTGAGACCGGACCCAGGTGTGCCCTGGGTCCCACCTGGCCCATTTGAGGGGCCAGGGGCTGGCTGCATGAGGCAACCAGCCCGTAAAAAAGGCAATAAAGGTCATCATGGCTGGTTGTAAAGGACAACCAGCCAAGGGGATTGAAAAGTTAAGGGGCTGGTTCAGCCCCATTGAGGTGGAAATACCAGAAATAACCGGAATAGGCTGGTTGTAAGGGTACAGGGACTGATTCCATGTGGGCTGATGTAGCCCAAACCAAGTAACAAGGCCAGTAGAGCCTGTAGAGCTCTTTTGGGGCGGAAAATTTGCTTTTTGGCTTGTTGTATCATGGGCTCACAAGAGGCCAATCTTTTGTACTTAAGGAGCCCTTCTCCCTGCTGTTTTCCATCCATTCATTTGTGATTCCAATCAAATTCATCCAAGATATTGCCCCATTGTGAGAGCCCCATGAGAAAATATTGACACCCAGTGTCCAGCATTTCTTTTGCTTTAAATACTGCTCATTTGCCTAAGCTAATTGCTGGCCATAATTCTAACATGCTCCTCTCCAATGCCGCCTGGGTACCAGAATCTAAATTGAACCTGATTTCATTGGGTGCGCTCATGGGTCGAGGGGCCAATCTCTGGGTTGAGAGGAACAGGAATTGCAAAACCTTCACACTTACCTCAAACGGTTCTCTACTAGTTTCTGGTTCTATCATCAACAACCTGTTTGTGATTGATATGCCTACCACAAATCCCAAAAGCTCCTTCTACTCCAATGACAAACTATCCATTATTCATTGTTCTTTGAGCCATGCTAGCTTATCTCAAATGGAGAATTTCCTCAACGCAAAACTCCCCAAAGCACAGAAAGCCTCCTTCAAATTTCTGAACTGTGACAGGGCCAAGATAACTCGAGCCCCGTTTGATCACCAACAGGAAACCGCTGGTAGCTACTTTGAGAAGATCCATCAAGACCTCATTGGACCCATCAACCCAACATCAAAAGGAGAGTTCTGTTACGCTCTCACTCTCATTGACTCTTACTCCGGATACTTGGGGGGTTTTCCTCTCAAATCCAAGAGCAATGCCGCGTATTTTCTGATGATTGTGATAGAAAACCAACACAGGAAAACCAGTCAATACCCAAAGGAAGTCTGTTTGGATGGTGGCGGTGAATTTGTTAATAAGAAACTAGAAAACTATTATCAAAACCACCATATCAATCAAGTAGCCAGAAAACCGTATCACTCACAGCATAACAGCCAAGCAGAGAGAGAGAATTGGACAATGATGGAAGCAGTTTAAGCGACCCTGTTGGAATCAAAAATTCCAAAATCTTGCTGGCAAGAAGTTCTTAAGAGCTGCTGTCTGATGTTGAATCAGATCCCCAAACAGAAAGGTGAGGACTCTCCCTGGAAGAAGATGCATCGGAACCAACTTCCAAAGGACTACATCAAAACAACTGGATCAAGCCTAACCTATAGGATCAAAAACACAGACATTGTCTCTAAACTCAGCAAGAAAGGCGCCGCAGGACTGCTACTGTGTTTTAATCCATCCCTACTCTCCTATAAAATAATTACTCCATCTGGAAAAATTGTTGACACCAAGCATTTCAAATTCAATCATCAAAATCCAACTTCAATCCTGTGTGTGGATGAAACTTCCCAAAGCAAAAAATTCACTCACCCAAATGTAAATCAGGATCCTGGTTCTAACACGCTTGATCAGATGCAGATGCCAGAAAATACCTCCTTTGATTCATCATCAATTTTGAAGGAAGAATCCAATGTCAATAGCTTGGAAGAGCCCTTGGAATCCAACTCAACAGTTGAAGAGAACTTGAGGCCAAATCTGAGAAACCAAGAGACCTTGTCCAAACCTGATTGCTACGGATTTATATCCAAAAAACTTCTGAAGTCATTAGCTGAGGCCATGACCATCTCTCAATGGAGAGAGAGAATCAGCTTTAAAGGAATTCAAAACAATTGAAGATCAGGAAGTTTGGGAAGAAGTCAATGAGAAAATAGTCACCAACCCGCTCAACACTGTCCCGGCCTTCAAAATTAAACAGAATGCTCACAGCAAATCCCCAATTCTCAAGACCAGACTGTGCATGCAAGGGTTCAATCAGCGGTATGGACTAGACTACCTAGAGACCTATGCGCCTATGGGCAAGGTTGCATCATTGAGGGCAGTTCTTACATACGTAGCCAAAATGAACCTGGACATGCTCCAACTGGATGTCAAGGGGGCTTTTCTACACTCCTAATTGGAAAAAAAAGTCTTTATCAGAACGCCCATTGGTTGTGATAGGTCTTCCCAATACCTGAGGCTCAAAAAGTCACTATATGGACTGAAGCAAGCCCCAAGGAACTGGTATCAGATGTTGAGCAAATGGATCAAAGCCCAAGGTTTTCAGGAATCTGCATGCAATCCATGTCTGTATATTGGGGACAACAAGACAACCGTAATATTCTTCCATGTCAATGACCTTCTAATTGCTGGAAATGTCAATCAATTCAAAGAAAAATTTCTTTCCAAATTCAAACACTCATCCGCACACCCTCCCAATACTCTCCTTGGGATGAAGATTGAAAGGAAGGATGGCTTAATCCATCTTTCCCTACCGCTAAACATTGAAAAAGGGCTTGAGGAACTTGACCTCAAAAAAAGTCGACCGGTATCAACTCCACTTACTCCTGGTCTTCACCTTGGAACAGTGGGAGCGGAGGAACGCAAACTATTTCTGGCTCTCAATGTGAACTTTTGCTCACCCATTGGCCAACTGAACTTTATAGCTGGTCTTGCCAGGTCAGATATCAGCTTTGCTGTTTCTAGTCTGGAAAGACACTGCAAGGCACCCGGCATCAACCACTGGAAAGAAGTCCTGCGCGTCTGGAGATATTTGAATGACACCAAAGACATGACGCTAACGCTTGGACCACAGTCAATTTCAAATCAAATGGTGTGCTTCAGCAATGCCACATGGGCGGACAATCCAGAATCTGGGGTATCTCAGAGAGGTTTCATCTGTTTCTTCAGGGGCAGTCCTCTTTATTTGACTAGCAGGCGTCAACAATCCATAATGCACTCCTCAACAGAATTCAAATGTGTTGCAGTTTCAAGCTGTCACCTGGAAGCACACTGGCTCCAACAACTGATCAAAGACATCTATTGATGTTCATTCAAATGCCTGCTCCATCTGATTGAAAACAAAGGTCTTGATGACAAAATTAAAAAGTTTGGATCCAACTCCAAAGCAAAACACATCAACGTCAAGGCCAAAAGTCTATGCAATTACTTCAAAAAAGGTCTTATTGAGGTCAAACTGATCCCATTGCAGTCAATGACAGCTGACGCTCTGACTAAAGCCGCGAACAAAACATCAGTCACTAGGCTTGTAAATGCCTTCAGCTCTCTCTACCACTGATCTCCAAGTTGTGGGGGTGTGTTGATGTTCTGACCTTCTCTAATTTCTTATCACCTCAGTTCTGTTGTTTACAAATTTCTGTCTTTTCTTCTCCTTCTTTTTTTTTCTTTTCCACTGTCTTTTTCCTCTTAGGATCACTTGTAAAAGTGCTGTCCGCCTCTTTGCACGCGACGCTTGTGTTCTATACGGCAGTGCACAATGCTTGCGCACTGCTATCAGTCCTCACCTTGCGGCCTCTGAGACTTCATTGCTAGAGGACCGCTCAACATCATCAAGATCTACAATATCTTATGGCAACAACTATCCCGCAATTCAATCAATCAAATGAGATAATTGCGCCATCAATCAAGATCAATCAATATCAATCAACCAAACCAATCAACCATTAAATAATCCTCTTCTTTAATCCAAATCATCAAGCCTTCAAGACTATCAGCCATTCCAATCACATTCAGTAAAACATCCATCTGAAAACTCATCAATCAATGCAGGAAATTACTCTTCTCCTTTTAGTTCCCTATTCATCATCTATTTAGAATTGGCTTTGCATTGTCTGACTGCTTCTCATCAAGTCTTATCTCTCTAACCTTATCATATAAGACTTGTCCGCATCAGTCAGACTGTCCTCTGTTGGTCACTCTCTTTGTCCTATCTTTCCTTTTGTTTTCATTGCTTAAACCCATTCTCATTCTTTTTCATGACTACGTGAAATACAGCTTGGTCTTGGTTTCCAACTCAATTTTCACAATACTGCTACCATAGATGAGATTACTAAGCTACTTCAGGTCTTTGAGAATAAAATAGATCAGAAAATATCCTCTTTAGCTACCCCTAAACCTGCTAATTCTGTTCCTAAATCCACCTTAGTCTGCTATTACTGTAATAGGGAAGACCATGGTACTGGTAGATGTCCTGAACCCTAGAAGGACAAGGAGGAGAAATTAGTAGAGCAGAAGGGAAATAATTTCTTTCTTCCTAATGGTGCTTTGATCCCTTTTGACTCATCTTGTCCGATCCGTCATGTGGTGGCTTCTTACCAACCACCAACTCCCAAGAAGGCATCTCTGGTCTCCTTGGATTTTCAATCATCCTGTGGCACTCTTCAACCTTGGTATCCCCCATCTATCACTTCTTCTAGCTTCTCTGGTGCTTATCAATCTGGTCCAGCTAGGAAACGTCATGAGGAACCTAAAACTCACAAGTCTCCTCCTGTTCCATCTTCAATCCTTTGAAAACCTGTCTAAAGTCAATCTTTGCTTGAGCCTCCTTCCTCTGATATGGAAGACATGGAATTAGAAAGGGAACCACTCATGGAAAGGTTCCAGGACCACTCTGATCCTTCTCCTCCTCTTCAATGTGGTCAACCCCCTCCATCCTCTGATCCTCTTCCAGTCCCTGCCTCACCTGATCTTCCTCCCTCCACCCAGCCCAAAGTTTGGTTTGAGAGGGGCATTTCCAAGGACTACCCTAATGCTGTGGAAGAAGTATGAAAGAAAATTTCTGATCTCAAAATCCCTGATCTGTCTGTGGCTGAGCTGCTGTCTATCTCTCCATCTGTGGCTGAAGGCATGAAGAAATGGGTTTCTTGTTGACGTGTGGAAATTGGTCTGGACAAAGTGAATGTCTCTTCTAGCACTTTGATGGAGGACTCTGGTGGAACAGATACCCCTTCAGATGCCAATCTGTATTCCTTCCTTCTTGGATTTCTTCCCTGGTATCTTGGCAAATCAGCTAAAAAAGTTTCTCTTCTTGTGGATTTGGGTTCACAGCTCAACTTAATCTCAGATGCTATGGCCTGCAAACTCAAGCTTAGCCAAAGGGTCAGATTTACTTCTGCTGTTTATGGTATAGGAAATCAGTCATGTGAGCTGGTTGGTATTGCTGAGGATGTTCCTGTTTGAATTGGTCAAAATATTGTTGGAACTTGTCACTTCTGGATCACTTTTTTGGAAGGTCCTATGATCTTGTGCCAACCTTTCTTCATGGATTTTGGTGCCACCCTGATTTTTTCTGATCAAGTTGGGTAGAGAATCCATCTCCCTGATGCTGATGGCAGAAAAAATTGAAGTTATGCTTTTTTCCTTGGATTCTGGTTGTTGGGAACAGGATTTTCCTGGTCATTCTCCCAAAACAGTTCTTAAAGGAAAGCAGAAGGACAACTCTCATTCCTCTCAGCCTCATTTTTTATTGGATTAGTTGATCCTACTGATAGTTGTAGTTCCTCTCAGCCTCAGACTTCAACTTATGGGTCAACTTTAACATCAGAGGCATATTTTTTGTTTTCCTCATCATCTCTTCTTCATCCAAATAAGGTCAAAATTCAAAAACATAAAAATTCCGAAAATTCCAAAAATATTTCCTCTCTCTCTGGGTCTGTTGTATCTTCTTTTCCTTTTTCCCTTCAGCCTGATCAATTATCCTCTAACCTGGTTTCAAATCTGCGCAATGAATCTAAACTAGATTCCAATCTTGATTCTTTTCTTGGTGGTTTTGGTATGAAGAAGTATGGTCTTAAGTGGAGGCAATGTGGGGTAGAAGTAAGTCCTCCCAATTGTGCACTACCAGGGGCCTCTACTACTTTCATTTTCAAAACTCTACCGTGTGCCACACATGTGAGCAATGCATTATCTTTTCGATCCTCTTTTATGGAAAAGGCACCTTTCAAGGATAAGGCAGAACATCAAACTTGGAAGATGTTGGAACTTGGCCTCAGTTTTTGTAGTCAGGTCTCAATGTTCAATGCTTGGAGGAAGAAAGGATCCCTCTCTTTTGCCACCAAGTATAAACCAGTTGCAAAAAAGGTTCAAACAGTCAACCAACCAATGCCTCTCAACCTCAACCCTCCTCTTATGCCCCCTCTCTTTCCCGCAATCCTTACTGTGGTTTACCTCAATCTCTTACTGGTACATTCATCCCCTCTGGTTGTGTCACTGAAGAAAGTCTGAAAGTGGTAAACTTTGGTCCAGATGGATGGCTTCTTCCTGATGAGTTGAATTTGATCAGAAATGTCTTAGCCCTTAGGGAAAAATCTATTGCTTCCTGTGAAGAAGAGAGAGGTCTCTTGATATAATCCTATGGCCCCCCTTACATTATCCCTGTAGTAGAACATGATCCCTGGATAAAGAAGAAGATCCCAATCCCTGCTGCTAAAGTTGATGAATTCATCAAGTTGCTCCGCAAACAAGTCCAAACCGGTTTATATGAAAAATCAACTTCTGGCTATTCCAGTCCTGTTTTCTGTGTTCTCAAGAGTAATGGTAAACTTAGAATAGCTCATGATCTCCAGCCTCTAAATAAGGTTACTATTAAAGACTCTGGTATTCCCCCCGCTACTGAAGAATTTGTTGAATCCTTTTCTGGGAAAGCTTGCTATTGTCTAGGTGAAATTATGGGTGGCTATGAAAAACAATCCTTACATCCAATTGCTCATCCTCTCACTACTTTCAATACTCCACTTGGTTGATTTCAACTTACTCGATTACCTCAAGGTGCCACCAATTTGGCTGCAGTCTATCAGGCTCAGATGGTTTGGATCCTCCAGGATGAAATCCCTGATCATGCTGGTATCTTTATTTAAAATGGCGGGATTAAAGGTCCAGTTTCTGATTATAACAATGAGCTCTTACTCTGGCATTCAGGAATCCGTTGATGTATCTTGGAATATGCAACCACTCTGGAAAGGATCCTGTTTCAAACTGAGGAGTCTGGTCTCACTGTCTCTGGATCTAAATTGGCTGCCTGTTTCCCTGCTTTGGAAATTGTTGGTTATGTGATCTACAAGGGAGGAAGAAGGATGGCTCCATCCAAAGTGAACAAAATTCTCTCTTGGCCTACTCCCATCAATCCAACTGAAGTAAGAGGTTTCTTAGGTGTTGTAATCTATGTTTGTATATTTATCCCTTCTCTATCCAAAATTTGCATTCCCTTGAATTTCTTAACCAGGAAGGATGCTGAATGGGTTTGGACCCAAGCTTGTGAATGATCCTTTCAGATGCTCAAAACAATTGTTGGAAAAGACATTGTTTTGAAGAAGATCACTTATAGACCTAGGGCTGGCAAGATCAAGCTGGCTGTGGACTCTAGTTATCAATCTGTTGGGGCTGTCCTTACGCAGGAAGATAAAAATGCTTTTGATTGTCCTTCTCTGTATGAATCTCTTCTTTTTTCAGAGGTGGAATCCAGGTACTCCCAGCCAAAACTGAAACTTTGTGGTGTGACCCAAATGTTGAAGATGCTCCAAACTGTTCTCTGGGGTCAACACTTTGATTTACAAGTTGATGCACAATCCATTATCAAAATGATCAATTCCCCCAGTCTTCCAAACGCTCAAATGAATTGTTGGGTGGCTTTCATCAAGCTGTTCTCTTTTGATATTGTTCATAGGCCTTGAAAATCTTTCACCATGCCTGATGGTTTATCTTGAAGCCCTCTTCGAGATGAAGAATTGGATGTTGGAGTGGATTTTGATGAGGAAAAACCTTTAATTCTTCCTGTCTTTACCTTTTCCTCTCAAGATTATTCTGGCTTCCAACAAGGCTTCTGGCTTAAATGAGAGCAGTATCTCTCCACTCTCCAAAGGCCTCCTGATCTCTCTGCTAAAGACTTTTGATTTCTCAAAAGGAAGTCCTCCAATTTCTTTGACCAAGGTACTAGGCTTATGAAAACAGGTCACCTTTGTGCTCTTATTGTTGTCACCATCCCTTCTAACCAAGATTTGATCCTTGAAAGTCTCCATGAAGGCCTTGGTCATTGCGGGGAAACCAAAACTTATTGTAAAATATCCAAAAAATTCTGGTGGCAATCCTTGAAGAAATCAGTCTCTCAATGGTGAAAGAGTTGTGAAGTATGTCAGAAATGTGATCTTAGGCACCCAGAAGAAATTTGGTATCCCACTGGAGAGTCCACTGTCTTTGGAAGGATTGCGATGGATGTGGTTCATATTAAGGCTGGTGGAGCTAAGTGCCTCCTAGTGGCTAGAGATGATTTTTTTGGATGGGTTGAAGCTAAATTACTTAAGAACCTCAGCTCTGAATCAGTAGCAGCCTTCCTCTATGAGACTTGGACAATGCGTTATGGCTTGGCTCAATCTTATTCAACTGATGGTGGCTCTGAGTTTGGCAGCAAACTGACTGAAATGTGTTAAGTCTTCAGCGGTTCTCAACTAATCCCCGCAACCTCTTGGGGTGAAGACACTCTATTTCTGTTTCATGGTCATCTGGATCTAGAGAAGGATTTGAGTTATTTGAAATAACCGCTCAGTTTCATGAATTGTACTAGTTCAATCTCGTCTTCAGTTCTTCTTCACGAAACACAATAGACCTTCAAACCATCAGCCTCATCGTAGACTGGTCAAACCTTACTTTCCATATCATTCTCATTGCACTTTTTCCTTTGACTCAATCTTACATCTCTTATCCTTTCATTCTTCCCAAACCACCCTTGATTAAGATCCTTGTACTTTGCCTTCATGCCTGGTGAGATGTTCTTCCTTTTCATGAATCCTTATTTTCTTTTCTCATTCTTGTATTTCCTCAAGATCTGTTCAGCCCTACACTGTCAACATCTCCTCACTGGCGTCACTCCAATTGTGCTCTGATTTCCTTCATCTTTCAACTGCTTCTCCAAGACCACATCCGTGCTACACCTCCATCAGCCATCTCCTCAGTCAACACTCATCTTTCAATGCCTGATGTTTGTAGAAGTCTTTCTTATCTGAGCTTGTCTTTATGCTCATCCTTCTTGTCCTGATTTTTCATCCCTTCTGTGTGTGACTGTAGTCCCCAGTTTTCAGTAATATCAATTCAACCTCTTAACACGGTTAAAAGCCGAATTGACAAACAACTCTACCACGATTAACCTCTCTTGGTTTCAAATCAAAACTGAATAACTTGGAAATGACCACTGGCTTGATCTCCGAAGGATTTTGGCAGGCTATGCTGAAAACCGCCCTTGATACAATACCTAGACTCAGGGAGGATAATTATGGCGTATGGAAGGATAAGATGGACGTACAAGGATGCTTGAGAGCTATCAATGACGAAGACTCCGTTCTTGACCATGAGGTAAACAAAAAAATCAAACTCTTGATCATCTCTAGACTCGAAGCTTCCACGCATGATAACATAGTTACCCCTCAGAACAAAAACTCAGCAAAACTACTTTGGAAATCCATCATCGACAAATATGCGTCTTCACAAGCCTCAAATTGTGCTGGGATTTTTAACGAATTCTTGTATCTATGATTCATACCTGAGGACATCAAAAATTTCATCACCAAAGCCAAAGTCTCTCTCAAGAAAATGTCCAAAGTCGGTATTTCTCTGCCAAATGATATCCTAGCCTACCTACGCTTGTTCAAATTTCCTGAAGCTATGAAGGACTTCAAACAACAAATCATGCACACGGATAAGGAGCTGACCGTCAACTATGTTTTCAACCATCTAAACCAACTCAATAATGAAGCTAAGGCACAAATCACTCGAGATAATCAAAACTCCAGGACCGAAGTGGCTCTGGTCAGTTCGAAACCATTGATTCCTAACAAACAAGGTGAAATTAAGAGGTGCACGGAAGGTCATCACAATCCAAGGCAAGATAAACACCACTCAGCAGAAAATTGCTGGCATTTACATCCCGAAGTTGCTCCAGATTGGTGGAAGGAGGAGCAAGCCAAATGGAAAGCCAGGAAGAACCAGTCAAAATCCAATCCTGTCGCACACTATCTTGCCCTTCTGTCAACATGGATTGATCACGGGGACCTTCGATCCAAGTTTATTCTTGACAGTGGAGCCTTGGTCCACATGATCAACAACAGTCGTTACTTCAAGGAGATGGAACCACACACCGAGCAGTCAATTAAAACCAGGAAAGAAGGAGCCAAACTTGAAATTAAGGGACAAGGCACTGTTGAACCTTTATGGGGGAACTTCACTCTCAAATTATCGGATGTGTTCTACGTACCTAGCTTGAAGATTAATCTAATAAGTGCTGGTGCACTGAATCAATCTGGGTGCACGCTTCAAGCCTGCAAGAATCAATTCTCTGTGGTAAAGGATAATCTCAAGGTATTTTGTGGAAAGATAATCAATAATCTTTATACTCTCGAAACTCCACAATTCAATCAATCCCAAATCTCTGGCCAACATGCTAATCTAGCCTGGACCGCTGAGGAAGAACTTTTCGAAATTCATCGTAATCACGGACACGCCTCCATCTCAAGACTTGAATCAATTACAAAACACATTCCATCTTCTGCAAAACGGAATTTCGAATGTATACACTGCATTACCAGCAAGATAACAAAAGCGCAATTCAAAGAAACCTCGACAAGGGCAACCAACGTATTTGAACACATTCATTTGGACCTTGTAGGTCCCCTCAAACCATTATCAAAGGGGGGCCACAGATTCTTTCTCACCTTAGTAGACAGTGCGTCTGGCTATATCGGATCCTTCCCGTTGAGCTCAAAGGACAAGACTTCTGATGTCATCATTGATCTTGTAGAAAAAGAACGTCGTTTTTGAGGCTACTATCCAACCAAAATTTGCTCCAACGGTGGCTCTGAATTTGTTAATCAGAAACTGCAAGCCTTCTACAATCAAAATCATATCAAGCAAGTCATCTCCAAACCTTACCATCCCAAGCACAACGGCAAGGCTGAACGGGGCAACAGAACCATCATCGAATCCACACAAACAATCCTAAAGGATGCTCAACTACCAGCCAATCTGTGGCACGAGATCATCAAATCAAGCGCATTGATGCTCAATCAAATCCCTAGGGACAATCATCCAGATTTGCCTTGGTTTTGTATACACGGCTTCCATCTTCCAGCCTCCTATCTGAAACCAATAGGTAGCCCATGTGTTTACCTACTCAATCGTCGCGAAAAAGGTCACAAATTCCAGGAAAAAGGGGAGGAGGGAATCTTAGTAGGCTTCAATCCCATTTTCCGCTCATATCGTATCCTTACTAAATCGCAATCAATCATTTCTTCAAAACATGCTAAATTCCTGAAGATGTCAAATCCTTTACACTCAATCTTGTCAATCTCATCTGACGATAAAGTCACCACCAGCAAACCATCAGAACCTTAAATCAATAATCAGTCTCGTGTGGTTGACAAAGCAACAAGGGACAAGCCAGCGTTTACCGAGTACAGGTCGACGTCTGAAGATGAATCTCTCTCAAACTCAGAGGACAGTTTGTCACCGGATCAGGACTCATCTGAATCCGAAGGTATCAATGATGATTTAGTGGCCTCTTCTCCACCCTCTCAACCTCAGGTGTCTCCACCACCAATTCAACCCACTCAAACACTAAGGGATTGTTCTGCCATTTGACCACCTCAACAATATGGCTTCTTTCATTATTATGAGCCTAGAAGCTACAAGGATGTCGTTCAATGAAAAGAGAACAGCAAATGGATCGCCGCAATGGACAATGAACTTGCGTCAATAGAATCCTTTGATGTCTGGGAAGATTACGACGGACCAGAACCATTGAATCCACTCCGGACTACGTGGATCTACAAACTGAAAGAAAATTGCCATGGGGATCCGCTCAAATACAAGGTGCGCCTCTGTGTGCAAGGCTTTAACCAAATCGAGGGCCTAGACTACTTCGACACCTTCGCTCCGACAGGAAAGCCGTCCACGCTCCGTCTCCTTTTGGTTTATTCTCTCAAATCCGCACAAAAGGTCCGTCAATTCAATGTAAAAAGTGCATTCTTGCACTTGCCCATTGAGGAGGAAGTTATTATTTGAACTCCAAAAGGCTCAAGCCGACCGTTGAAATTTCTCAGATTAAAGAAATCCCTGTACGGACTGAAACAGTCCCCCAAGAATTGGTACAAAACACTCACGAACTGGTTTAAGGAGATCAGATTCTACAAATCGTCCTGTGATCCATGCCTATACTTATCAAAAGATGGGAAATCAAGGCTGTTCTTTCATGTTGACAATCTGATTCTCGTGGGTGATGGTCAGGGATTTGAACAGAAATTCTTGGAAAAATTCAAAGGGTCTTCTTGTCAGGACCCAAATACAATCCTTGGAATGAAGATAGAAGTCGCAAACAATAAAATACTTCTCTGCCAACCAAATCATATCCAACACGGTCTTGAGGAGCTAGGACTTAGGAGCTCAAAAGGCTCATCAACTCCACTCACATGCAGCCTTCAACTCAAACCCGCCTCTGATGAAGATCACAAAGCTTTCAGGGCATTAAAAATTAATTACCACGCCGCCATTGGGTCACTCAACCACATTGCATGTTACACCAGGCCCGACGTCAGTTTTGCAGTCTCAAGTCTTGCTCAATTCAATGTCAAGCCCGGACTTACCCACTGGAACGAACTCAAAAAGACCTGGAAATATTTAAAGGCCACCCAACACTACAAACTCGAGCTCACTTACAGTCCTCGTGCCGGCATCCTTGAAACTTTTTCAGACGCTTCCTGGGCCAACAACCCTAACACAAGGAAAACTCAAACTGGCTATCTATGCGTAGCATATGGCAGCCTGGTCTCGTGGAACAGTTGCAAGCAAAAGAGCATCACTTGGTTGTCAACTGATGCCGAATTGAATGCTCTTGTGGACTCTTTCCATGAAGCCACGTGGATCAAAGCTCTCATGGAAGAAATTTTCTCTCTGAAAATTAAAACTCTTCCTTTAAGTATTGATAACAGCAGTTTAGACGACAAGATCCGTAAATTTGGATCAAACTCGAAGACAAGACACTTGGACTTAAAAACCAAAGGGATGAGGGATGAACTTAGCAACAATAGAATCAAAATTAAACTGATTAAGTCTTCCCACATGCCGGTGTGGTGTCAATATATAGCCTTGGATTGGGAACTGTGTCGCGGCCTGCGCGCTCAGCATCTGGTAGGTCGGGCTCAGCAGTTGGGGTGCGCTCGTTCTCAGCAGTGGCCACTGCGGGCTCAGCAGAAGGCGCAGCAGGGCAAAGCACGCAGCTGCGGGCCGGGTCTGACTAGGGGAGGCGGGCCGCGACCCGCTTGGGTGTCCAACCCAGTGATGGAGCCGGGCCAATCAGGTTCTTGGGCGGTTAGTTATGGAAGGAAAGGGCGGAGCGATTGCGGGGCTATACCCGTGGACGGCCGCGCGCAAGCGCGGGGCGGCTACGGGACTAGGAAATTCACAACGGCGCATCGGGCGGATACGGGCAATCGCGGTGAACTTCGAGAAGCGCGCGGCGGAGGGCCGCTCCGCGGGGGACAAACCGGATGCGTGTAATGGCAGGCAAGCAAGCGGAATAGGATACGGACAGGGTCCAGGTTAGGATATGGGATAGGGTTTTTGGGCCTAGGGTTTCCTTCTTCATTTTTGTCGGGTTGTTCATGTGCTTGTACTTAGGTTAGGGTTGAGGGGGAGGGCTCAAATACCTTTCCCCTCAACTCCGGGTTGTAGGGGGGGGCATCTTACCATTGTATCATCAGGAGGCGGGGAGCGGACTTAGGAAAACAGAATCCCTCCCCTCTTCTCTCCTTTTCTCCTCTTCAGGCTCTTAAAAACTTCTCTTTACGCTTGGTATCTAATCTTTACAGACGCTTCGACCCAAGAACTCCTGAACCTGCGGCAACTTCATGAGGGATAACCTCTAAAGTTTCCACATCTGGGGGTCTGGCCGGGAAAAATCTTTTGTCAAAGTCTCTCAAAGGTACTCACGGATGCTACCAACAGCCGCTTCTCTTCCTTCCTCCTCCAACGGCTTCCGCGCTACTCCATGGATTTACCCGCATATTTGACTCAACATTGCGGAGGTGGAGCAATTCATCTCACGTTATGAAACAATCGCGGACTCTGAAGGCGTTTTGGATTTTGAGAAGGTGCGCCATGTCGTCCTGTTCATCGAGGACGCGGAAGCGCGTCGGGAAGTGGAGGAGATGGGAGGATACCTGAACCTGGATTGGCCGGAACTGAAGGAGGACATGCTGGCAAGATGGGGGAGGCACGGTTCTTGCTTTCGGAAGGACGATCTCAAGCCATCCGCGGAATTGGGTTACAAGGCAGGCGCGCGCGACGGGACCCAGATGCAAGCAGAAGTGGACTACCCGGAACTGGAGTACTACAGGGCAGAGTATGTTCCTGCCCCACCACCGGCAACCATCTCTTGGGCTAGCGAACTTGCGGAGGTGGCAAGGGGCCTCAAGGCCTATCTGGAGAGTATTCAGTCCCCCACGCTTCTGCGCCCCGCGTGTACGCAAATGGGGAGGACAACAACCGTTGGCGGACGGGACAAAGGGACCGGACAGCGGATTCAAACACAGAATTGGTTTCCCCAGTGGGGGCTAAGAACGTGTTGGGGAAGCGGGACTCGATGGAACCGGTGCGGCCTACTGACAGGAAGCGGGCAAGGACAACAGAACAGGAAATGGATGCTCCGTGCGGACTGGGAATTGGCAAGTGGCGGACGGATATTGCAAAGAAGGTACAAGCGGCGGCGGAAGAGATGGACCACACATTGGAGAATCACGTCCCAAGCCAGACCTCTTTGACGGCGGAGAGCGCGCATTTGGAAAGGGTAGTGGCAGTAACGGAAAGGACGGGCGCGCGTGGAAGCAACGGTGATGGTGGGCGGACAAGACACAAGAGTCGGACAGCAAACCCAATCAATCCAAGGCCGGCAGAGGCGGGGTGCGTGTTGGGGAAGCGGGTATTGGCGGGACCGGTTCAGTCTAACGGCGGGAAGCAAGCGAGGACAAAGCGAGAAGAGGATACTCCGCGCGGTTTGGGATTTGGTGAACGGCGGATAAATCTGATGGGAGGTGGGGGACAAGCGGTGGTGGGAGCAGGTCATGTGTCGGGCAATTGTAACCGAGGCAAGACCCTTTTGACGGCGGAGGAGACGGACGCCAAACGGGAAAGGGAAGTGCGCCGGGACCAAGAATCGGACGGATCAGGCACTGATGGCATGGTTTGGAGGAATGCAGGGAGATTGGGCGACGGACGCGACCCTCATGGCATTGGCTGAAGCCACCAGCTGGGGACAGCAGCTAAGTTTGGGGGGGGAACTAGAGGATAGGGCGCGGGCGCGGGTGATGGGATAAAAAAAAAAAAAAAAAAAAAAAAAAAAAAAAAAAAAAGAAATCTTTCACCTTTTCTATCATTTCTCACTCGTCACTTTTATTCTTATTTTCTCATTTTTTTTATCATTTCTTGGGCGCGGACGCGGTTCTCAACCTCGCGTCTTAGTTCTCACTCAGAGGCGGACCCGGCTCTCATTCTTGCCCTCACGATGCGCGTGGCGCGGATTTTTCTTGGTAAAACAAATTCGCGTTTGAGGCGTGTATTTCTCTCAATGAATAGGGAAACGCGGTACAACAAAAAGCGGATAAAAGAAGGAAGGGAAAAAGAAAAGGGGAAGAGGGGACGAGGCCGAGGCGCTTAAGCCATCTTCATCATTTCCTCCATTTCCGCCCTCGATGACGCCAAGAGTTCACGCCGGGATTCCGAGGATTGGGCTCCGGGAGTCCCAAGGTATTGGGAGAGCATCGTAGTCGACCTTTCCGCGAAAACTTCAAAGCCGGCTGCCGGGAGCGCCATCACAACCGGAATCTTTGGGATCTCGGGAGAGTTGGCGGGAGGAGGGGCTGGTGCGGACGGGCGCTCAGGGGATCCAAGGGGAGGGTCCAGTCCGATAGGAGGCAATGACAAGATGACCACCGGTGACACGGGCGGAGGAGTAGGGCCTCGTGGAGTCGGAGGAGGAGGAGCCAGTACGGGAGTCGGGGAAGGAGGAGCCGGAGCAGGGGGCGGAGGAGGAGCTGGGGCCGGAGCAGCGCGTCACCTAAGGATTTCGTTGATTCGTGGGTCCCTCGTGCCTTGCGTAACCCGGACGCGATCCGCCCAAAATTGCAAAGCCCTCCGATAAGCCGCGAAGTCCGGATAGTCATCCTTACGCGGTGGTCCCGCGCGGCGAAGCGGAGAAGAGGAGTCGCGATCTGAGTTCAGACAAGGACGGTGGGGAGGTGATCCAGGTGGAGTCCACGAGTCCTCCGAGATAGCGTTGTCATCCGAAACCACGAACGGGTCCGGACGAGCCCGCTTGCGCGGCCGAGGACGAGAGCTGGATTGGTTGGGGGCACGGGGAATACCCTTGCTAAGCGAGCAGCGGCGGTGTCCGTGGCGGCACGCGGAGCAGGCGCGGCGGCCGGACACAATAGAGCATTCAAGCCCGTTTTGGGCGCAGAAGTCGCAGTGGACCATGATGACGATGGAGTGGAGGGATAGGGATGCGGAGCGGAGTTTAGAGTTGGTAGAGGGGGTAGGGCGCGAAGGACGGCCGAGGTGATAATGGGGAGGACCTCTGGGGACAGAACTCAAGTTGGGGGGGGATGTGGTGTCAATATATAGCCTCGGATTGGGAACTGTGTCGCGGCCTGCGCGCTCAGCATCTGGTAGGTCGGGCTCAGCAGTTGGGGTGCGCTCGTTCTCAGCAGTGGCCGCTGCGGGCTCAGCAGAAGGCGCAGCAGGGCGAAGCAAGCAGCTGCGGGCCGGGTATGACTAGGGGAGGCGGGCCGCGACCCGCTTGGGTGTCCAACCCAGTGATGGAGCCGGGCCGATCAGGTTCTTGGGCGGTTAGTTAGGGAAGGAAAGGGCGGAGCGATCGCGGGGCTATACCCGTGGACGGCCGCGCGCAAGCGCGGGCCAGCTACGGGACTAGGAAATTCACGACGGCGCGTCGGGCGGATACAGGCAATCGCGGTGAACTTTAAGAAGCGCGCGGCGGAGGGCCGCACCGCGGGGGACGAACCGGATGGGTGTAATGGCAGGCAAGCAAGCGGAATAGGATACGGACAGGGTACAGGTTAGGATATGGGATAGGGTTTTTGGGCCTAGGGTTTCCTTCTTCATTGTTGTCGGGTTGTTCATGTGCTTGTACTTAGGTTAGGGTTGAGGGGGAGGGCTCAAATACCTTTCCCCTCAACTCCAGGTTTTAGGGGGGGGCATCTTACCATTGTATCATCAGGAGGCGGGGAGCGGAATTTGGAAAACAGAATCCCTCCCCTCTTCTCGCCTTTTCTCCTCTTCAGGCTCTTAAAAACTTCTCTTTACGCTTGGTATCTAATCCTTACAGACGCTTCGACCCAAGAACTCCTGAACCTGCGGCACCTTCATGAGGGATAACCTCTAAAGTTTCCACACCGGCGGATTCCCTAACCAAAGCTGTCTCTGCTCAAAGCATTGCTCTTCTGTTCCCTTTCATTCATACTTCTTCTCAATGATTTCTATTTTATCTTGATTTTGTTTCATTTCTTTGTTTTTTTGTTTTGTTTGTCTTTTCCTTCACTTTCCTTTCTTCATATCAGTCGCAACATCTCTACGGGCATGGAGGGGTGTTAAGTCTTCAGCGGTTCTCAAATAATCCCCGCAACCTCTTGGGGTGAAGACACTCTATTTCTGTTTCATGGTCATCTGGATCTAGAGCAGGATTTAAGGTATTTGAAATAACCGCTCAGTTTCATGAATTGTACTAGTTCAATCTTGTCTTCAGTTATTCTTCACGAATCACAATAGACCTTCAAACCATCAGCCTCATCGTAGACTGGTCAAACCTTACTTTCCATATCATACTCATTGCACTTTTTCCTTTGACTCAATCTTACATCTCTTATCCTTTCATTCTTCCCAAACCACCCTTGATTAAGATCCTTGTACTTTTCCTTCATGCCCGGTGTGGAAACTTTAGAGGTTATCCCTCACAAAGTTGCCGCAGGTTCAGGAGTTCTTGGGTCAAAGCGTCTGTAAGGATTAGATACCAAGCGTAAAGAGAAGTTTTTGAGAGCCTGAAGAGGAGAAAAGGAGAGAAGAGGGGAGGGATTCTGTTTTCCTAAGTCCGCTCCCTTTTCCTGTTCCCCGCCTCCTGATGATACGATGGTAAGATGCCCCCCCTACAACCCGGAGTTGAGGGGAAAGGTATTTGAGCCCTCCCCCTCAACCCTAACCTAAGTACAAGCACATGAACAACCCGACAACAATGAAGAAGGAAACCCTAGGCCCAAAACCCTATCCCATATCCTAACCTGTACCCTGTCCGTATCCTATTCTGCTTGCTCGCCTGCCATTACACGCATCCGGTTTGTCCCCTGTGGCGCGGCCCTCCGCCCCGCGCTTCTCGAAGTTCACCGTGATTGCCCGTATCTGCCCGACGCGCCGTTGTGAATTTCCTAGTCCCGTAGCAGGCCTGCGCTTGCGCGCGGCCGTCCACGGGTATTGCCCCGCAATCGCTCCCCCCTTTCCTTCCCTAACTAACCGCCCGAGAAACTGATTGGCCCGGCTCCATCACTGGGTTGGACACCCAAGCGGGTCGTGGCCCGCCTCCCCTAGTCAGACCCGGCCCGCAGCTGCGTGCTTCGCCCTGCTGCGCCTTCTGCTGAGCCCGCAGAGGCCACTGCTGAGAACGAGCACACCCCAACTGCTGAGCCCGACCTACCAGATACTGAGCGCGCAGGCCGCGACGCAGTTCCTGATCCGAGGCTATATATTGACACCACATCCCCCCCCAACTTGAGTTCTGTCCCCAGAGGTCCTCCCCATTATCACCTCGGCCGTCCTTCGGGCCCTACCCCCTCTACCGACTCTAAACTCCGCTCTGCATCCCTATCCCTCCACTCCATCGTCATCATGGTCCGCTGCGACTTCTGCGCCCGAAACGGGCTTGCATGCTCTATTGTGTCGGGCCGCCGCGCCTGCTCTGCGTGCCGCCGCGGACACCACCGCTGCTCGCTTAGCAAGGGTATGCCCCGTGCCCCCAACCAATCCGGCTCTCGTCCTCGGCCGCGCAAGCAGGCTTGTCCGGACCCGTTCGTGGTTTCGGATGACGACGCTATCTCGGAGGACTCGTGCACTCCACCCAGATCACCTCCCCGCCGTCCTTGTCTGAACTCAGACCGCAACTCCTCTTCTCTGCTTTGCCGCGCGGGACCACCGCGTAAGGATGACTATCCGGACTTTGCGGCTTATCGGAGGGCTTTGCAATTTTGGGCGGATCGCGTCTGGGTTACGCAAGGCGTGAGGGACCCACAAATCAACAAAATCCTTAGGTGACGCGCTGCTCCGGCCCCAGCTCCTCCTCCGCCCCCTGCTCCGGCTCCTCCTCCTCTGCCGCTGCTCCGACTCCTCCGACTCCACAAGGCCCTACTGCGACTCCTCCAACTCCACAAGGCCCTACTCCTCCGCCCGCGTCGCCGGTGGTCATCTCGTCATTGCCTCCTATCGGACCGGACCCTCCCGTTGGATCCCCTGAGTGCCCGTTTGCACCAGCCCCTCCTCCCGCCGACTCTCCCGAGATCCCAGAGATTCCGGTTGTGATGGCACTCCCGGCGGCCGGCTTTAAATTTTTCGCGGAAAGGTTGACTACGATGCTCCGCCAATACCTTGCGACTCCCGGAGCCCAATCCTTGGAATCCCGGCGTGAACTCTTGGCGTCATTCTGGGCTCTACTGGCGTCATCGAGGGCGGAAATGGAGGAAATGATGAAGATGGCTTAAGCGCCTCGGCCTCGTCCCCTCTTCCCCTTTTCTTTTTCCCTTCCTTCCTTTATCCGCTTTTTGTTGTACCGCATTTCCCTATTCATTGAGAGAAATACACGCCTCAAACGCGAATTTGTTTTACCAACAAAAATCCGCGCCGCACGCATTGTGAGGACGAGAATGAGAGCCGGGTCCGCGCCTGAGTGAGAACTAAGACGCGAGGTTGATAACCGCGTCCGCGCCCGAGAAATGATAAAAAAAATGAGAAGATAAGAAAAAAAAGTGACGAGTGAGAAATGATAGAAAAGGTGAAAGATTTTTTTTTTTTTTTTTTTTTTTTTTTTTTTTTTTTTTTTTTTTTTTTTTTTTTTTTTTTTATCCCATCGCCGCGCCCGCGCCCTATGCTCTAGTTCCCCCCCAAACTTAGCTTCTGTCCCCAGCTGGTGGCTTCAGCCAATGCCATGAGGGTCGCGTCCGTTGCCCAATCTCCCTGCATTCCTCCAAACCATGCCGTCAGTGCCTGATCCGTCCGATTCTCTTTCCTGGCGCGCTTCCCTTTCCTGTTTGGCGTCCGTCTCCTCCGCCGTCAAAAGGGTCTTGCCTTGGTTACAATCGCCCGACACATGACCTGCTCCCACCACCGCTTGTCCCCCACCTCCCATCAGATTTATCCGCCATTCACCAAATCCCGAACCGCGCGGAGTATCCTCTTCTCGCTTTTTCCTTGCTCGCTTCCCGCCATTAGACTGAACCGTTCCCGCCGATACCCGCTTCCCCAACACGCACCCCGCCTCTGCCGGCCTCGGATCAATTGGGTTTGCCGTCCGACTCTTGTGTCTTGTCCGCCCACCATCACCGTTGCTTCCACGCGCGCCCGTCCTTTCCGTTGCTGCCACTACCCTTTCCAAATGCGCGCTCTCCGCCGTCAAAGAGGTCTTGCTCGGGTCGTGATTCTCCAACGTGTTGTCCATCTCTTCCGCCGCGGCGTGTACCTTCTTTGCAAGATCCGTCCGCCGCTTGCCAATTCCCAGTCCACACAGAGCATCCATTTCCCGTTCCGTTGTCCTCGCCCGCTTCCTGTCAGTAGGCCGCACCAGTTCCATCGAGTCCCGCTTCCCCAACAAGTTCTTAGCCCCCACTGGGGAAACTAATTCCGCGTTTGAATCCACTGTCCTGTCCCTTTGTCCTGTCCGCCAACGGTTGTTTTCCTCCCCATTTGCGTACACGCGGGGCGCAGAAGCGCTGGGGGACTGAATACTCTCCAGATAGGCCTTGAGGCCCCTTGCCACCTCCGCAAGTCCGCTAGCCCAAGAGATGGTTGCCGGTGGTGGGGCCAGAACATACTCTGCCCTGTAGTACTCCAGTTCCCCGTAGTCCACTTCTGCTTGCATCTGGGTCCTGTCGCGCGCGCCTGCCTTGTAACCCAATTCCGCGGATGGCTTGAGATCGTCCTTCCGAAAGCAAGAACCGTGCCTCCCCCATTTTGCCAGCATGTCCTCCTTCAGTTCCGGCCAATCCAGGTTCAGGTATCCTCCCATCTCCTCCACTTCCTGATGCGCTTCCGCGTCCTTGATGAACAGGACAACATGGCGCACCTTCTCAAAATCCAAAACGCCTTCAGAGTCCGCAATTGTTTCATAACATGAGATGAATCACTCCACCTCCGCAATGTTGAGTCGAATATGCGGGTAAATCCATGGAGTAGCGCGGAAGCCGTTGGAGGAGGAAGGAAGAGAAGCCGCTGTTGGTAGCATCCGTGAGTACCTTTGAGAGACTTTGACCAAAGATTTTTCCCGGCCAGACCCCCAGATGTGGAAACTTTATAGGTTATCCCTCACAAAGTTGCCGCAGGTTCAGGAGTTCTTGGGTCAAAGCGTCTGTAAGGATTAGATACCGAGCGTAAAGAGAAGTTTTTGAGAGCCTGAAGAGGAGAAAAGGAGAGAAGAGGGGAGGGATTCTGTTTTCCTAAGTCCGCTCCCTTTTCCCGTTCCCCGCCTCCTGATGATACGATGGTAAGATGCCCCCCCTACAACCCGGAGTTGAGGGGAAAGGTATTTGAGCCCTCCCCCTCAACCCTAACCTAAGTAAAAGCACATGAACAACCCGACAACAATGAAGAAGGAAACCCTAGGCCCAAAACCCTATCCCATATCCTAACCTGTACCCTGTCCGTATCCTATTCCGCTTGCTTGCCTGCCATTACACGCATCCGGTTCGTCCCCCGCGGCGCGGCCCTCTGCCGCGCGCTTCTCAAAGTTCACCGTGATTGCCCGTATCCGCCCAATGCGCCATTGTGAATTTCCTAGTCCCGTAGCCGGCCCCCGCTTGCGCGCGGCCGTCCACGGGTATAGCCCCCGGATTGCTCCGCCCTTTCCTTCCCTAACTAACCGCCCGAGAACCTGATTGGCCCGGCTCCATCACTGGGTTGGACACCCAAGCGGGTCGTGGCCCGCCTCCCCTAGTCAGACCCGGCCCGCAGCTGCGTGCTTCGCCCTGCTGTGCCTTCTGCTGAGCCCGCAGCGGCCACTGCTGAGAACGAGCGCACCCCAACTGCTGAGCCCGACCTACCAGATGCTGAGAAAGCAGGCCGCGACGCAGTTCCCAATCCGAGGCTATATATTGACACCACACCGGTGAGATGTTCTTCCTTTTCATGAATCCTTATTTTCTTTTCTCATTCTCGTATTGACTCAAGATCTGTTCAGCCCTCCACTGTCAACATCTCCTCACTGGCGTCACTCCAATCGTGCTCTGATTTCCTTCATCTTTCAACTGCTTCTCGAAGACCACATCCGTGCTACACCTCCATCAGCCATCTCCTCAGTCAACACTCATCTTTCAATGCCTGATGTTTGTAGAAGTCTTTCTTATCTGAGCTTGTCTTTATGCTCATCCTTCTTGTCCTGATGTTTCATCCCTTCTGTGTGTGACTGTAGTTCCCAGTTTTCAGTAATATCAATTCAACCTCTTAACAAAATGATCCAATTGCTTCCTGGTCAATACAGGGTGACCACTCCTTATTATCCTGAAGGTCAAGGCATGGTGGAACGAGGCCATGCTCCTTTGAAGGCTTCTCTTGTCAAGCTGGCTGGTGAAAGTGGAAAGAATTGTTGCAAATTTCTCCCTCTGGTCCTCTTCTCCAATTGAATTTCAACTAAACAAACCACTGGCTACTCACCTTATGAAATTATCCTTGGACAAAGGGCTGTTCTTCCTCTTGATCTGGAAATGGAATTTTTCTTAGGTATTTCTTGGGAAAACATTTCTTCCACCACTGATCTATTAGTTTCCAGATCCAGGCAACTGGAGCAAAGTGAAGATGTTTGTGACAGAGCTTATCAGAAAATGATTTAGTCAAAAGAAAAGTAATTCCAGTATTGGGAGGATAAGCACTCCAATCAAATCAGGGATCCCTTGAATCCTGGGGATCTAGTCTTAGCTTATAATTGATCCTTGGAAACTCAGTGGGGAAAGCTTTTCTCTAACCAATGGAATGGTCCTTATCAAGTGGTCCATTGAGTCAGAGGTGGATCATATGTTTTGGAGGAGCTGGATGGTACTCAGATGGCTACAAGGTTCTCTGCTGATCAGGTCAAGAAATTGCATTGTAATGGAGGCAACTTGTTCCAGAAGTAAGTCCTCCCAATTGTGCACCACCAGGGGGCATCTCCTGCATTTTGTTGTGAAACCCTACTTTGTGTCACATATGTGAGCACCTGGGTTGCCTTCTTCATTCCTTTATCTCAGCCACTTCCAGGACCTTTTCTTTGGATGGATCAAGCTCCCTTTTCAATCACCCTCAAGACCAAAAGGGAATTTTTCTGTTTCAATTCCTCTGCTTCTTATTTTATATATATCATCAAAGATACTCAGATGCTGACTAGGGACAGTCTGTAAGTTGGGGAGAGATGTTGCTCACAATCTGGGACACCTCTGGACCAGTATGGAAAAAGTAAAAATTTCTTGAATTGTTTTTATAGCCTCCATTTAGATCAAAAAAAAAACTTTTTTTTTGGAATGATTTCCCAGGAAAGTTCCCAATTCTCAACCTTTCCCTTCTCCTAGTTTTCTAGGAAGATCTCTCAGTGCCCAGTGCTTGGTCCTATGTTCAATTCACCCTTGCTTTGCGCTGCTATCCACCCTTTTGGAAAATGCATGGATGAAGACTGGCTTGGCTTGCAGGTTTCTGTCCGGAACCTGCACCCCCAATTGGCCATCAATAATAAGATGATCTTAGATTTCCAGATGACACAAAACCAGCGGCTAGACAAAGCAGTAGAAAAGAAATAAGAAACTAGAGAACACAAGAAAAGATGATGTAGAATGAAAAGAAAACCATACAAGTTAAAACATAAGCAAAGGTTAACAGAAAAGGTGGCCATTCAAGATCAACAGTGACGTTGAGTTGAGATTGGATCGGATAAGGATGGACGTGGCGTGGATAGACTGAGAAGAATGGAGAGTCAAATCGTATGGTTGAAATAAGAGGTTGATTTAGAGTCTTACCAGTCAGAGAATTGTTGTTGAATGAGTTGAGATTGTATGTTGATGAATTAGAATTAGATGTGGAGGTTTGGCAAGAAGGAAATTGAGGGAAGAAAGTTGAGAGACAAAAAAGAGAAGAAAGATGAGGAGAGTAGAGGAGACTGCCAGAAAAGACAATGAGAAAAGAAACTGAGGATAGGAGAACAAGAAGAGAAGGCGAGGCATTTGGGGATTACCCGTTCCGGGGCAAGGCAAAGCGCAAGCGCAGTGAGATGATTGTTCCTTGTTGCGGGGTGAGTGTCAAGGACCGCACAGTGGGAGGATTTTTGGAAAGTCAACACCCTGTGTGACTGGTAAGAGGAGAAATTCAGGAATCAGAGGAATTGGTGAAAATATTCTGCTGTAGAAGTTTAAGGGCGCCAACAGAGGTGGCCCTAGTCAAAGGATCTGCCATCATCTTCTCTGTTGGAATGAGAATAAGGTTGAACTTAGATAGAGAAAAGTCTATGCGCAACCCTGTTGTTTTGATGTCAATGTGGCAGGACTTAGAATGAGAGCCAAATTTTTTTATTTTATTGTCTAATCCCTTATTATCTATGTGTATCGTAGGTTTCACCTTGGTGGAAGGATCTATTTTGCTAATGAGGTGAGTGATCCATTTCAGTTTGAGATAGCAGTCCAGCATTGCATTGAGTTCTGATTCTGTTGACAAGTAGGTTCTATTCCTCTGTCTAGATGAGTTCCAAATGACCGGGCTGCCGTAGTGGAATATGATATATCCTGTCTGTGATTTGCGAAGAGTAGGTTTTTCTCCCCAAGTAGCATCACTGTACCCGGATATGATCTCTTTAGAAGGATTGTATTTGAGCCTTAATTTGAGGTTTCTTGTTGTTTTCAGATACTTCCATACCTTGCGCACTTCCTTCCAATGTGCCATGCCGGGTTTGGCATTGAACCTAGCTAGACTTGAGATGGCAAAAGATATGTTGGGCCGGGTGTACTGAGAGAGATGATTCAATAGTCCAATGGCAGATCTGTAGTTGATGTTGAGCTGAGAGAACTCTGCATAATCTTTGTTGGAGGCCGGTTTGAGATTATGATTTTGAGTGAGGGGGGAGTTGATGTTCTTGCAGTCTGTAAGCCCCAATTCTTCCAGCCCCCGATCTATATGTTTGTGTTGACTCAAATGGATCTTTTCACCTTTGAGTTCCATCAGCATACCAAAAATGGTATTCGGAGAGTGGCAGGCTGAGTTTGAGAACCTTTCAAGGATGTTGGTAGCAAAGTCGTTTGATCTCCCTACAAGAATGAGGTCATCAACGTGAAAGTAAATGACCTCTCCCAATTTAGAATTGAGACATAAGCATGGATTGCTGGTTGAGTCGTAGAAACCTTGTGACTTGATCCACCCGGTTAGAGTCTTGTACCAGTTTTTTGGGGATTGCCAAAGGCTGTATAGGGATTTGTTTAATTTGAGGTAGGGCAATTTTTGATTAGAGCCCTCAGGGGTCCTAATTATCACGTTCTTGTTCAGTGGAGCATGTAGAAAGGCCCCCTTCACGTCGAATTGAGTGAAAGAAATTTTATTCTTGAGTCTGTAAATGAGTGCTAGTCAAAGAGATCCCAGTTTGCCGGTTGGTGCCCAGGTCTCGTCAAAATCAACGCCTTGGATCTGATCAAAACCTTGAACACATAGACGCGCTTTATACTTAACAGGTTCTCCATGAAAGTTCTCCTTCACCTTGAATACCCATGTAGTGTTCAAGATGTTGTTGGGTTTTTTGTAATACTCTTCCCAGACTTCTTGAGCTTCAATAGAGGTGAGTTCTTCTTGAGATGCTGTTTTCCATTTAGGCCATTTGGGGAAATTTTGAGCAGCTTTGTATGATGGAGGTTCATAGTAGTGATGAAACCCGTATCTCTGTGGTTTCCGAATTTCACATCTGGGTCTTAAATTTATCTCCTGAGTGGGTGGTTCAGATTTTACGACAGGGTTGGTGTCAAAACTTTGAGAGTTGGAAAACTGGATTTCTCCTTGATCCGAGTTGGATTCAATTAGTTGGGAGTCAGATTCTTGGATTGAGTACTGTTTATTGGCGGAGGAAAAGTTGTTCTTGTTAGAATCCAAGCCTGCTTGAGAAAAGATGTCTGATGCAGGTGACTCCCAGAGAGGGAAGTTGTTTAGGCAATTTTTGAGAAACTTGACATGTTTTGTTTTGACAATTCCTCCAAACGAGTTGAGAATGAGATATGAGTGGAAGGTGGGGTTAAATCCAACCAACACTCCTTCAAGGCCTTTTTTGTCGAATTTGCAACCTTTCTGGAGGTGGTTGGAAAGATATATAGCAGAGAAGCCTATGGGTTTTAAATAATTAGCGGGGAGTTTCTTACCAAACATAAGTTCCCAGGGAGAAGATTGAATACCTTCTCTCGGGATCTGGTGGAGCATGAAACAACAACTGCGTACTATGATGTGCCAGTAGTTCTTTGCTAGTTTGGATGATGAGAATGTGGCTTGCGCAGATTCTATATTAGTTCTATTTGCTCTTTCTGATTGTCCGTTATGTTGGGAGTGGTAGGGTTCAGAGGTTAGAAGCTTGATGTGTTTCTTTTTAGCAAAGTCCTTGAGAGTAGAATTTGTTAATTCAGTACCTTTGTTGGAGAATATTTTGGAAGGGTAATAATTCAATCTCTTATATTCTGTTTCAAGAATGCTGATGATGGTTTCAGGCGTTTCATCTTTGGTTGTAAGGGGAAAAGCTGCCAAGTAGCCAGTGTAGTCGTTGACCAAAGTGAGAAGATATTGATGCCCAGCTTTAGATTGAGGACTAATTGGACCAACCAAGTCAAGATGAATCCTGTCTACGGGTTTACTGGCAGGAGTAGAGGAGCTAGAGAACGGTGATTGAGTAATTTTGCTCTTCAAGCAGTTATCACATTGAAAACTATTGAGTTCCTTGTTGGTTTAGAGGTCTTTTATTAGATGCTTGAGGGTAGAGAGGGAGGCGTGCCCGTACATCTGGTGAATATCTAGAAGAGGAAGAGTTGAGTTAAGAGGCATATTTGATAGGTTTACAGTTTGATGTGGTTATGCAGATTGGGGTCTTTCAATGACAAATAGATTGTCTTGGATGTGGCCTTTCAGCACAAGCTGGTTATTGCGGACCACGTAGAATGTGTCACGAACTTGAAAAAGAGAGAAACCCTTTTTGGCTAAGATTCCGGGACTAATTAAGTTGACGAAAATGTCCGGAACGTACGCGCAGCCCTCAAGGGTGATCACTGAGTTGTTCCATTCTAGCTTGACAGTTCCTGTGCCGCAAATCTTCAGACTAGCCTCCAGTTTACCCGTTTTGATTTCATCCAGTTTGTCCTGAAGTTTGATGGTAGAAAAGAACTTGAGATTGTTGAAGATATGGATATTAGCTCCCAAATCAAGGAGAAGATTAGGAGAGTTGTCTGCATTGATCCACAGAGTAAGTAGAGCATGGTAATTTATTGTGGGAGTTTGTTTTGTCTTGTTTTTCCATTCATTTTGCTGTTCAATCCACCAGTCCGGGGCAATCTGAGGATGCAGGTGGAAGCACGAGGACTCTGGGTGAGGAGCATTGGGATTGTGATATCCTTCTTGGCATTTCATCTTGATTCTCTTCTCATCCATATTGTTTTGAGTTTTAGTAGCGACTAGAGAGACGTTGATTGAGGTTTTGGAGGTAGTTAGTTGTGCTTTCCTCTCATTACTGAATTGAGTGAGATGATTAAAGACGACGTCCATGGTCAAGTTCTTCTCGAAATGCATAATTTTTTGTTTTAAGTTTTCAAGGATGGGGGGAAATTTGAAGAGTACAAGGTAAGCTAATATATCATTAGGTGGTTCTATACCAACATCTGTCATTCTTGTAATGGCCTTGCCCATTTCAGTGATAAATCCTTTGATGGCGTTTTTTTTGAATGCCGAATGAAGAAAATAGTTGAATACCCTAGCTTGGTTTGCTGTCTCTGAAGACGCATATCTATGAGTGATCTCTGCCCATCGAAGTTTTGAAGAGGTGATATTGGATGAGTTGACAACACTTGCATGTGTTGTGCTA
Source organism: Puccinia polysora (assembly GCA_025617555.3). NCBI lineage: Eukaryota > Fungi > Basidiomycota > Pucciniomycetes > Pucciniales > Pucciniaceae > Puccinia > Puccinia polysora. Next base: position 52,017,614 of record CM062624.1, read on the forward strand.
TCAATTTTTGACAGGATAATTGCTCGTATTTTGCGGTTTTGTTTTGATGAGATTGGACCGGAGTTCCGAGTAATAGCCTCCTTGATATCTTTGAGATTGAATAGCATAAGCATCTTGTCTTGCCATATTGAGAAATTGTCTTTGTTGACTGGAGGTATGGTGTCGACAGATAACTTGAGGGCCACTTGGTGAAAATAGTTGTTTGCTCCCACTGGTTTGTTCATGTCTTGCTGATTGAGTTCGGTTGTAGATTTTCGGCTTTTAACCGTAATAAGATGGTCTTATATTTCTAGATGACACAAAACCAGCGGCTAGACAAAGCAGTAGAAAAGAAATAAGAAACTAGAGAACACAAGAAAAGATGATGTAGAATGAAAAGAAAACCATACAAGTTAAACCATAATCAAAGGTTAACAGAAAAGGTGGCGATTTGAGTTCAAGAGTGATGTTGAGTTGAGATTGGATTGGATAGGGATGGATGTGGCATGGATAGACTGATCAGAATGGAGAGTCAAATTTTATGGTTTAAATAAGAGGTTGATTTAGAGTCTTACCAGTCAGAGACTTGTTGTTGAATGAGTTGAGATTGTATGTCAATGAATTAGAATGAGATGTGGAGGTTTGGCAAGAAGGAAACTGAGGGAAGAAATTTGAGAGACAAAAAAGAGAAGAAAGATGAGAAGAGGAGAGGAGACTGCCAGAAAAGACAATCAGAAAAGAAACTGAGGATAGGAGAACAGGATGAGAAGGCGAGGCATTTGGGGATTCCCCGTTCCAGGGCAAGGCAAAGCGCGTGCACGGTGAGCTGATGGTTCCTCATTGCGGGTTGAGTGTCGATGCCCGCACAGTGGGAGGATTTGTGGAAAGTCGACGATCAACATCCCAATCTTGCTCCCCACTCTTGCTGCCATTAACCAATGACTGCAAGCAATGCTTTTGGTTGTTGGGAACCTCATGACCAACACTCACCACCATCACTCATCATTAACCATCATCCAAGATCACCACCACCTCCTCCAAGTCAATACCCCCATCTCAAGCCTTCAAACCTCCCCCCTCCCAAAGAAGAGGGCTAGGTTTGCCAATGATCCTCCTCCCAACAACCATCAACCGTCAAATCAACACCATCCCCAACCAGCAGTCCTCCTATCATCCTTTGTCACCTTCCACTTGGATGATCCACCTCTCAAGAAACTCAAGCTTCAACCTCCATCCAATCCATTCCACTCCTTTGATCTTTCCACAAATCAAACCTTATTTCAAGCCATTTATCTAACCTTCATCAACACTGCATTCTCCCAACGTGAAAGATCTGATGACCAACCAAAAACCAACCCAGTTCAGTCCAAACCAACCGTTGCATCCTCAACCGTATCCCCCAGTTGTTATTTGTCTCCTCTGACTCAACCCTCATATCTCCGCGGCTGTCATCTGTTGGAACCGCATTCCCTCTCAACATCCTCCACAATCACCACCCCCAATCCAATCTGCGCTATCATTGCTCACCTGTTTCCCGCGCGAGTCTTCTGTGGCCTGCGCGGTTTGGTGATGTGTCCCGCGCCCCTCAAGGATTCTGACAGCAGGGTCATCCGCGGGCCAGCAGTCTCCCAGGGGTTTCAGCCTTTCTGCGCGGCCTGTAATCTCTCCTTCACCTGTCTGTGCCCACAATTGGCACAGGCTGGTGTCTCTATCCATCCCTCCTCATTCATTTCCTTTTATTAAATTCATCCTCAAAAAAAAAATTTTTTTCTGCTCTATTTGTAGTATCTCTTGTAAATAGCCTACAGGGACCCATGGCCCATAAAAGGAGGGGCTCTCCCCTGCCTTTTTTAATCATACATGGGAGTGTGTGTGTATGTCCCTCCCGTAAATCATAAGTAAATTTATCCTCATCCAGGATATACTCATGATTTCCCCTTGAACCTTTGAGCCTCAATACTCAATTTTTTTGATCCATCCATTCCTGACCCTGATCCTTATCACCAACCGTAGCCTTTCTGGTTGAAGAGAATTCTGTCTGTTGGAGTTTTTGAGTGTTTTATCACTCCTTGATCCCTTTTCCCGACCATACTGGTCTTGATCCTTCCTGATCATCTTTCTGGAGCCAATCACAATTGATTGAAGAGGTCTTATTAAGCTTAAGACCTGGAGTGTTATACCTCCCTTTTTTTTTGGATTTGCATTCTTCCAGCTTACTCTTGAGTTCCTTTAGAAGTTTTGACATTATCCTTGATTCAAATTAGTTACCGTTTGCTTTTAGAGCTTCTTAAAACATAGTGCTTTTTCTTGTACAGCCACCCTCAGTTATCTGGTACCCTTCAAGCGCTTGATTGCCAAGAGTTGGGCAGGTAAATTGAGAACCTGGAGGTAGGTTAATTTTGATTTGATCATTCCCAATATTCTGCTGACAACCAGAGTTATTAGCTTGTGGGTTTTTTTTACATACAACAGCTTTGTTCTTTGAACTTTAAACAAACTATAGCTTCTTTTGTCCAAGTTTTTCCCACATAACCTTCCCTCAGATAGTGCTGTTCCATTGCTACCAAACTACTATCATCTTTATCCCTACTACTTGATTCCTCATTAACCAGGTTCTGGGCCTTGATCTTGGTTACATTTAAATATTTTTGTAACACTCAGGAGGGCAGCCTAAACAGCACCTTTCCCCTCAACAGAACTGCCACGGCCTAGCACTGTTTGGATTCTTACAACGTACAGGATGGTTTGGCCAATTGAGGAAGCCATGATTGGAGTAAAAGAATGGGAGTAGTTCTGACCAAAGTTTTTTGACTGCGCGGTGACAAGAGGGGCGGGCTGAGGAATGAAGGAAGGGAAATAAAGGTCTGGAAGAGGGTATGACCAAAGATTACGCCAAGAAAATGGAATTGAGGGTGACCCGGCACCAACATCATGGAAATTGAGGGAACTAATTGAGTCAATCCCCTCCAACGTACCAATGTAAAAAAAGGGATGCCTAATGGCAGTCGGTGAAGACAACAAACACCACGATTTCCAGGGAAAAAATGAAAAAAGGCGGGGATGGCAGGATACAGGCTGCTTGGAAGAAAATGGAAGAAGCAATTAATTAGATAAAAAAGACTGACCCATGATCAATCAACAATAAAAAAGGGGAGAGGAATGAGAAACAGAAATGTATATGTACAGAAAAAGTAAGGAAGAAAAGATGATCAAAGAGAGAAGGAGAACATACCAATGGAGGGCAACCTGTGAACCAATGAATTGGGAGGCGTGCGTGCAGTTGAGTAGTACATCCTGAGGGCAGATTCAAGGCTTGTAGCCCTTGAGGACAGCGGTAGCAACCGCGCGCTTGCTTTTTCCTGTTGCGCAGGAATATGCGCGCTGCTTGCCTTGCAGTGTGGCCGCTTTGAAATTGGCAGGAAAGGCTAAGCATAACTGGGGGTCCCCTGCATGACCTAAAACTGCAGAAAGCTCACCAACCCTAAAATCCCAAACCCGTTACACAGCACAAACCACCCAACCAAAAAAAAAAAAAAAAGAAGAAGAAGAAGAAGAAGAAGAAGGAAAGGAGAAGTTTGGCGCCGCAGGCAACCTGGCACCATGGATCCCCAAGTGCTAGGGGCCAAATACAAAGGGGTGGAAAAGAAGATCAGACCAGTTAACCAGCCAATACCGCAGGGTCTCAACCCCCCACTTCAAAGACCACCCCTGTCCAGGGATCCGTATCAAAAACCACTCAGCCCTTACCCACCCCCTTTTAGGTCAACTCCTAGAATTACCTTGGAAAGGGTGAAGTTAGTAAATTTTGGTCCTGAAGGTTGGCTTGGACAAGAAGAAATCAACCTACTCAAGCAAATAATGGTCTTAATGGAGAAGGCAATTGCATTCACAGAAGAAGAAAGGGGCTTACTCAAGCACACTTATGTATTACCTTACAAAATACCTACAATGCGCCATGAGCCCTGGCAAAAAAAACCCATACCAATACCCCAGGCCATTAGGGACAAATTTAAAGATCTAGTAAGAAAAAGGATAAAATCAGGCCTATATGAAAAATCCACTTCAAGTTATTCCAGCCCAGTGTTTCCAGTAGCTAAATCTAATGGGAAACTCAGGATAGTCCATGATCTCCAACCCCTGAACAAGTAACCATCAAGGATGCTAAAACCTTTCCAAAAATCAAGGAATTTGTTGAATAATTCTCAGGAAGATCTTTTTATGGCCTTGGTGATATAATGGGGGGATATGATGAAAGGGAACTGGACAAAACTTCTAGGTCACTGACCACATTTGAAACTACCCTGGGGAGGCTACAGCTCACAAGGTTGCCTCAGGGGGGAACTAATTCAGTGGCATTCTACCAAGTTCAGATGACCTGGATACTCCAAGAAGAAATTCCAGAATATGTGGGAATATTTGTATACAATGGGGGGATAAAAGGACCTAGGACAAGATACCAGGAGGAAGCCCTGGAAGAAAACCCTCAAATCATAAGATTCATCTGGGAGTATGCAACAACTCTAGGAAGGATTCTTTTTAGGATAGAAGAAGCCGGGCTAACCATATCAGGGGAGAAATTTGCTTGCTGTGTTCCAGCTTTGAACATTGTAGGGCATGTGGTGTCCCAGGAAGGAAGGAAAGTAGCAGAACAGAAGTTTAATAAAATCCAGAACTGGCCAAAACCAAGGAACAAGAAGGAGGCAAGGGGATTTTTGGGGCTGTGTGCCTATGTTGAGATGTTCATAAACAACTACTCAGCCCTATCAGCACCAATCAGAAGGTTAACCTGGAAAGATGTGGATTTTTTCTGGGATGAGAAAATTCAAGAGGCTTTTTTTTTGCTCAAGAGGATAGTGGGGGAAGATATAACCCTCAAGAGTATCAACTATGATAAAGGAGCAGGGAAGATCATACTAGCAGTAGATTCAAGCTATATGGCTGCAGGGGAAGTACTGATGCAAGAGGACCTGGAAGGAAGGCCAAGGCCAGTCTACTATGAGTCAGTAGGATTCTCAAAAACAGAAAATAAATACTCCCAATCCAAGCTGTAACTGTGTGGGGTGGCAAAGGTACTCAAAAAACTTCAAACAACTATGTGGGGGCAACACTTTGAGCTCCAATTAGATTCAAAAGCCCTCATTGAAATGATCAACACTCCTAGTCTACCCAGTGCCCCAATGAACAGATGGGTGACTTTCACATAACTTTTTTAGTCCACAAGCCAGGAAAGACATTTACCATTCCCAACAGCCTATCAAGAAGGCCAGAAGAAGACCCATATGAATTCCACAAGTACTTTGATGAAGAAGAGGAGTGGATTATCCCAAATCCAGGGTTAGGAGTAAAACACCTCAATCTGCTTGAAGGAAAGCCAACAAATGCAGCCCAAGATCAATTCTTGGAAAAGATGCAAGAGTACTTATCTACCTTGCAAAGGCCAGCAGGAATCTCTGACAAGGAGTTCCAGAAAATAAAGAGGAGATCACCAAATTTTTATATGGAGGGAGGAAGACTAAAAAGGAGAGGAATCTGGCGCCCACAGTTGGTAATATCAGTAAAGAAAGAGAAGGAGAAAATCATGAAGGAGTTACACAAAGAAATGTGCCATAGGGGGAGTGGAGAGACCTACAGAAGAATCAAGATCAGGTTCTGGTGGGAAGGAATGAAGAAGATGATAGGAAGGTGGGTCCAATCCTGCAAACCATGCCAAAAGAGGAGCAAAATCCAGCAGAAGGAAGAAGGTAGGCCAGTTGTCTCAGTTAACCTGTTCCAGAGGGTGGCCATGGATTCAGTTCATGTAAAAGCAGGAAAATGGAAGTATCTTGTGGTAGCCAGGGATGACCTCTCTGGATGGGCAGGAACTGTGGGGTTGGCCAGTCTGAAGTCAGGAATTATAGCTACTTGGTTTGTATCTGAATGGGTATACTGGTATGGCATACCCAAGGAAGTAACAGTGGATGGGGGAGGGGAGTTCAAGAAAGAACTCCAATCAGCTATCAAAAAAGTAGGGACCAAGCTCAGGGTAGTCACACCTTACTACCCAGAAGCCCAAGGAATGATAGAAAGGGGTCACAAGGAAATCAAAGATGCACTAGTAAAAATATGTGGAGAAAATGGGGCCAAATGGAAGGAATACCAACCATTGGTTACCTTTGCGGACAGAATCTCTACCAAGAGGGCTACAGGCTTCTCTCCATTTGAACTACAGTTTGGCCAGCCAGCAGTCTTGCCCATTGACTTGGATCTGGAAACCTACTTTTGAATTGAATGGGAGCAAGTAACCACCACCTCAGACTTACTGCAAGCCAGGGCTGAGAAATTAGCTCAGAAGAAAGAAAATATCCAGAAGGCACAAGAGAAACTAAAAGAGTCAAGGGAAACATCCATAAAGTATTGGGACAGAAGATTAGCACATAGAATTAGGAAACCCTTGAGAAGCGGGGACCTAGTTTTTTTATACAATAGGACCTTGGAATCACAGTGGGGGCTACTCTTCAAGAATAGGTGGAATGGGCCATACAGGGTACTGGAGAAAGTAAATAATGGGCCCTATATCCTTGAAAAATTAGATGGGACAAAATTGACACAGAGGTTTGCAGCCAGTCAAGTCAAGAAATTTTACAGCAGACAATCACCCAGGGAAGGAGAAGATGACCAACACAAAGAAACAGAAGAAGAAGAAGGTGATTAATTGAAACCAAAAAAAAAAAAAAAGAAGAAGAAGAAGAAGAAGAAGAAGAATAAGAAGAAAAAGAAGGAGGAGAGCATGTGAAGCCTGATTTCTATAGGGGAATGCTGAGGACAGCATTAATTTGGGGGGGATGTGGTGCTCCAAAACCTAACCTATAGCCATCAGACTCAATTTTCTAGTATAAGGACCGCTCAAATCATCAAAAACACCTCAAAAATGGATTCTACACCAAAAATAACCCCTAGTCACTCAGCCAAAGTACCCCCTATCTCTAATGGTTTAGAAGATACAGCTCAAATCAACCCTAGCCTACCCATAACCCTACCAGGTTTCACAGACCAGTAAAGGTTCATGGACATAACCTGGAAGCCTCCAAGTACATACCACATACAGTAAACCCATACATCACCAAATAAACCTGCAGCAGTATACATAATTAATATATGCAAGACCCTGCATGCAGAACCAAACAAACAGCTGTATACAGGAGCAATATATGCAAGGCACTGCATGCAGCATAAAACAAACAGCTGTATACAGGAGCAATATATGCAAGGCACTGCATGCAGCACCAAACAAACAGCTGTATACAGAAGAAATATGTGCAAGACACTGAATGAAGGACCAAAAAAATGACCAACCACCACAATACAGAAGTAATCTATGCAGGGGGCACCTGTATCAATGCAGCACAGAAATGCATGCAAGGGTGTAGATGCATGTAGATCCTGCATAGCCTCCACCTCTGACCAGCCAAAATGCCTCATGAACTGTATTCACTGTATCAGGGAGACCCTCAGGGGCAGCCCTGAGGGCAGTATTTTCTATGAATAGAGGGCCTCTCTCCCCCATCCAGGCACCATCAGCTCCCCCCATCCTTCCCTACAGGGGATTACCATGCCTCCTAGGCACCCTTAACCCATACTTTTACTACTCTCAACCATTATCCAATAACCCACCATTATCCAATAACCCATACTATCATCATCACCAATCCCATATCCCATACCATCACCATCACCATCACCATCATCATCATCATCAACCACCACCATTACCCTGGATCATCCACCATCATCAACACATAGTTTTGACCATGACCCAATCCAATAACCCATACTTTTGACCATCCACCACCACCATTATTTACTCCATACCCCATAACTTTGAACATCACCACCATGTGCCCATAACCTGAACATCATCACCATCCCTCATCATCACCTACCTTGACCATCATCCATCATCATCATCACCTACCATCATCATCATCGGTCATCATCATCATCACTCACCATCATCATCATCAGTCATCATCATCATCACCTACCATCATCATCATCCATCATCATCATCACCTACCTTGACCGTCATCAATCATCATCATCACCTACCTTGACCATCATCCATCATTGTCATCACCTACCATCATCATCATCAGTCATCATCATCATCACCTACCATCATCATCATCAGTCATCATCATCATCACCTACCATCATCATCATCAGTCATCATCATCACCTACCATCATCACCATCAGTCATCAGCATCATACATCATCATTATCACCTACCTTGACCATCATCACCATCATCATCACCTACCTCATCCATCATCATCATCATCAATAAATCATCACCTTCATTACCATTAGGCATCAACTATAGGCTCAACCATTTCAACCTTTATTCAAATCATCACCTGTATCATCAAAGGAGGATCAATCAGTAACCAATAAAATAAATATAAAAAATAAATATATATATTAAGAATAAGACTAGGGAAAGGATTCTTCCCTTACTCAGCTTCATTCCTCCAAGTCTCTATCTGTTCCACCACTTTTCCTTATCAAGCTTGAATACATTAATCCTAGGTCTGATAGAGACTACTATAGTAGGAACTCTATTTGAAAATCAGACACCATTTCTATTTTCTTTTATTTTTGTGAGACTACTCTAGTACTCACAGGGGCAGGAAGTTCAAAACCACCCTTAGTATTCCTCTATCTGATTTGTAGTTGTAATACTAAATTCTCCCTCAAGTTACTTCCAGCAAGCTATTTGCTAAACTTTACCCAATCACAAAGGAGCCTCCACAGAGCGTGGACAATTTTCTGGAATATATGGCAGGGCTTGCATGCTATGGGTTTGTGGATGTGATGGCCGGATACAATCAGCGCAAACTCAATTAGAGTTCAGGGCCAATCATTGCCTTTGAAACCGGATTTGGCAGGATGCAATTGATGCGGCTGCTGCAAGGTGCATTTAACTTGTTTGCAGTTTACCAAGCGCAGATCACCTGGATTCTGAAGGACAATCTTCCAGAGGGGGTGCAGATTTTCATCAACAGCGTGGGCATCAAAGGTCCAAGGACGGATTACAGGGGGGAAACGCTTATTGATGCCCTGGGAATTTGTCAATTTTTCTGGGAACTTGTGAAAATGCTGGAACAGATCTTGTTTTGGATTGAGGAGGCGGGGTCACGGTGTTGGGGATAAAGCTAGCGGTCTGCGTACCCGCGCTTGAGGTTCTAGGGCATGTGGTGGCTTCTGACGGAAGGCGGATTGCAGAAAAGAAAGGCAACAAAGTCCTGGAGTGGCCAACAGTAAAGACTGTATTTTGAATTCTCCAGTTCCTGGGATTGTTGAGCTATGTAAAGATGTTCATCAAGTGCTTTTCAGAGGTTGCCAGTCCATTGCGGGCATTGATGTTTAAAGGCGTGGAATTGGACTGGGGTTTGAAATGTGACAATGCATTTTAAAAACTCAAGGAGATTGTTGCACACAATATTCTACTGCGGGACTTGGATTAAAACGCCGGAGGAATTAAGTTGGCAGTGGATTCAAGCAAGCTTGGCGCAGGGGCGGTGCTGACACAGGAGGATGAGGGGAAAGATCAACCAGTTATTTACAAGTCTTTTACGTTTACGCCAATGGAGAGCCGGTATTTGCAGCCAAAGTTGGAGCTTTGCGGGGTCACTAAGATCCTTCAGAGGTTGCAGCATTTGCTATGGGGGATTAACTTCATGCTTCTGGTGGATGCGGAGGCGCTGGCACGGATGATCAATTTGCCAATGCTGCCAAATGCACCTATTTCCAGGTGGGTTGCATTCCTTCAGTTGTTTTCTTTCATGGTGGTACATGTTCCAGGGAAGTCTGTTAAAATTCCGGAGGCGCTGTCTTGGTACCCGTGTAATGATCTGTACAAAGGCGCGGAACCACTGGATGTGGATGCTCCAACGGTTAAGCAGGAGTGGTGAAAGTAGGTGTTTGACTTCTGCTCCAGCAGTCTGGGAGGTATGCGGTCCTCAGTTTGTATTTGCCGGATCTTTGGTTTCCGGATGATATGCCAGCCAACATCATTAGATGGATTTGGTGGAGAGTGGGGAATTTCTACCTGAAGGAAGGAAAGCTGTGGCAGCGGAACACGCCAGTACCCCTTGTGGTCAACACGTCAAGGGTGGATCAGGAGGTAATCCTGAGAAGTCTGCATGACAATCTTGGCAATTGTGGTGAGGTTGAAACGCAGAAGCGGGTGAGGGCAAGGTTCTGGTGGCCGGGAGTGAATAGGGCTGTGCAAAGCGTGTCAGAAGCCGAGCACTACATTACCTTGCAAAGTAGGTATTCCCACTGGGGATGTCAGCTTGCTACTATTGCAGAGCAAGCTACAAAAGTAACAGAAATAACATAAAAAAATGATAATAAAATTAACCTAAGAAGGAGAAGGGAACCCATAAATATTATTGCAAGAATGGATTCTCCGCCCATATCACTCAATGACCCCACCCTTGAAATCCTACTTGTTATATTTTCAAATAATTAAGGGAAAAAAAGCCCAAAATACCATGGCACCATTATTGAACTTTTTGGCCAGTTAATTATTTCACATGTATTGTCATGTATAGGTTTCACAGTTAAAATTCAGTCAGAATTGAGGTGTTGTGTATATTTTAGGAGTTACAGATGGAAATGTGTTCTGTCACAATTCCCGCACGCAGCCACAGCAGCCAATGCACCCGCGCGCGGCTGAGCTACAGCTCTGTCACTCTGTCAAAGCCATGTATGCAGCCCCGGGCCTCTGACAAGTACGGGGCCAGGGGACTATGGGTTGACAAAGTGACAGGCGGCCTGAGAAACTTAGGTACCGCGTAAACATGCTAAAACCTACACAGGAACATTCTAAATATGTAATAAATGTTCCTGTGGATAGTAGATAGTCTAAAAATACATAAAACTATATAAAAATACTTAAATAACCTTTATACGTATTTTTTATTAAATATAATTCAAAGTACCAAAAATGTCGAAAATAACATAATGACTACTTCTAAAAATATATTAAAATACTTTAATATACTATTATGGGAATTTCTAGAAATCAAAATCTTTGTGACATACTAAAAAAACTTATGATGTAAAAATATTATATGAATACCCATGACTTACATTTTTAAGTGATTATTTTAGTAAATCAACTGAATTTCCAAAATGAGGAGTATATCAATATCATGAATTTACTCCAATTATTTAATACATAAGGAGAACTCACCTGACATCAGAATATCCGTAGGAATATCTATTAAAATAATTATTAACTTACTGGAAACATTTACTAAGGATAATTAATTAAATAATAAATCAAAAGGACAGATTAGTTTTATTCACATGTCCAAACATCAATTTTAAAGTAGAATAATTCCCATTCCCTGTGGAATTAGATGCTTCCCGTGTTACAGCACCAAGAACACGTGGAAGGCTACCACTGGTTACCCTGATAGCCTCAGTGTCCGTCCCTTTGAGCCCCTGTACCCCTCAGAAGGACAATATTGGGACTCCAAAAGCTTTAAATAAAGAGCTCTTTGGAGGATATTGATACCCAGAGAACCAGTTATATTTAAATCCAGACACCTTGCCAAGGTAATCAAATACTTCTAATACATAAGTAAGTGATTTATGGCTTTAGTCTGATTAATAAAATCCGTCCTCAACCCTCTTTTTATCAATTTAAACTGCTAAACAACCTTATAACCCCAGTATACAGTTTTAACCCATCAGTGCACATCCCAAACAGGTACCCAAAGGATATAATAATATACCAGTGAGTCTTATTATCCTTTCTCTATCGTTGAAGCTTGGTTACAAAGCCCTGCCGCTCCACCATGTATTCTATATACATATTATCTTTGGTAAAAATATCCTTTAAACTAAAGGGCCCAAAGTAACCAGGCCTATGTGTTTTCATACTGAATTCCCTGAAGAGAGCTGTTAAAGATCCCCAATAAAATTGTGGCCCCTCTTTAAAAATATTTAATAATCAATTTATCTATATTGATTAGTAAGAATAAACCACATCCAAACCAATTAACCTTGCAATAGGCTTTATCCAAATATTTTACATATTTTTGCTGCATTTATTAAATAATATACTTATTATTTATTCTATCATTTCTGGTAGCTAAAGGATAACAAGGGTCTTGGCATCCATGAGGCTAAAAATTGGGGGTCTGGCCAGGAAATATTCCATTTTATTATATTTAATACCTTGGACCAGACATTTCATGTAAAATTGAATCAAAGATAAATTTATCTGACTTTTTAACCATGATTCATCATTAAATTCTTTTGCAGTGAATTTTAAAACCAATGAAGAATTAATAATCTATGATTCAAATCTTTTTAAAATAAGGAAAGAAGATCATATTGAAAATTATAAACCTACTGTTTGGGAAGCTTTAACTCAAGCTGAGCAACTTAATATCTCTTCTGCACGTAAAAACTTAGATAAACTCCTTGAACAAGAAGATCTTGAGAGGTGTATCAACTTCCAGGCTCTACTTAGAAAAAATAAAGCTTGGAAGAAGTACTGTATAAATTACTTTTTAAAATATAAAATTAAGTATAAACTTGTATTACCATATTATTTTTATTAAAATAATATTAATATATTTTATTGACTAATAAAATAACCTTTTACCATCATTGAACTCTCCTATACCAGAAACCACCACCACTGAAGCTGATTTATTGGATCAAGAAGTCCTAGATATCTCTGGAAGCCCTGAAAATATTGATTGGACAGGTGAAGACCTCATTGGGACACACCAAGACTCCGTAGGATTACCTATTAAGGATCCATTTAATTCCAATAAAGTTCTGGTACCTTTGAATATCAACTTAAGTGAGTTTTAAATAAAACTTATTTGTATGGATTTTTTCTGTAGGAAAGTAATTATTAACATTTTATTCAATATGAATAGACATAACACAAGAGCCTCATGGAGAACTCCCTCCTATGGATCTTTGCCAGGAGCCCCCAGTAACCGTGATACCATCAATAATGACAACAATGAGGGAACTGGAACCCGTGAATCAAATGTTGATGGACAAGGAAAAGCCCCAAGTACTTCTGCCCTACCCCAACCTAGAGCCAGAAAAGATAGTAGAATTAAGCCCCCCTCCATTAAAAGAAGATTCCATGCAGCCACCCCAGCAGAATCTGGCCAAGGAAGCCAGGATCAAAGACTTAGTCAAAGAGAATGTGAAATATTGGGAAGAGTTCAAAGAAGCCCAAGCCAAAGAGGACATGGTATATATGAAAAAAATAATCTCCCAGGCAAAATCTACCCAGATAGCTCTTCAAAAGATTATTCCAAGGAAAGAGGTAGAATCCTATTCAGAAAAGTGGAATCCTTGGGATAAATTAGCCCAACTGAAAGGCAAAGGATCAGGAAAGAAGAGATCCTCTTCCCATCCAAAGCCAAAGGGAAAGAAGGATTGGTATCAGATAATATCCTTAGCTCAAAAGTGGAAAAACATGTACAACAAATAGCCTCTAATTCTGAACCCAGTAACTTTTCTAAACCAACCTCTGATGTAATCACTTCCTTTTCTAATGATATGCGCCATAATTTCAAGATTTTTTGTGGAAATTTGGACAGTTTTTATACCCAGATGGATAAGTAAAACTCAGTAGTAGCTAAATTAATTAATAACCAAACAAAAATAGTAGGAATGGAAGATATTAAAGAACATACAGAAAAATTATTGGAGACAATTAATCAAGGTAAAATCAGACAGACTCAAACAATTGAGAATATGTTATCAGGTATCCAAGAAGATTTTATTATGCCTTTTCAACCTTTAAAAGAAGAATCAGTACCTAAAACTAACAGCTCCATTCTCTTGCTTAGTGAGAAATTAGATCTGCTTAATAAAAAAGTGGACCTGCAACTTAATCTGATCAAGAATGATATTAAAGACTTAAAAGTCTTTCTTACCAACCCCTTGGGGAGTACCACAGTGCAACCAAAACCTCCCAGACAAACAACTACTCCTTATGCATCCCCATTACTAGAAATTCAAAGGAGTGAAACCTTCAGGCCTAGTCCTACTCCTGAGATGGAACAAGCCCTGAAACCTTTACCCCAAATTTCTGAATGGCCTTAGTTATCTGGTGAAGGAGAATACAATCATATAAATTTCATTAAATTTATTGACCATACTATTAACTCTTATGACTTACCAGAAGCTATAGCTGTAGTCAGGCTGCCCATACTATTTGAAGGAGTAGCTTTGGACTGGTTTAATAGTAAAAGAGAAGAAGTAGGATCCTTACCACGGAATTCTTGGGAAATTCTAATTAAGGAACAATTTGGTTCTAGAATGTGGAAAAGAAAAAGGATGAAAAATTTCAAAAATTCCTCATTTGATCCCTCCAAGGATAAGCCTCAAAAATGGTGCTTGGAACAGAAGAGAAGACTAGATTGCTTCTATCCAGATTCTGATAAAGAGGAAGTGAATGAAAGACTCCTCAACTTGTGTCCTGGAAATCTCAACCATAGTGTAAGATGCAGGATGATTACGGATGCTGACTTACCAACTCTAATCAATGTGTTAGAAGAATTCATAGACATGAATGGGTTAGACAAGAAGGTTCCTTCTAGACCTAAAGAGAACTTAAACATTAAAAAAACCAGAGAAAAAAACCCCTCTGATAAATAAATCTGATAATAAGAAACCTAATGAGAACAGGGACAAAGAGAGAATGCCTCCAACATGTTGGAATTGTAACAAGACAGGGCATATGAGACAAGAATGCCCATTACCAAAAATAAAGATAGCAGTCTTGGAAGGAGAGCAGGAGGTTGAAGGGAATCAGAACTATGAATATATAGCTGATACTGAAGGGTCCCTTTCTGAATGTGAATTTATCCTGACCAACCCTTTTAATTTTATAGAAGGAGATATAGGCACTTCTGTAGAAATAAATAACATCCATGAGGACTCTATTTTGGCCCAAAAATGGGATCCTACCATAATTCCAAGAAATATCACAAATGTTAAACCATTAACAGTTAAACCTATGAGTGTCAAGAGTTATACTACTGGTCAAACTTGCTATGCAACAGGATTGTATAGAGACAGACCTATAAGGTTATTCCTGGATAGTGGAGCTTTCTGCTCATGTGTCTGTACTGAATTCTTAAAAAAATGGGATCCCAATTGGAAAGAGCACCTTCTACCAATCCCAAAATCCAACTTTAGCTCTTGAAAATCTACCATGAATGCTATTGGATTATGGACTGCTCCTATAATATTACCCCATACAAAATGATCTTTGAGAATACAAGTGAAATTTGTGGTATTGCTCAACGGATTATGTGACTACCTGATAATAGGTAATGATGCTTTATTTCTATATGGTATAGATTTGTTCCAGAGTAAAGGGAGATACTTTACAGTGGGTGGTAATTGGGACAAGAAGTTTAAGATATGCACCATCCAATCTAACTTCCCCTCTTCCACTTATCAAAAGCATTTAGAAGAATTCAATCAAGAATACTTCTCTCAAGCAGCTCTAAATATGAAACTTTCTGAGGAACAGAAGAAAGACATATTGAAAGTCTGCTTTGAGAACCAAAATGCTTTTTGTACTAAAGATCATCCCATTTGTGATATCAAAGGAAATGAAATGGGATTAAAATTGACTATTAAGCCTCCTTATCCTCAAAACTTAATAGGACCAGCTTATCCCTCTAGTCCTAAGTCTAGAATAGCTCTTGAGGAACATATTCAAGAACTGATAGACTTACAAGTATTAAGGAAAGTAGGTCACAATGAGCAGGTAGATGTGACCACAACTGTAATCATAGCTTGGAATAATGCCAAGTCAAGAATGGTAGGAGACTTCAGAATGCTCAATAATTACACTCAGGCAGATTATTATCCTATACCCCAGATTGATCATGCTCTACATAACTTGTCCAAGGCCAAATATATCACTACTATGGATATGCTTAAAGGTTTCCACCAGATACCTATAAGCCTGGAAAGCAAGAAGTTTATGAGAATAATCTGTCATTTTGGAATATATGAATATCTTAGGATGCCCTTTGGTATAAAGAATGCCCCATCACACTTCCAGAGAACAATGGATACAGTTCTAGGTACATACATCAGACAAGGATGGGTGATGGTATATATAGCTGATGTTATCATATATTCTGACAATTGGGATACTCATATCAACCAAATAAGATTAGTACTCCAAACTATCTCCAAAGCAGGATTAAAAGTATCCATGAAGAAATGCAACTTTGGACATGGAGAATTGAAACCCCTAGGGCATATAGTCTCTGGTCTAACTCTAGCTGCTGATCAGAATAAGATAGCTGCTGTCATGAAAAGACCCATGCCTAAAAATAAAAGAGATTTACTGTCTTTCATTAGTTTTTGCAGCTACTACAGAAAATACATACAAAATTTTGCTATGCTAACTAAAATTCTGTATGAAATATGAAACAATAACACCCTCTTTGAAATGAAACATGAGATATTGAAAAACTATGAGGACCTAAAAATAGCTATGACCTCTACTACTTTACTCATTCAACCAGGTTACTCCAAGCCCTTTAAACTGTACATTGACGCCTGTATGGAAGGGTTAGGAGCTTCTCTACATCAAGAAAAAATAGAAGAAGGGAAACCAGTGGAGAAAACAGTACTCTTCATATCTAGACAGATCAAAGATACAGAAAAGAGATATGGAGCCAGTCAGATGGAATGCTTTGCTCTAGTATGGGCTTTATAAAAGCTACACTATTACTTAGAAGGCACCACTTTTCAAGTGATCAAAGACTTTAATGCTGTAAGAACTCTCATGAACATGAAAACCCCTAGCAGACATATGCTCATGTGGCAAATTGCTAAACAACAGTATAGAGGACAGATGAATATAGTGCATAAAGCTGGAGCTTAACATCAGAATGCTGATAGTCTAAGTATAAATTCTTTACCTAATGACTCTAGCAATCCAGCATATGGCCCTGAGGATCAATATATCTTTCCTATCTTGAACATCAATCTTTTTGCATTAGATTCTCCAATCATGGGGATCCACTTATTTGAATTAGATACTGCTTTCTTCAATCTAGTGAGGGACAACTACTCCCCTGAAATCAAGCTGCTGATTACCATTATGGAATGTGAATCCACAGAAGCAGCTCTGATAAATAGTTAACCTTCTTCATTACTTAAACCCTATAAATAAGGAAGGCTTACCTTTTGGGATGGTCTAATTTAATACAGACACCAACATTCCAGTGTATTAGTACTAGGCAATGAAGAACATATACAACTCATACTCCAGGAATTCCATGACAACTGTTCATCAGGGCATCTATCCATTGAAAGAAGCTTGGAGAGAGTAATAAAAACTGCTTGGTGGATAAACCGGAAAGAAATCACTATTAAGTATGTTACTAGCTGTGAGACTTTCCAAAAATCTAATAAAACTACTGGAAAAAGGTTTGGACTCCTACAGAGGATCTCTTAACCCAAAACTAGATGGGAAATCATTAATATGGATTTCGTCACCAGCATCCACCCTGGAGGTACTCATTCATATAACTCTGTCCTGGTTATAGTTGACAGATACTCTAAGAAGGCAAAATTCTTACCTAACCATAAAGAAGATAGTGCTATGGATGTAGCTCTACTATTTTGGAATGGGATCATAGCTGATGTTGGAATACCCAAGATTATAATCAGTGACAGAGACCCCAAATTCACCTCTGAAGTTTGGAGGAATCTACATGATATACTGGGTACTACTCCAGCATTTTCTACAGAATACCATCCCCAAACTGATGTATTAGCTGAAAAAATGATACAGAACCTAGAAGATATGTTAATAAGGTTATGTAGCTTTGGTCTAGAATAAAAAAACTCAGATGGTTATTGCCATGATTGGGTACGCCTACTCCCAGCTCTAGAAATGGCTTATAACAGCAGTAAACATTCTACTACCAAAGAAGCCCCTTACATACTAGAAAGAGGATGGACTCCAAAACTCCCTAGGAATAACTTAAACTATAACTTAGCAACCATTCATCCAACATCTCTTGACTTTAAGAAAATGATAGATCTGGCAAATAATCATGCTCAAAAATGTGTAGAAGAAGCAGTAGAACACAACAAACAAAGATGGACAAATCACATAGGGAACCTGACTTTGAAATAGGAGATCAGATCTTGATATCCACTACCAACTTCAACAATCTAGCAGGTAACAGAAAGCTGGAACAAGCCTTTGTTGGACCATTTGTTATCAAAAAGATGCATTGCAAAAACACTGTAGAATTAATCTTGAGTGAAGAATTATCGAGAAAACACCCAGTATTTCCTGTTAGCCTAGTAAAACACATTCAACCAAGAGAAGGTAGCACCCTCCCTCCAGCAATAATCCCAATAGAACCTGACCCTGTGAAAGAAAAAGGGAAATTCAGAAGGATATTGAGAGAAAAGAAAGAAAGAGTGCCAGGAAAAGATGTTAGACTATACTTAGTAAGATACAAAGGAGAATCTGCAGACAAAGATGAATGGTTACCAGAGAATAATATACCTGATGGACCAATACATCTTAAAAACTACAGAGCCAGCAAAAGGAAATGAAACACACATGGAATTAATTTTTTCCCAACATGCTCCAG
Organism: Puccinia polysora; assembly: GCA_025617555.3. Classification (NCBI taxonomy): domain Eukaryota; kingdom Fungi; phylum Basidiomycota; class Pucciniomycetes; order Pucciniales; family Pucciniaceae; genus Puccinia; species Puccinia polysora. Next base: position 52,036,275 of record CM062624.1, read on the forward strand.
ATTTTTTTTCAGATATGGCCATATCTTGGAGTGGGGGAATGTCAGCTTGCTACTATTGCAGAGCAAGCTGCAAAAGTAAAATAAATAAAATGAAATTAATAATGATAAAATTAACCCAATAAGGAGTAGGAAAGCCATATACATTATTGCACAAATGAATTCTCCACGCAAACTTAGGTAGGGTCACTCACTGACCCCACCCTTGAAATCCAACTCCTTATATTTTTAAATAATTAAGGAAATAAATACCAAAATACCATGGCACCATTATTGAACTTTTTGGCCAATTAAATATCTCACATGTATTTTCATGTATAAGTTTCACACTTAAAATTCAGTCAGAATTGAGGTGTTGTGTATATTTTAGGAGTTATAGATGGAAATGTCATCTGTCACAATTCAGGCACGCAGCCACAGCAGCCAGTGCACCGGCGCGTGGCTGAGCTACAGCTCTGTCACTTTGTCAAAGCCGTGTATGCAGCCCTGGGCCTCTGACAAGTACGCAGCCACGGGACTACGGGTTGACAAAGGGACAGGCGGCCTGAGAAACCTAGGTACCACGTAAACATGCTATAACCTACACAGGAACATTCTACATATGTAATAAATGTTCTTGTGGATAGTAGATAGTCTACAAATACATGAAATTATATAAAAATACTTAAATAACCTTTATACGTATTTTTTATTAAATATAATTCAAAGTACCAAAAATGTCGAAAATAAGATAATGACTACTTCTAAAAATATATTAAAATACTTTAATATACTATTATGATAATTTCTACACATCAAAATTTTTGTGACATACTAAGAAAACTTATGATGTAAAAATATTACATGAATACCCATGACTTACATTTTTAAGTAATTATTTTAGTAAATCAACTGAATTTTGAAGATAAGGAGTAGAATCAATATCATTACTTCACTCCAATTCTTTAATACATAAGTGTTGGATCTGAGGGTGCGCAGAAATCCCTGAGGGTACGCAGAGATTGAGAGCAGACAGAAGGATGAGATTACATGAGAATGGGGATAATCATCAGAGGGAAAACAAACAGACACATGAAGTAAAAGTTAGAGATATAACAAGTTAACTTACCTGAGGGTACGCAGAGATTGAGAGCAGACAGAAGGATGAGGAAAGAGATCCTTCAGTCTGGCCCGAACTCTGCCCTCAGGTAGTGTACAACGGAACTAAGATTTGTGACATCTGTGTGCGCGCATGTGACTGGTGTGGTTGAGGTGAGTGAAGGCGCGCACATGACAGGTGATTGAAAGTGATGAGGGAAATGAGGTAGGAAAAGAAAAGATAGAAAAGAAACAGATTGAAGAAGAAAGTAATAAAGAGACAGAGACATGAGGAATAGATGGAAAAGAGAAGAATAATGAGATGAAGATCTCTTTATTCCAAAACCCCCCCTTGCTAGCCAAAGCCTGTGAGACCAAACATTTGCTGATGAGCTTCGAGAAGGACACGGGACAGAGGCTTGGTTAGCATATCTGCCAGCATGTCTTTTGTGGGGATGTGACCAACCGTGAAAACGCCGCGCTTGACGCACTTGCGAATAAAGTGATGGCGAGCGTTGATGTGTTTTGTGCGGGAGTGATGTTTGGGATTCTTGGCAAGCGCTTCAGCGCCCTTGTTGTCGATGAGAAGGGGAACCGGTGAATCATCCCTCAGATGGAGCTTGCAAAGTATGTTCCGGATCCAAAGGCCTTCCTTGCAGGAATTGGATAGCGCCTTGTATTTGGCTTTGGTGCTGGAGAGGGAAACTGTAGGCTGTTTCTTGTATTTCCACGAGAAAGCCCCTTTGCTGAGACGAAAAGTGTAGCCAGAGGTCAACTTGCGATCCCCTTTATCCTCGGCCCAGTCTGAGTCCAAATAGCCCAATAGGTTGATGGAGGGACCACCAAGTGTAAGGCGGTGGTTGCGGGTGTGGTTGAGGTACCGGAGGATGCGGAGAGCGGGGTTCCAGTGCTGCAGGGATGGGTCTTGAAGAAATTGGGACAGCCGGTTGACGGCAAATGCCACGTTGGGGCGGGTGCATTGTGACACCCACAGGAGAGAGCCGATAAGTTGGTTGTACTGAGGTGGTGACGGAGGGGAATCAGATGTGCGCTGAAGGAGATCTTTGAAGTGTGAGTCGGTGGGAGTACGATGTGGTGTCATTATATAGCCTCGGGTCGGGGACTGCGTCGCGGCCTGCGCGCTCAGCATCTGGTAGGTTAGGCTCAGCAGTTGGGGTACGCCGGTTCTCAGCAGTAGCCGCTGCGGGTTCAGCAGCAGCCGCTGCGGGCTCAGCAGTGGGCGCGGCGGGATCAAGCACGCGACTGCGGGCCGGGCCTGACTAAGGGAGGCGGGCCGCGACCCGCTTGGATGTCCGACTCATGGATGGAGCTGGGCCGACCGGGTTCTCGGAGCGGCTAGTCGGGGAAGGAAAAAGCGGGGCGACAGCGGGGCTATATGCGTGGCAGCCGCGCGCAAGCGCGGGCCGGCCACGGGACGGGAAATTCACGACGGGGCGTCGGGTGGATGCGCGCAAGCGCGGTGAATCTTGGGTATCGCGCGGCGGAGGGCCGCGCCACGAAAAGACAAACCGGATGCGCGTAATGACAGGCGAGCTGGCGGGAGTAGGGAATGGGTATGGGTTTAGGGATGGGTTAGGGTTCTGGGTCTAGGTTTCCTTCTTCATGGTTGTCAGTCTGTCTTTGTGCTTGTGCTTAGGTTAGGGTTGAGGGGGAGGGCTCAAACACCCTTCCCCTCGACTTCGGGTTGTAGGAGGGATTCAGCATTGGAGTATCCACGAATCCTACATATCTCATTCTCTCTCTCTCTCTCTCTGAGTAAAAGGAAGGAAGCATTCTTGGTCTTACAGACGCTAGAACCATTGATCCCGTAACTAGGGACAACTTCGTGAGGACAACCTCTAAAGTTTCCACATCTGGGGGTCTGGCCGGGAACTTTCGATCCGTTCTCAGTCTCTTGAAGATTACGAAGAATGCTACCAACAACCACTCTGGGATCCAATGCTCCCCTTCCCTACCCTCCACGCCCGGCTCCCGTCTCTGCTGCTCAACCCCCTCCGCCACCGTCCGCTCATGCTCCTAGAGTTAGCGGGTTCGCTCCTCCCTCGGAAGGGTCGTCGGACATGGCGGTAGAGGCCCCTCGCCGCGTTTGGTTGAGGCCGAGGGATTTCCCCCATCTTCGGTTCAGTACTTCGGATGTCGAGCAGTTCCTTTCTAGGTTCAAAGGGATCGCGGACTCGGAGGGCGCGTCGGGCGCAGATAAGGTTCGGACTATCGTGCTGTTCATTACCGAGGAGGAGAAGCTGCGGGACGTGGAAGAAATGGTTGGATACAAGAGGCAAGACTGGGGGAAGTTGAAAAGCGAGATGTTGGCAAGGTGGGGAAAGCGTGAACCTTGGTTTCGGGAAAGCGACTTCGATCGAGCTGCGGAGGAGGCAATCGAGAATGGCGGGGTGCAATCGCGCGAAGGATTAGTGGAATATATGTCAAGGTTCGAGCGAATCTACGGGTACCTTGCAAAGAACGAGGTTGTCGCGGGTCAGACGGGTGCCATGAAGCGGGCTTTCCTGGGGGGTCTTGCGCCCCAGCTTCGTTCCAGGGTGCAACAATACCTGTACGACCACGGCCTGGTTAAGAGGTCGTTGGATGGGAGCGTCGCAATTCTCCCCGATCTTTCGGTTATCCGTCAAGCCGTGGAAAGCGAAATTGATTTGGACGAGCTCATCGCGGATACGGCACGAACGTACCTGTCTTCCTCCAAGAAATCGGTCACGATCTCGGCGCCGGCCCCCGACCAAACTTCGGCCGCGCGGCCGTCGACGCCCTCTCATGTCGGACTTTCCCAGCAGCCTCCGGGACCATCAGTCGGGGAGATAACGGAGATTCTGCGGGACATAAGGGTTTTCCTCAACCGGACACCGGCTCCTACAGCTCCGGCAGCCGCACCGTTTCCGGCGGCTCCTTCTCAACCGCGCGCGGTGCCGCCTCACATGGCGGAAGTGTTCCAGCCTCCTAGCGGATCATCCGGATCGTACGGGTCGCCGCGATGTTCATATTGCGGGGTGAGAGGGCACTGGAAGTCAGTTTGTGAGGATCTCACTCGGGACATGGACGAAGGGCTTGTTCGCGCATCCGGGATGACGTACATATTTCCGACGGGTGAATCGGTGGATCTGACTAAGGAAAAGCCGCCACCAATGGTGCAAGTGCGGGAAAGAGCGAAGGCTAAGACCGAGACTGCTCGGGTCTCGCTCGGGATTGTCACCGCGCCCGGGACCTGGGTAGCTCCGAGAGTGGAGGCTGAAGTCAGGGCGTTGGCGACGAATGAGCGCATTGCGATGGATGTCGACGAGCGATCAACGGCTTCAAAGCCAGTCGCGCGAGTGCCGATTTCGGACGGGCCGTCCTCTAATCCCGTGGGAAAGAAGAAGGCCGCGGACATCGTCCGGAGGGTAATGGGGAACGACTCACCAATACCCCTGACCCTACGAGAGCTAGCGGCGGTGTCCCCCGCAGTCATCGACGAGATGGTCCAGGCCTTGAAAGATTGCGGTCAGGGTCGGGTGCCGACGACGGTTCAGCGGGTTAACGTGGCGGAGGAGGAAATGGATCCCGAGCCGTGCCGGTTGAAGTCGGTATCCGTCCCGCTTGCTTATGTCGCGATGACCATCGCTGGGCAGAAGGTGTGGGCGATGGTGGATAGCGGGTCGATGGTCAACCTGCTCCCATCAAGGTTAGTGGACGAGCTCGGTCTGGTGCGGAGGAAGTGTGCAATGGGTCTTTGGGCGTTAAATGGCGGGGAATGTCGCGTGGACGGGGTAGTAGAGGCGGAGGAGGTGGAAGTCGCCAAGGTCTGTAAGCCTCTGTCATTTCTCTCAGTGGAGTGCGGAGACGTGATTCTAGGACGGCCATTCATGTTTGGGTTCCGAGCCCAAATGGCCTTCAACGCCGAGGAAGGAACGGAGGCGCTGACCGTCAAAGACTTGCTCGGAGCACGGTTTGAGACGACGATCTGCAATCACGGGAGAGGGAAATGGGTACAGGACCCAATGTCTGGCGGCAACGAAGAGTCCGGCGCGGGGGTTGACCGTAAGGGTTACCCTGCGGAGGATTTTTCCTAGTCGGCCGCGGGAACCGTGCGGAGCAGGCTCCGGCTCTGCACGGGCGGCCGACAGATGAGGATCAAGCGGGGGAGGACGCGCGTGGAGCGCAGGTGCCGGAAGTAAGTCCCATTCCTCAGTATGCATCGCCGGAAGGCTCTACGCTTCGAAAACCCTATCATCGTGCCACAGTCGTGAGCAAAGGCGAAAGCCCCGGTCTGGTCATTACTAGGACTTACGACGGCGACGATTGGGTCTGGATGGCGCGGTGCAATGCGGGCAAGTACAAACCGGTAGCGCGGAAAGTCCGGCCGCGGAACGAGCCAATGCCTCAGGGGCTCAACGGACCCTTACGACCGATTGCGTGGTCCCGCGACCCGTGGGAGACGCCCCTTAGGAAGAATGGATGGGTAACGCGGTCGGCGCGAATCACGGACGAGCGGGTGGACGCCCTTAACTTCGGACCGACGGGATGGCTGAGTGCGGAGGAGATGGATCTGCTGGTGTCGGTATTGGTAATGAGGGAGAAGGCACTTGCTTTTGGACCGGACAAACGCGGGTTGTTGAGGGGTGAGATCGGGGACCCTTACGTTATTCCCACTGTACCTCACGAACCGTGGCAAATCAAGCCGATTCCGATCCCCCGTACCGTTTGGGAGCCCTTTCTGGAGCTGGTACGGGAGCGCGTAAGGACGGGGCTTTACGAGCAATCCACGTCAAGCTACTCGAGTCCTATCTTCGCGGTTGTTAAGCAGGACGGGAAGTCGCTAAGGATTGTTCACGACCTTCAGAGGCTAAATTCGTTCACTATTCGCGACGCGGGGCTTCCCCCGCGTGTTGAAGAATTTTTGGAGTCGATGGCCGGGCGCGCTTGCTACGGGCTGGTGGACGTGATGGGGGGATATGACCAGCGAGAACTCCACCCTGACTCGCGGCCACTGACGGCGTTTGAAACCGGGCTAGGAAGGATGCAGCTGACGCGGCTACCGCAAGGTGCGACCAACTCAGTGGCGGTATACCAAGCCCAAATGACCTGGATACTACGCGACGACCTTCCGGAAGGCGTGCAGATCTTCATCGACGACGCTGGCATTAAAGGCCCCAGAACGGACTACGAGGGCGCGGTCTTAGAGGATGCACCCGCGATCCGGCGATTCATCTGGGAATACGCGGAAACTCTGGAACGAGTCCTCTTCCGAATTGAGGAGGCAGGCCTTACTGTGTCCGGGAAAAAGTTGGCGGTCTGCGTTCCGGCGCTCGAAGTGCTGGGGCATGTCGTGGCCTACGACGGGAGGCGAATAGCGGAGAAGAAGCGGAATAAGGTTCTTGAATGGCCGACCCCTCGGACAGTGTTGCACGTCCTGCAGTTTCTGGGGTTGTGCAGCTACGTCCGCATGTTCATCGAGCGGTTCGCGGAAGTAGCGAGCCCAATGCGGGCATTGACGCGTAAGGGGGCGGAGTGGAAGTGGACCGAGGGATGCAATGCCGCTTTTGCGAAGCTCAAGGAAATCGTGGGGCGCGACATCGTCCTTCGGAACCTTGATTACGACGCCGGAGGGATACGCCTGGCGGTCGACTCTAGCGAGCTCGGCGCGGGGGGGGTCTTGACACAGGAGGAGGACGGAAAAGATAGGCCGGTGCTGTACGAATCGGTCACCTTTACCGCGACAGAGAGTCGGTATTCGCAGCCGAAGCTGGAACTGTGCGGTGTCACCAAGATCGTACGGCGGTTGCAGCACCTTTTGTGGGGCGTGCACTTCAAGCTCCTGGTTGACGCGGAGGCCTTGGCGCGAATGATTAACTCACCAACGCTGCCGAACGCGCCCATGACCAGGTGGGTAGCGTTCCTCCAGTTATTCTCCTTTAACGTGGTGCACATCCCAGGAAAGGCGTTCACGATGCCGGACGCGCTGTCGCGGTACCCGCGGGACGACCCATACGAAGGGGCGGAACCCTTGGACGTGGAAGCGCCGGTCGTTTGGGTAGGAAAGACGGAGACGGCGGTTTGTCTTCCGTTGCGCCAGTCGGGACGTTACGCGGTTTTGTGCTCTTATTTGCAGGATCTCCGGTTCCCCGAGGGCACGACGGAAACGGTGGCCCGATGGGTGAGGCGAAACGTTCTGAACTTCTTCTTACAGGACGGTCAGTTATGGCGGCGGAGCGGCTCCGTGCCTCTTGTTGTCGCGACTTCTAGGGCCAACCAGGAGGTGATTCTAGGAAGTCTGCACGATGAACTTGGTCATCGGGGTGAGGTCGAGACGCGGAGGAGGGTGAAAGCGAGGTTTTGGTGGCCGGGGGTCGTTCGCGCGGTGCGCGACTGGGTAAAGTCGTGCGAGGCCTGCCAACGGCGAAGCTCGAGGCTGCCCAAGGAGGTCGGCCACCCCACGGGTGAGGACGCGCTGTTTGGGCGCGTTTCGCTGGACGTGGTCCACATCAAGGCGGGTAAGTTTGCGTATTTGCTGGTTGCGCGCGACAATCTGTCTGGGTGGGTGGAAGCGAGGCCCCTGGCGAAACTATCGGCGGAAAAGGTGGCTCAGTTTCTGGAAGAAGACTGGTTCGCGCGCTACGGGTTGCTTTGCTTGGTCACCGTCGACGGGGGGGCGGAGTTTCGGGGACGCCTGATGACGCTGGTGCAGAGTTGTGGAGCGAAATTCGGCCGCGTGACGGAATACTACCCGGAGGGTGCGGGGATGATCGAGCGGGGGCATCAACCAATCAAGGATGCCCTGGTGAAAATGTGCGGCAAGGACGGCAAAAGGTGGCAGATAGCACTCCCCGCGGTCCTTTTCGCCGATCGGATCTCCGTGAAGCGCTCAACGGGGTATTCGCCTTACGAGTTACTCTACGGGCAGCGGCCCGTGCTTCCCGTGGACATCGAGCTGAACACGTTTTTGGGCGTGGATTGGTGGAAGGTTAAGACGTCCGCGGATCTGATTGAGGCGCGCGCGGAACAGCTCCTTAGGCGTGAGGAGACCTTGGGAAAAGCCGCGGAGCGGTTGAAGAAAACCCGGACGGCGTCAGTCCGCTATTGGGACAAGCGCTGTTCCCATCGGCTCCGGGATCCGCTGCGGAAGGGGGACCTGGTCCTGCTGTATAATCGGAGTCTGGAATCCCAGTGGGGCCGGCTTTTCGCCAACCGGTGGAACGGGCCGTACCGCGTGGCCTCTAAGTTTTTGGGCGGCAGCTACGGGCTTGAGGAATTGGACGGGACGCCGCTTAAGCGGAAGGCCGCGGCTTTGCACGTGAAACGCTTCTTCGCGCGCGGTTCCACTTCCTTCGACGAGACGGCGAGCGATGATTTGGGGCCCGGGGGCGAGGCAGTCTCGGAGTCGGACGACGGTGCGGATCGTTCGGACAGCGAAGTAGCGGCGCGCAACGCGCAACCTCGGAGAAGTAGGAGGTTGCAGACGGCTGGGGACAGCTGTCAAGCTGGGGGGGGGCGCTAGGTGGTTAAAGAATGATTTGGTAAGGGGGTGTTCTAGCCGGTTCACAGCCGGGACAACTAGACACCCCAGAATGTTTGTTTCCTTATGTTTTGGTTTGGGCTTGGCTTTGGATTGGTACTGGCTATGGGTTATTTATTGCAGGTACGCGGGCGCGGCGTGGTGTCGGGCCCGCAAACGCGAGGACGAGCCCCGCTCACGGATGGCGGGACAAAGAGCTAACTGTAAAAAAAAAAAAAAAAAAAAAAAAAAAAAAAAAAAAAAAAAAAAAAAAAAAAAAAAAAAAAAAAAAAAAAAAAATGAAATGAATGAATGGAATAATAAATATAGGATGTTCTCTTTCTCTTCTTTGGATTCGGGCTGTTTCCTTTCTTTTTTTGTCTATTTCTCTCCTGTTTCTTTCTTCATCGGACGGGCGCGACGGTCGGGGACGGTATGGACGCGGATTTAAGCTTAGCTTGGTAAGGGGGTGCTCTAGCCGGTTCACAGCCGGAACGACTAGACACCCCAGAATGTTCGTTCCCATCGCCTCTCCCTTATACTCCCGGTTGTGAGCGCGCGCTGTCGGCGCGGTGTTTGTTTTGTTTTGTAGAACGGGTACGGGGAACTGTGTGGCAGTCCGTCTGGGGCGGTCCAGGTACCTCTTTTCGTTGGGATAACTGGTCACTTACGGTCTCTCACAGAGGGAGCGCGCGGACGCGAATCTCAACCTCAACCTCACTCACACTCACTTCTCACGCGGACGCGGATCTTGGTACTCACACTCACTTTTCACCCGGACGCGCGGACGCGGCCCTTTCGTTTCCTCGCGCAGCAATATATATTTCTCCAACGAACGCGGTACAACAATAGGACTAGAAAGTACACGGGAAAGGAGAAAAGGGAGGGGGTGAGGGCGTCTAAGCCATTCGCATCATCTCTTCCATGTCCGCCCTCGATGATGCCAGAAGGGCCCGGTAAGACGCCAAGAACTCGCGCCGGGATTCGGAGGATTGGGCTCCGGGGGTCGCCAGGAAGTTGCGGAGCATCGCGGTCGACCGTTCCGCGAAAGCCTCGAAGCCAGCCGCCGGGAGTGCCATCACGACTGGGATCTCCGGGATCTCGGGGGAGTTGGAGGAAGGCGGTGCCGGTGCTGGGACGGGGCTTGATCCGAGCGGACAAGGAGGTGATGAGGGGGTCCCTGGGGCATCGCGCGGAGGGCTCGGTCCATCTGGGGGCAACGACGGAACAACGATTGGGGACGGCGGAGGAGGGACCTCGGGAGTAGTAGGCCTCCCGTCCGAGATCACTGGTGACGCGGGCGGCGGTGGAGTACCTTGTGGAGCCGGGGGGGAAGGAGCCGGTGTAGATGCCGAAAGGGGGAAGCCGAGTCGCAATCCTCGCTCGGTGGAGGGCGGCGGGAAGGGGAGCCCGGCGGAGTCCACGAGTCCTCCAAGATGGTGTCGTCGTCCGAAACCACGAACGGGTCCGGACGAGCCCTTTTGCGCGGCCTGGGGCGGGAGCCGAAGTTGGGTGGAGCTCGGGGCATGCCATTGCTAAGCGAGCAACGGCGATGGCTGCGACGGCAAGCGACACAGGCGCGTCGACCAGGAGCGATTGAGCACGCCTGCCCGGTCCGGGCGCAGAATTCGCAGGGGAGCATGACGGCGATGAGTGTGGAAGGGGAGTTGGTAGAGTGCGAAAAGAGGAGTGGGTAGGGAGGAGCGGGGTGCGGGTAGTCGAGGTGGCGATGGGAAGGGACCTCTGGGGACAGAACTCAAGTTGGGGGGGATGTGGTGTCATTATATAGCCTCGGGTCGGGGACTGCGTCGCGGCCTGCGCGCTCAGCATCTGGTAGGTTAGGCTCAGCAGTTGGGGTACGCCGGTTCTCAGCAGTAGCCGCTGCGGGTTCAGCAGCAGCCGCTGCGGGCTCAGCAGTGGGCGCGGCGGGATCAAGCACGCGACTGCGGGCCGGGCCTGACTAAGGGAGGCGGGCCGCGACCCGCTTGGATGTCCGACTCATGGATGGAGCTGGGCCGACCGGGTTCTCGGAGCGGCTAGTCGGGGAAGGAAAAAGCGGGGCGACAGCGGGGCTATATGCGTGGCAGCCGCGCGCAAGCGCGGGCCGGCCACGGGACGGGAAATTCACGACGGGGCGTTGGGTGGATGCGCGCAAGCGCGGTGAATCTTGGGTATCGCGCGGCGGAGGGCCGCGCCACGAAAAGACGAACCGGATGCGCGTAATGACAGGCGAGCTGGCGGGAGTAGGGAATGGGTATGGGTTTAGGGATGGGTTAGGGTTCTGGGTCTAGGTTTCCTTCTTCATGGTTGTCAGTCTGTCTTTGTGCTTGTGCTTAGGTTAGGGTTGAGGGGGAGGGCTCAAACACCCTTCCCCTCGACTTCGGGTTGTAGGAGGGATTCAGCATCGGAGCATCCACGAATCCTACATATCTCATTCTCTCTCTCTCTCTCTCTGAGTAAAAGGAAGGAAGCATTCTCGGTCTTACAGACGCTAGAACCATCGATCCCGTAACTAGGGACAACTTTGTGAGGACAACCTCTAAAGTTTTCACAACGGACAGTGAGGTGGTCATTGGGGAGAAAGGAGAGCATAATAGAAGAAATGTAGTGGCTTTGGGAGATGGATACTACCCTACTGTCAAGGTCGCGCGTGATGGAGATTGAGAGAAAAAGGGAAAGATTTTCATCCGAACCAACCTTGAAATGCTTGCTGATGGCGCCAACAAAGGAGGTGACAAAAGAATCCGTGCCAACTATGGCAAGGTCATCAACATGGGCTGTAACGGCCCCTATCAGCTCACCGTCGGATAGTTTGTAGTATAGGGAAGGGTTGTAGTGAAAGCGGGACAATCCAAGGGAAAGAAGAGCGGAGTTTAGTTCAAGGTTCCACTGACGAGGGGACTGCTCAAGCCCCTATATTGCCCTTTTGACCTTGCATACCCAGTCAGGATGGCTAGGGTCCTCAAAACGGGGCGGTTGGGCCATATAAACTGGTTCTTCAAGGTGCCCGTTCAGGAAGGCAGTTTTGAAATCCAGCTGAAGACCCACCCATCCCTTGTGACCCAGAAGGCTGAGAAGGAGCCGGAGAGTCTCGAGCCGGAGAGTGGGAGCAAAGACCTCGGAGAAGTCCAAACCGCAGACTTGGGTGAAACCCATGGCGACGAGTCTGGCCTTCAGCTTGATGATGGAGCCATCCGGACGCCGCTTCACTTTAAAAACCCATTTGCTACAAATGATCTTTTGACCTTTAGGTGGAGGGAAAAGAGTCCATGTCTTCATGCCCTGGAGCAAGGCCATCTCCTCTTGTGCCGAGACAATCCAGCGACGTTAGTGAGGAGACCGCAGGAGTTGTTTCCACGTTTTAGGGGCGGTTAGATTGTCCTTGACAGAGGCATGTTGTGAGAATTCCCCGTAGCGGGTCGGAGGGCGAGAGGCACGAGAGGATTGAAGTGGAGAGGGAGGTTGACAAGGCGGAGGCATTTGAGAAGGGCACGAGGGGAGGGCAAGGGGGCAGGGTTCCGGCAAAGGTGGTTCTGGAGAGGACGGTGCAGAGGGTGGGGGGGTGAGAGAAAGTGGGGGGAGGATGATGGAGTCATTGGATGGAGCAGGGCTGGATGAGCAAAAGGGTAGAGGTGTGGGAACAGCAGAAAGGTTAGGGTCGACAACAGAAAGAGGGGCAGGGAGAGGAGACAATGTGGAGACAGAGTTAGGAGAGATTGCATTTGGAGAAGGAACGGATGGGGGACGGGGATCAGGAATTTTGGATGAGCAAGGAACTAAAAGCCGGGATGGAGAAGTTGATGGAGTATTTGGAGGGGGGTCAGGCCAAGGGAGTTCCATAGGTACGGGGGACTGAGAAGGTGAATCGTTGGTGGGGTGTGATCCATGCGGGAAACAGGAGTCATTGAATAGGCAGTCCCTGGATTTGATCACCTTCTTGGTAGTGAGGTCGAAAAGATGGAATCCAGTGTGGTCTGTCAGGTATGAGAGAAGCACAGCGGGCCGACCTTTTCAATCCAATTTTTTTCTGTTAGCTTCAGGGACTTTGTACCATACAAGACACCCGAATGGGTGAAGAAGTTGAGGTTCCACATCAGGGGCTTTGAGAATGGAGTTCGGAGAGACAAAACCTTTTGGGGCCTTGCAAGGATAGGAGTTGAAAGAAAAAAGACCGTGTCTTAGGGCGTCCGCCCAGAAGGAGTTTGGTAGATTTGATGAAAGAAGAGAACACCGTATTAAGTTTGATATCGTGCAGTTGGTCCTTTCGGCAACACCATTCAGTTGAGGAGAGTGTGGGGGACCAGGTTCATGGGAAATGCCTTTTTCTGCGAGGTAGGCTTTCATGGGTTGATTTAGGTACTCTCCGCCGTTATCAGATCTTATTGAGGTAACCTTTGAATTGTAGTTGTTTTCAAAAAAAGCAATAAATTTTTTGGTGGTTTGAAAGACATCAGATTTAAGTTGAATGGGATAGGCAAAAACGGCTTTGGAGCAATTGTTGATGTAGGTAACAAAATACCAGTATCTTTCCCTGGACGTGGTTTCAAAGCTGCACACGTCCGTGTGAATGATTTCTCCTGGTTTCAACAAACAATAGCTCAGGCAAGAGTGGAAGGGTTGCCTTGTCATTTTTGATTGAACGCATGTGACGCACTGCTGAACCTCTTTCTTGTTTTTTGGTTGTGGTGTGATGCCGTGTGTCTTGAGATATTTTTGAAGAGACTTCAAGTTGAAGTGAGATAACCTACAATGATAACCAAAAAGACTATTGTCAGAGGTTTGATTTATGCTTGAATGGGTTGATTCTTTGCTACTCACGCTCAATTGTGGTAGATAGTAGAGGTTTCCTTTCCTGTATCCTGTTTGAAGTGGCTTTTGATTTATGTTTGAGATTGATTTTCCAAAGATTTTGCAGCTGTCCTTGTGGAAAACCACCATCATACCTGAATTGCAGATGCCTGATATGGAGAGTAGAGGATCTTGGAGATCTGGAGCAACCAAAACCTTCTGTTTTCCAATAGGGAAATTGATGGTTCCTCTCTCGAGTGAGGAGATTGTAGACCCATCCGCCAGACAAATGATTTTGCTATCCGGACTGTTGTTTCTGATTTGATTGCGATATGGAGTCATTGAAACTGAGCAACCTGAGTCAAGATTGAAATTGTTTTGTGGTATTCGGCCAGGTTTGTTGGAGCAGCTTACAGCAGATCCGGCATGAACTACAATCTGAGAGTCAGAAAAATCATCTGAATTGGATTCTACGTTTGCTTCTGTTTTACTCAGATTTGCTTTGGCTGATCTTGATTTGTTTGTGGTGGTGCGGTTCTTTGATTTATTATTGTTTTTCTTAATTTGGTCCAGCGCCCTTTGTACCTCTGTGAATCTTGAGAAGGAGTGACCTTCGACGTTACAGTGGGTGCAGAAATAGGTTCTGGGTTGTCTTGGTTCAGCGTCTTGATTAGAGGAGGGAGTTTTTTGTTGTTGTGATCTGGCTGAGTTGGCCATAACATCCTCATTCCTAGTTTGACAACGTAGATGCTCTTGTTTTAAGGCTGAGATAAGTTTTGAGGAAGGGAAAGACTCTTTGTTCATCATGCTTGATACGCATCCAAGCCAGTCATTGGGTAGGGATAAGAGTATGGCAGTCGATTGAAGATCATCTGCAGTTAATGGGTTTTCGGTGGTGATTAGTGACAATAGCTTTTCCCCATAAGATACGATTTTGGACAGATGAGCGGTCATTTCCTTGTCATTGAGTTTGGTGAGAAGGAGTTTTTGTAGCCAGTACATTCTCCCTTTGGACGAATTGTCCTGATGAGCATCTTGTAAAGCATTCCACATTCCTAGCGCACTTTCCTTGTGTTTGCGTATGAACTGAAAATTTGATGGCCTGATTGACCTTGAGATAACTGAGCATACTGAGTGATTGTCTTTTGACCATATCTCATCAGTTGGTTTCTTTGATTTGTTGTTGATGAGGTATCCGACGCCGGATGCTTGGAAGTGGATTCTGAGGATCATAGCCCAATCCAGATAGTTTGAATTGGATCCTGGAGCACTTAAGGGAATGATTTATGGGGTTTTGAGAACTTGATGTGAGACATTTGTGTTGTCTTCCATGATTGTAAGGTTGATGGCACAAGTTGTGATGGATCCTTCTGAAAGATGGTAAGCGCATTATTTATTGAAAATACTCTGGGCTCATAACCTGTTGGATCTGAGGGTGCGCAGAAATCCCTGAGGGTACGCAGAGATTGAGAGCAGACAGAAGGATGAGATTACATGAGAATGGGGATAATCATCAGAGGGAAAACAAACAGACACATGAAGAAAAAGTGAGAGATATAACAAGTTAACTTACCTGAGGGTACGCAGAGATTGAGAGCAGACAGAAGGATGAGGAAAGAGATCCTTCAGTCTGGCCCGAACTCTGCCCTCAGGTAGTGTACAACGGAACTAAGATTTGTGACATGTGTGTGCGCGCATGTGACTGGTGTGGTTGAGGTGAGTGAAGGCGCGCACATGACAGGTGATTGAAAGTGATGAGGGAAATGAGGTAGGAAAAGAAAGGAAAGAAAAAAAAAAGATTGAAGAAGAAAGTAATAAAGAGACAGAGACATGAGGAATGGATGGAAAAGAGAAGAATAATGAGATGAAGATCTCTTTATTCAAACAATAAGGAGAACTCACCTGAAATCAGAATATTGTAGGAATGTCTATTTAAATAATTATTAACTTAGTGGGAACATTTACTAAGGATAATTAATTAAATAATAAATAAAAAGGACAGATTAGTTTTATTCACATGTTCAAACATCAATTTAAAAGTAGAATAATTCCCATACCATGTGGAATCAGATGCTACCCGTGTTACAGCACCAAGAACACCTAACAGGCTACCACTGGTTACCCTGCTAGACTCAGTGTTTCTCCCTTTGAGCCCCTGTACCCCTCAGAAGGACAATATTGGGACTCCAAATGCTATAAATAGAGAGCTCTTTGGAGTATATTTATACCCAGAGACCCAGTTATATTTACATCCAGACACCGTTCCACGGTAATCAAATACTTATAAGAGATAATTAAGTGATTTATGGCTTTATTCTGATTAATAATATCCATCCTCAACCCTCTTTTTATCAATTTAAACTGCTGAACAACCCTACAACCCCAGTATACAGTTTTAACCCATCAGTGCATGTCCCAAACAGATACCCAAAGGATTTAATAATATACCAGTGATTCTTATTATCCTTTCCCTGTTGTGGAAGCTTGGTTACGAGGCCCTGCCACTCAACCAAGTATTTTATATACATATCATCTTTGGGCAAAATATCCTTTAAACTAAAGGGCCCAAAGTAACCAGGTCTACTTGTTTTCATACTTAATTCCCTGAAGAGAGGTGTTGAACATCCCCAATATGATTTTGGCCCCTATTTAAAAATATTTAATAATCAATTTATCTATATTTATTAGTAAAAATAAACCACATCCAAACCAATTAACCTTTCAATAGGCTTTATCCAAATATTTTACAGATTTTTGCTGGATTTATTCATAATATACTTATTATTTATTCTATCACCTCTGATAGCTAAAGGATAGCAAGGGTCTTGGCAACCAGGTGGCTGAAAGTATGGGTAGGCGCAAAGATGGTCAGGGTAGCAATGGGAAGACCTCTGGGGACAGAACTCAACTTTGGGAGGGATGTGGTGTTGTATTTATAACCTTGGATTGAGAAATGCGTTGCGGGCTGCAGGTTCAGCAGTTGGGTAGGTTGGGCTTGGCATTTGGGTACGCGCAGTCTCAGAAGTGCCTGCTGCGGGTTCAGCAGTAGTAATTGCAGGGCTCGGAACTGGGGGAGGATTGGGCCTACTCCAGGTGTGGTGGGCTTGCAACCTGCTTGGACAACGCGGACTATGTAATGGACCCAACCCAACCAATTTTGCGGGTGGCTAGTTTGGGAAGCAGGAGCGGGGTTATACGCGCAAGGGAGGTCCGGGAAAGCATAGGCACGGACCAATCCGCAGATCACGTGATTTGCAAATTCGCACGGATGGATAAAAGCAGGGGGCTACGAGTAGGGTGCAGGGGAGGGCCGCACCATGAGAAGGAGAAACCAACGTACGTAACAACAGAGGGAACATTTTTGGAGGGAGTGGATGGATTGGTTAGGGTTGGGCTAGGTTTCTGGGCTGTAGGGTTTTCTGTCTTTGTTGCTAGGCTTTCTGTTTGTGCTTGTACTTAGTTTAGGGTTGAGAGGGAGGACTTAAATACCTCAATCTCAACTCTGTTTTGTAGGAGGGACATCTTATGAAAGAATGATCTGGGAAGGAGAGAATTGGACTGAATTGGAAGGAATACAAATCATCATTTCTTTACCTCTCTCCCCTCTACCATTTTCCCTTTCTCATCAAACTCATCAACCCCAACCTCCTTAAAGACGCTTGGACCAATAACTTCTGAACTTGAGGACACCTAAGGGGATTATTTCTCTTCTGTTTCCACACCGTTTATCAGTGCTTGCTTTTCCAACCAAAGGAAAATGCTAGGAGATATCATGAGTAATGAAGTCTGAAGGCTTTACAGTTTTCATTGGTTTGTTAATGGGACCACTATCCCCTTGAATCAAAAACCCAAGCTAGATGGCAACCACTATTTTGATTGTAAAAAAATGCAATTTATTATATTCTTTTCCAAAGCCTTTTATAAAACCTTTGATACAACACTGACCAAATATGTTCTATCTTTTTGTATAGATAATCTGTGGCACTAAAATTTGTTTGTGATAACAACATTAAGTTCACATCCCTTCATGCTTTCATTCCTGATTCTTGTCACAATTAATATGTTTTAAATTGGATTAAGATTTCCCAACAACCAGACAGCCACTTTGACTAAAATCAATACCTTCTGGCTGAAATAGCTTATTCTAGCAGGAAATATGTGGTCCCAGCATACTGCAATTTTCATCCAATGGTCAAGCCAAAGCTGATTTCAACTATCATCTAGCCCAATAACAAGTTTGGATTGAGAATGCCATAGGAGTCCTGAAAGAAAGATGGGCTAGCTTAAGACAAATGCAACAACAGCTTCAAAATGCCAAAGACATGAAGATCCTCATTGACTGGATTATCATTTTTTAATCCTTCACAACCTTCTGGCCAACATCAAAGATGAATGGGACAAAACATTTGGAGAAAATATTACAAATCCTCTTCAATTCATCCCTTTTTCATCTTTTCCCTCATCTTCAGCCATGAGAGAGTGTATTCTACCCCTCAAACATTCTCAGTTTCATGAGTAACATCCAGTTTTGAAATAGGTAAAAAATCACTACAGTAATTCTTTTTTTTTTGTTCAAACAAGAATCCTAGACTGACTTGGGGGTTTTTTTTTTGGTGGACTTAGAAAAAAAAAAAAACCTCCACCTCATACCCCACCACTCACCAAACCATCCACCTCACCCCACTCACTCACTGGTCCACTCCTTCCTCCTCCTCACCAAACCACCGCACCCACCATGCAACTTCACCCAGTCCTCCTCCTCCTCCTCCTCCTGCTTCTGCTCCCAATCCATAAATCAACCATCCTGGTAAGTCCCCCCCTTCTCTTCATTCACCTCCTCCTTTAAATCAATCAACTGATTCATGTATTAATTCATCCCATCCAGGTACACCCCCAGCAACTTCCAAGCCATTGTTTGATTTGCTATTTGATCAACAGCACCACCTAGGTTTGTCTACCTTCCCCTTCCCCTCCTCCTGTTGACCAAACAATTTTTAATCAATTGGCAAATTGATTGATGATTAATCAATCAATTTCTCCCCCCCCCACCTCTTTTCCTTTTCCTTCTCCTCCTCCTCCTCCTGTGGGAATCAAACAACCCATTGTTAATCAATCAACCCACCCCCCCTTTGCCTTTTCTTCCTCCTCCTCCTCCTCTGGGTGTCAAATGAAAAATTGTTATTCAATCAATCCCCCCCCTTTTGACTCCTCCTCCTCCTCCATGCATTGACCAATTGATCCCCACCCCACCCCAGCCTCCCCGTTTTCCTCCTCCTCAACCTCTGGGTGTTGACCAATCAATCCCTCCTTCTTTTGCCTCCTCATCCTCTGGGCATCAACCCATTGATCCCCCCCTTTTCCTCCTCCTCCTTTGGGCCTAAACCAATTGATCCTCTCCCCCTTTGCCTTCACCTCCTCTCGGTGTTGACCAATCAATCCCCCCCGCCTCCTTCCCTGGCTCTGGTGTTGACCAACTTATGGATTGCTATTCAATTGGTCAATTGATTGACAATTGTTAAATTGACCCCCCCCCTTCTTCACCTCCTCCACCACCTCCTCTTTTTTCTATGAAACACTGACCCAATTTTCCATTTTTTTTTTTGGTAGGATGATTGAGTGTTATTTTTTATTTTTTTTCAATTTTTGTTGATCATCTACCTTGATTATAACGATTTTTTTTTTTGATTCTATGCAATGCAACGTACCATTCAACCCCTTGTTCCTTCTGCATCAGCCCTTTTTCTCAACCACCCATTCTTCTCCCACCACCTTCAAAATTTTATACAACAAATTGAATCCCTTCTTGACCCTTGCCCAAATCAAATTATATGGTTGTGAGGGAGCAAGATGGGAGGAGATGGTTTGAAAAACATACATAGAGGTGGGAACAAAAGGGCTTTCCAGCAAAGGAGGCTCAAATGAGGGATTCTGACATCTCATTGGAAGTGGCCATTCCTGACTTGATTTTTGGGATTGATTTCAAACAAAAAAGTATTTTTAAAATGGTATGGGCAGCAAACAAGTAAAAGCGCTGTACATTTCCTGCTGTGGACACTGCCACCCATACCAGAATGGCCCTGTCTGTGCAAATCAACAAAACAACTCAGAAAACTTGCAAGGACTTGAACAGTGGGAAAATATACTCTAGAAAAAAAAACTTAAATAAAAATAGAAAAGATTTGTTTATTGGTGGGGTCAAAAAGAGTCTCAAATGTTGTTGTAATCAAAAATAATCTTTTGATTTTTTTTAAAAAAAACTTTTATCCAAGTAAATATATTTACAAGCCAGGAAATTGAGTAATTGGCTGGATTTATTCTACTGTTCTACTGCTACCAATACATGCCATGGCTACCAATGAACTATCTTTTTTTTCCATTGCCAGTTGTTCCCTCTCCTTTTCAAGTTGGTCTTCTGGACAATCACTCTCCTTTTCCTCTCTTTGAAACTCCCACTCAGCCTGTTTCAATTTCCACTCAGGATCCAATTTTTTTTATGAACCAAACTCTTGGCTTTCTGCTTTTGAAAATCAATAGCCAGTTGACAATCCCACTTTTGCTTTTCAAAGTCAATCTTTTGGGATTCAATTTGTAATTTCACTTTTTTTTGTAGGGGAATATCAATGATCTGGATGTCAAAAGCAAGGATATTCCTTCAATGCACTTACTTGGATCTTGCTTCTCCACAATATCTTTGAAGCCAGAAAAATTGGAAGTTTTCCTTCTCTTTTGAAGTCTATTGACGTTTATTTTAAGGGAATTAGAGGCCTTTTTCTTTCCCTTTGCAGAGGAGGTTTGTATGGGAAAATTTTCACTCTTATTTGAAGGTGATTTGGGAGGCCCCATTGGCTTGAGTTTTTTGCCATTCAGAAAAGGATGATCCTGTTTTTTTAAAGTCTAAATCAGTCAGGATTAACCAGGCATAAAATAAAATTAATCTCTTCCTTACTTGAACAGATGTTGATTTTAATGGAGATAGTGGGATAAATTTCTGGTCATTGGCAAAGTTGTTGAGTTGTTCCACCCCAGGAAGAGAGAAATCCAAAGAAGTAATTGAGGGGTCCAAGGAAGGGTTTGAATTGTTGATCAATGCTAATTTAGACATGAATGGAGCTTATTGTAATGTAGTATCCACCTTGGTTTCAGATTTGGGCCACTCAAGGGTTTAATCAGGATCATCATTGCTAGACTGAGAATCCACACCCAAGTCCTCAGCATCAACTGGATTGGATTTTTGGGCCTTGAAAGCAGCTAAAGGGGCTATTTTGGCCTTCTTTCCAAATATTCCATCCATTTGAATATAAATGGCCAAATCAAGTCCAAATTATCTGCCACCAAGTCAATTCTATTTGATTTATTGGAGTCCATGATACCAAAGCCAGGGTAGATTGAAATTGAGTGGGCCTTTTTTACTTGGATCAATATTTCTTGAATCACTCCATCATCTGTTTTTCTGAAAGATCCAGCCTAATTTTTTTTTTATTCTTTAGTTCATTGAACTTCAGGAGAGGACCATTAACCTTTGAGGATTGAGTTTGAACTACTTGTGTTTCATTGTTGGATCCAAAGAAAAGGTCATAGTTGAAGGGAATTTTGAGCCAGTTTATCAGGTTGATGTAATAAGCTCTTTTAAGCTGAATTGAGCATTTGGAAGCTGATGGGAAAGGATTGTTTGTTTCAGAGTTCCTTGGAAATGTTTGCCTTTGTGTATTTGATTTTTTTTAGACTTGTGGGGGGAGATTTGCTGAGGGGCCATTTGAAAAGACAAAGAGAAATGAAATGATAGGACTGATGAATTTATGACGAGAGAAATGAAGAGATGAGAGCAATAAATTGATGAGATTGATTGAGTTACAAGAGAAATAAATTGATGAGAGTGATGAAGTGACAAGATCAATAAACTGATGAGATTGATCAAGTGACAAGAGAAATGAATTGATGAGAGTGATCAAGTGATGAGAGTGATGAATTGTTGAGTGCAATAAATTGATGAGAGTGATGAATCAAATCTTTCTGATGGGGTTGAAGTTAGAATTTTTAGAATGAGGTTGGAGGTAGAAGGAGGTGAGTTTGTAAACCAGGGGTTTATTATGTGGACTGATTTGTGGCTGAGGTGGTGAAAGCCCATAAATACTTCATCTGAAAAAACTTATTTATTTTCAAGTAACTCTGACACATCTCATGTGAAATAAGTGGGGTTTTTTTATTTTTAATGGTGTTTTTGAAACGGCCAATTTGTGTTAAAAACCAGCATTAAATAATTTCATATTCACATTTGAATCTCAAAAACTTGAAAAATTAGTTTTCTTGCAATAATAAAATTCCAAATACAAAGTAATTGGGGTACCCTCCTAATATTTTGGGGTTGCAAGGTTTGTATTTTTGGAATATATTCCCTCCCCAGGGCTGTGATTCTTTGCAATGAGATAATTTAATGAATTTGTTTTTGTCAAAATTAATCAAAAAGTTCCCCTCTGTTTCATCTTAAAATTTTTTGTTTATTGGTGGGTGTGACCTGAGCCTGTATTTTATCTTTTATAAATTTAAAATACTTTCATTGTCTTGGAAAAGGAAAAAAATAAGTTAAATTTTACTTTGGGTGATGATAAGTTCATGACTTCCAGTTGTGTGGGAGTTGTGTTTGGCCCTGCATGGCCTAATGAAAGTTTGGGGGCCCATAAAGGCATCTACATGTGTCCCTAGTGTTGTTTTGAACACAGGCAACCCCCAGATGGTTGTATATGTTGATATTTTGATGCCTCATGTGCTTGCTGAACTCTTTTTCTGCTTTCTGGACTCTATTTCAATTGTTTTCTTATTCAAAATATCTTCTGATGTGCTCTGCCTGCGCGTGCAAAAAGGCTCCAATGACAAGACTCTATTTTTGATGCTGGCTTGTGAATATTTATAGTTGACCTGCCCTAAGCTCCAAGCTGATCATACCATCACTTAAACAAGTGAGGTTTCTGTCTTCTGTGGGTTTTGGGTCAGGTACGCTGGTCTCATTCTCCTTCTTTTCTTATTCTGTTTTTTCTCATTTCAAGAACTCACCATAGTTCAATCACTTTTGGGTCAGGCTCTTTTTTATGTCAAGGCAGTGTTTCAAGGTCAATGGCCATCTGTTCTAGAGTTCCAAATTCATAGCTCTTTGCACTAATTTCACATTTCTTGGCCTTTTTGGGTATTTCCATTCTTCCAAACAATGTTTTTTCCATTCCATTCCTTTCCTTATTCTGAAATCAATTGTTCTTTTTAGTCTCCCAAACTTCAACAGATTTACATTCCCAAGATTCAATAAATCAAGACCAAGAAAAATGTCCAAAAAGGAAGAACCTAAATCCAACTACAAACAAAATGTCCCATTGTTGAGCAAGGAAAAATTTGCTGCCTGTTATCTGCAGATTAGAAGCTGTCTCAGATGACAAGGTCTGTTTGAACTAGTACTAGAGGAACCAAATAATCCATTGGCCATGCTAAAAAAGAGACAATACAAAGCAGCAGATATTCTAATCCAACATCTTGGAGACACTCCTTTGATGCAATCATCAATCCCCAAAACAATTATGGTCCGTATGCCATCTGGAATTCCACAAATGCTTGGTATGCCTCACAATCCTCCAACAAGGGTGGCCAACTGTGGTTGAATTTCATCCAATACAAGTTTGAAGGAAATCTGACCCAATACATAGGAGAATGTTTCAAGCTGATTAACCAACTGTCTGTGGTCAAACTTGAAGTCCCACAAGACATCCTAAGCTATACAATCCTGGCTAAACTCCCCATAAACCTTCACCACATAGTTGACACCATCTTGCTAAACAAAGAACTTCTCAGAAGTCCTAAAAATATCCTAAATAAATTTCATGAAGTCATTCATCTAGAATCTGTCAGAACTCCAACCACTGAAAACTCAAGTTCCAAGAACACTTCTTCTACTGCACTCCTTAACGTGAAAAAAAAGAATTGCAAATCAGGAGCAAAACATCCATGTTCAAAAGGTTGCCATAATCCACTTGCTGAACACCCCAAATCTAAATTTTTTATGTTACATCCTCACCTCAGAACAAATCAAGACCAACCCAAGTCCAATCTCCATGAAGGTGCCACCAGTAATTCACCCAAACCTGAAAAAAATGGCAATGCTGAAGCTCATCTCAATTTTCAGCTGTACCTATCCAAGACAATTTGTGCAAAAGGGAATTTTCTCCCAGTTCTTGACAGTGGTGCAAATCACCACATGGTCAATTCAAGAAATTTCCTATTCAACTGCTGTCAAACAAACATTTGAATTGGCACCAGCAATTCATAAAATCCTCTGAAATCAACTGCAATTGGCCATTTCGAACTGCTCAATCACCTAGGGCAAAAAATCAAACGGACAAATTTTCTTCTTGTTCCAAATCTGAACCAATCCCTAATTTCTATTGACAGTCTTTTACAACAAAAAGCTGCAATCTCACAATTTGGAAGCTCTGGAACTGAGATAAATCTTGATTGATTCCAACTTATTGGTTTGGCTTGCAATCATCTAATTGAACTTTGTGGAGTCAAATTCAAAAGATCGACCCAAACAGAAGCTTATCTCCCCAAAACCAACCAAACCTTGTTATGGCATGCTTGTTGTGATGTGGACGCACAACCAAGCAGACCAAACAGAAAACCTAATCTAAACACACAAATCATGTGCACCCTATCCAATTATGTCTAGAAGCAATCTTGTAACTGCTACTTAAACACTTGTACCTAGCTTTTCTCTGCTCTTTCCTCACTTCTGTTTGCTTCTTCATTCTCTTACCTTCCCAATCAGGTCAACTCATCTCTTTCTTGCTTGTGTCCATTTTCCTGCTCCCATCATCTGTCCACTCACAAATTACCACTCTCTGGCTATTCTCAAAAGGTAAACTCATCTCTTTCTTGCTTGTGTCCATTTCCCTTCTCCCATCATCTGTCCTCTTACAAATTACCACTCTCTGGCTATTCTCAAAGGGTTATGAGCTCAGTCTAAATCACCAGCCATGACAACAGTAAGACAGAAAATCAACATCAAGATTTAAGAAGACTTGAATACCTGAATTGCAGCTTCTCCCTCTGGCTCCAAGTGTCAGCCTCCTGGATGCCAAGACCTTGCTGTCCTTTAGCTACCAGAGGTGATAGAATAAATAATAAATATATTATTCAATAAATGCAGCAAAAATCCGTAAAATATTTGGATAAAGCTATTGCAAGTTGGATTGGTATGGTTATGGTTTAATATTATAAATAAATATTAATAAATTGATCATTAAATAAATTAATAGAGGGGCCCCAATAATATTGGGGATCTTTAAAACCTCTCTTCAGGGAATTCAGTTTGAAAACACATATACCTGGTTACTTTAGAACCTTTAATTTATATTCTTAAAGGATATATTGCCCAAAGATAATATATTTATAAAATATATGGTGGTGTGACAGGGCCTTTTAGCCAAGCTTCCACAAAAGAAAAAGGATAATAAGACTCACTGGTATATTATTAAATCCTTTGGGTACCTGTTTGGGACATGTACTGATGGACTAAACCTATTACTGGTGTTCAAAAGGTTTTTCAGCAGTTTAAATTGATAAGGGTTGGGGAAGGGTATTATTAATCAGACTGAAGCCATAAATCACTTACTTATCTCTTATAAGTATTTGATTACCTTGGCACAGTTTCTGGATATAAATATAACTGGGTCTCTGGGTATCAATATCCTCAAAATAGCTCCTTATTTATAGCTTTCTGGGTCCCAATATTGTCCTTCTGAGGGATAGGGGGCTCAAAGGGACGGATGCCAAGGCTATCAGGGTAACCAGTGTTAGTCTTCCACATTTTCTTGGTGCCTTTGCACGGGTAGCATCTAATTCCACAGGTTAAATTGATATTTGGAAGTGTGAATAGCACTAATTTATCCATATTATCTATTCTTAAAGTAATTATCTTTAATAAATCTTCCCAGTATTTTAATAATTCTCTCAATAGAAATTTCTAAGAGTCATCCAATTTCAAGTGGTATCTCATTATGTATTAACTGATTGAAGTTAAATCATGATATTGATTTTACTCCTTATTTTCGAAATCCAGTTGATTTGCTTAAAAAAATTAATTAAAAATATAATTTATGAGAATTCATCTA
Source organism: Puccinia polysora (assembly GCA_025617555.3). NCBI lineage: Eukaryota > Fungi > Basidiomycota > Pucciniomycetes > Pucciniales > Pucciniaceae > Puccinia > Puccinia polysora. Next base: position 52,061,787 of record CM062624.1, read on the forward strand.
ATATTTTTACATCATCAATTCCCTTAGTATGTCACAAAAATACTAATGTCTTGAAGTTCTCACAATTGTATATTGAAGTATTTTAATATATTTTTACAAATAGTAGTTATCTTATTTTTGACATTTTTGGTATTTTTAATTATATTTTATGAAAAATATGTATAAAGTTTATTTAAGTATTTTTATATAATTTTATGTATTTTTTAGACTATCTAATATCCATGGGGACATTTATTACATATTTGCAATGTCCCCATCTAGGTTGTAGCACATTGACATGGTCCCTGAGCTTCTTGGGCCGCCTGTCACTCTGTCAGCCCATATTCCCGCGGCTGCGTACTTGTCAGATGCCTAGGTCTGCGTACAGGTCTTTTCAGGTCACGCCAACAGGTTGGCGTTGCTGCTGCTCAGCGGCGCCTGGGTGTATTGGTTGCCGCAGCTGCATGTGGGAATTTTGACACAACACATTTCCATGTGTAACTCCTAAAATATACACAACACCTCAATTCTGACTGAATTTGAGGGGTGAAACCTATACATGAAAATATGTGTGAAATGATTAATTGGCCAAAAGGGTCCCATAGTGGTGCCATGGTATTTTGGTCATTTCTATTTTTAATTATTAAGAATGTGAGGAGTTGGATTTCAAGGGTGGGGTCAGTGAGTGACCCTACCTAAATTTGGATGGAAAATCCATTTCTTCAATAATATTTATGGATTTCTTAATCCTTCTCAATTTAAATTTGATATTTATATTTTATTTCATTTTTGTTACTTTTGCAGCTTGCTCTGCAATAGTAGCAATCTGACACCAAGGATGGTTCCCCTCCAACTCCTGTGACCACTCTGTCCCCAAACTCTGAACACAACTCATCCTCATCATTTTCTTTGGGACTCTTGGTGCAGAACCTACTTGTTGGCCACACAACTACTTTCACCATGGGGGATAATCAGGACTTGAGAGTTCTTCATGGAGAAAAACTGATGGGATCCAAAAACTTTGCCAGCTGGAGAAACAACGTACTCACAGGCCTGGGATACAAGGACCTTGATGTGGTTGTTTTGGAGAAAGTCAAAAATACCTCACCCAAATTCAAACTCAAAAAGAAATATGCCACTACCTTCATCTGACTACACCTAGATCAACAAAATTTTACTCAATTTGTTAGAGACCCTACCTCGTACAAGCCCAAAGTCTTGTGGGACTCCATCTGTGACCACTATGCCACAAAGTTGCTTGAGAAGGTGGTAAATCAAATGGACCAACTCTATGACATCCAATTCTCCAAAGGAAATCTGCAAGGCTCCATTAACAAATTTTGAGCAACTTTCAAGCTTTTACTTGAATTACCAGATGGTCCCCTTGACTCCTTGACAATTGAAACCCTTTGGGCAATCATTATCCTCAAATGCTTGCCTTAATCCTTCTCCGTCATGCGCTCCCTTCAATTTGCCCAGTACAAGGGCAAGAATGCCAAAATCCCTCTTGACACCTTCCTCAGTGAACTGGAACTTGAAATTCAGATACAAGACAACTCCCATAAACAGTCACAATCATCTGCCTTCCAACTTACAAAGTCCTCTCAACCAGCCCAAAATAAACTACCAAGGAATAGACAGTTCTGGGCAAATGGAGTCCATAATCCTAACAAGACACATTCTCCAGATCAATGCCACCAACTACACCCCTAACTTGCTATTGCCTACCATCATGCTTCCCTCCAAAGATTCCAATCCTCCCCGTGTGGTAACCAAATCTGGACACCCTGGACCAGATGCGGAAAATTCAAAAATTTTCTTACAATTTGTTTATTTAGGTGTCATTTCAAAAAAAAAAAAAAATTGGAATTTTTTTTTTAGTATCACTCCTGCAATTTCCTCATCCTGCCAAACATTCCTCTGTCCCAGTGGTCTAGGAAAGGCCTCTTTTGGTCTCATCACCTAGGCATTGCGTTTGATCCCTTCTCTCTTTTTTCCCCCTTCCTTTTGGCCAAACGCGCGGGCCAAGACCCGCTCGGCCTAAGATATCAACCACCGATCCACTCTTATCCTCCATCTCATCCCAACTAATCTCAAACCTACTCCTCAGCCAGCCACATCCATCATTCTCACCCCTATTGACCCTATGTTTGTGACAATGCTTATCAGAAATTATGGAGTCAAGGGAAAAATCAGTCCAGTATTGGGAGGATAAGCATTCCAATCGAGTCAGGAATCCCTTGAATCCTGGTGATCTAGTTTTAGTTTATAATTGATCCTTGGAAACTCAGTGGGGAAAGCTTTTTTCCAATCGCTGGAATGGTCCTTATCAAGTGTTTGGTCAAGTCAGAGGTGGATCATATGTTTTGGAGGAACTGGATGGTACTCAGATGGCCAGAAGGTTCTTGGGTGATCAGGTCAAGAAATTTCATTGTTGTATAGGCAACTTTGATCAGAAGTAAGTCCTCCCAATTGTGCACCACCGGGGGTTCCTACTACTATCATTTTTGAAACCCTACCTTGTGCCAAACATGTGAGCAATTTATTCCCTCCTGGGACTTCTTTTATGGAAAAGGTACCTTTCAAGAAAGTTGCGGAACATCAAACTTGGAAGGCGTTAGAACTTGGTCTCAATCCTTGTAGTCAGGTCTCTCTGGTCAACCCTTGGCAAAAACAAGAAACACTCTCTTTTGCCTCCAAATATAAACCAGTGGCTAGGAAAATCCAACCAGTCAACCAACCAATGCCTCTCAACCTCAAACCTCCTCTTAGGCGTCCTCCTCTATGCCGCAATCCTTACTGTGGTTTACCTCAATCTCTCACTGGTCCATTCATCCCCTCTGGTTGTGTCACTGAAGAACGTCTGGGAGTAGTCAAATTTGGACCAGATGGATGGCTTCTACCTTATCAGTTGTATTTGATCAAAAATTTCTTGGCTCTTAGGGAAAAAGGTATTGCTTTCTTTGAAGAAGAGAGAGGTCTCTTGAAATAATCCTATGGTCTGCCTTATATCATTCCTGTAGTAGAACATGATCCCTGGAAAAAGAAAAAGATCCCAATCCCTGCTGCCAGAGTCAAAGAATTCATCAAGTTGGTCTGGGAATGAGTCCAAACCAGTTTTTAAAAACAGTCAACTTCTAGCTATTCCAATCCTTTTTTCTGTGTCCTTAAAAGTAACGGTAAACTTAGGATAGTTCATGATCTCCAGCCTCTAAATAAGGTTACTATTAAAGACTCTGGTATTCCCCCTGCTACTTGAAAATTTGTTGAATCCTTCTCTGGGAGAGCTTGCTATGGTCTAGGTGACATTATGGGTGGCTATGACAAACGGTCCTTACATCCAATTTCTTGCCCTCTCACTACATCAATACTCCCCTTGGTTGTTTCCAACTTACTTGATTGCCTCAAGGTGCCACCAACTTGGTTGCAGTCTATCAGGCTCAGATGGTTTGGATCCTCCAGGATGAAATCCCTGATCATGCTGGTATCTTTATTGACAATGGCAGAATTAAAGGACCAGTTTCTGATTATAACAATGAGCTCTTACCCTGGCATTCAGGAATCCATTAATTTTTCTGGGAATATGCAACCACTTTGGAAAGGATCTTGTTCCAAATGGAAGAATCTGGGCTCACTGTCTCTGGATACAAATTTGCTGCCTGTGTCTCTGCTCTGGAAATTTTTGGTCATGTGGTCTGCAAGGAAGGAAGAAGGATGGCTCCATCCAAATTCAAAAAAATTCTCTCTTGGCCTACTCCCATCAATCCAACTTAATTCAGGGGTTTTCTAGGTGTTGTTACTTATTTTCAAACCTTTATCCCATCTCTTTTCAAAATCTGTGCTCCTCTACGTTGCCTGACCAGAAAATATGCTGAGTGGATCTGGAACCAAGATTGTGAACATTCTTTTCAGCTGCTTAAAATGATGGTTGGCAAAGACATAGTCTTGAAAAAGATTGCTTATGGACCTGGAGCTGGAAAGATCAAATTGGCGGTTGATTCTAGTTATCAATCTGTTGGGGCTGTCCTCACTCAGGAAGATGAAAATGGTTGGGACCCTCCTGCTCTCTATGAATCCTTGTTATTTTCAGATGTAGAATCCAGGTACTCCCAACCAAAACTGGAACTCTGTGGCGTGGCTCAAATGTTGAAGAAACTCCAAACTCTCCTCTGGGGTCAACACTTTGGGTTACAAGTCGACGCACAATCCATCATCAAAATGATCAATGCTCCCAGCCTCCCAAATGCTGCTATGACTTGCTGGGTGGCCTTTATCCAACTTTTCTCTTTTGATATTGTTCATAGTCCTGGAAAATCCTTCACCATGCCTGATGGGTTATCTCAACGCCCCCTTGGAGATGAAGAATCTGATGTTGGAGTGGACTTTGATGAGGAGGAGCCTTTAATTTGTCCGGTCTTCACCTTTTCCTCCCAAGATTATTGTGGCTTCCAACAAGGTTTCTGGCTAAAATTAGAGCAGTACCTTTCCACTCTCCAAAGGCCTCCTGATCTCTCTGCTAAAGATTTTTGATCACTCAAAAGGAAGTCCTCCAATTTCTTTGTCCAAGGTACTAGGCTTATGAAAAGAGGCAATCCTTGTGCTCTAATTGTCCTCACTATCCCATCAAAACAAGATTCAATCCTCAAAAGTCTCCATGAAGGCCCTTGGGCATTTCGGGAAAACCAAAACCTATCAACGTATATCCAAACAATGCTGGTGACCATCTTTGAAGAAATCAGTCTCTCAATGGTGCAAGAGTTGTGAAGTATGTAAGAAACGTGATCTTAGGCGCCTGGCTGAAATGAGTTATACCACTGTAGATTCCACTGTCTTTGGAAGGATTGCTATGGATGTGGTTCACATTAAGGCTGGTGGAGCTAAGTACCTCATTGTGGCTAGGGATGATTTTTCTGGATGGGTTGAAGCAAAATTTCTTAAGAACCTCAGCTCTGAATCAGTAACAGCCTTCTTTTATGAGACTTGGAAAATGTGTTATGGCTTGGATCAATCTTATTCAACCAATGGTGGCTCTGAGTTTGGTGGCAAACTGGCCAAAATGATCCAATTTCTTCCTGGTCAGCATAGGGTGACCACTCCTTATTATCCTGAAGGACAAGACATGGTGGAAAGAGGCCATGCCCCTTCAAAGGCTTCTCTTGTTAATTTGGCTTGTGAAAGTGGAAAGAATGGTCGCAAATTTCTTCCTATGGTCCTCTTCTCTGATTGAATTTCAACTAAACAAACTACTGGCTACTCACCTTATGAAATTATCTTTGTACAGAGGGCTGTCCTTCCTCTTGATCTGGAAATGGAATCTTTCTTAGGTATTTCTTGGGAAAAGGTTTCTTCCACCACTGATCTATTAGTTGCCATATCCAAGCAACTGGATCAAAGTGAATATGTTTGTGACGAAGCTTATCACAAAATGATGGAGTCAAGGGAAAAATTGTTCCCGTATTGGGAGGATAAGCATTCCAATTGAGTCAGGGATCCCTTGAATCCTGTTGATCTAGTTTTAGCTTATAATTGATCCTTGGAAACTCAGTGGGGAAATCTTTTTTCCAATCTCTGGAGTGGTCCTTATTGAGTGGTCCGTCAATTCAGAGGTGGATCATATGTTTTGGAGGAACTGGATGGAACTCAGATGGCCAGAAGGTTCTTGGCTGACCAGGTCAAGAAATTTCATTTTTGTAGAGGCAACTTTGATCAGAAGTAAGTCCTCCCAATTGTGCACCACCAGGGTCATCTGCTGCCTTTTGTTGTGAAACTCTACTGTATGCCACATACCTGAGAACCTGGGATGCCTTCTTCATCTTATTGCAGTCAAATCTAGGATCTTCTTTGGATGGATCAAGATATTCTTTTCAATCACCCTCAAGATCAAATGGCCTTTTTTTTGTGTTCAATCATCTTTCCCTTCTTTTTTTTATGAAATCAAGCTCAGATGCAGACTAGTGACAGTCTGTAAGTTGGGGAGAGATGTGGTGACCAAATCTGGACAACCTGGACCAGATGTGGAAAATTCAAAAATTTTCTTACAATTCTTTTAATTAGGTGTCATTTCAAAAAAGAAAAAGAAAAAGAAAAAAAAGAAAAAAAAAATCCGCTCTATTTGTAAAATCACTTGTACATAGTCTAATAGGGCCTCCTGCCCTAATGAGGAGAGGCTCTCCCCTGCCTTTTGGGGGGAGTATCATATGGCATCCTACCAGAGAGAGTAACATAATCACTAATATCTTGAAATAAATGATCTGTGGGGTCTCATTCCCCTTTATCTGAGACTGAATTCTGGGTATATCCATGATTTCCCCTTGATCCTTGAGCCTCCATACTCAAAACCCCGATCCTTGATCTTTATCACCAACCAATAGCTTTGCTGGTTGAAGAAGAATTTGAATGATTGAATTCTTGAGTGTGTTACACCACTCCTGATCCTCTTATCCAACCATACTGGTCCTGATCATCCTTTGATTATCTTTCTGGAACCAGTCACGTTTGACTGAAGATTTTTTATTAATCTTAAAACCTGGAGTGTTAAACCTCCCTTCATTTCTTTTGAAGTTGAATTTGGCCACGCTATTCTTGAGTCCCTTGCGAAGTGTTGGGTTATTCTTTTTTGAATCAGTTATTGTTTTGCTTCTAGAGCATCATCAAACAATTAGCTTTGTCCTGTGCAGCCACCCACAGTTATCTGGTACCCTTCAAGCGCTTGATTGCGGAGATTGGGGCAGGTTCATTGAGAACCTGGAGGTTGTTTGGGATTGATTTGATCTTTCCTAAGCTTCTGCTGACAACCAGAGCTATTAGATTGTGGGTTTTTTCACTTACAATTGCCTTGTCTTGTTGAACTCTGAACAATCCATGACTTCTTCAATTCAAGTTTTCCCCAGCATCATTTTTCCTCAGATAGTTTTGTTTCCCCAGCTACCGACTACTATCATCTTTATCCTCTCACATTTGGTCCCTTGTTTACTAGGTTCTGGACTTTGATCTTGGTTACATTTCAATATTTTTGTAACACTCAGGAGGGAAGCCTAAACAGCACCTTTCCCCTCCACAGAACTGCCACGGCCTAGCACGGTTTGGAGTCTTACACCAGGGAAAGAATAACCCTAGAAAACCTATGCTTAGTCTTCACAATTACAATCCCAATATCATTCTCTCAGATAGTGGTTCCTCCCGGAACTATCTGAAGTTTAAAGAATACTTTGTAGAATTTTCTCCAACTTCCTCCACTCTCTACGCGGCCAACAGATCCCCTCTCCAGATCCTAGGCCAAGGGAGAGCAATCATTCCCCCTGCAACCGGGCCGCTGGAGATCCCTCAGGCTCAGTACGTTCCCAATATCACCAACTCCCTCATCTCAATGACCCCTTACCTGCAACAGGGTTATTTGATCACTCCCACCAAGAATGGTTTCTCATGCGTCAAGAAGGACCACTGCCTCATGACCAGGAAGTTTGTGGAAAACACTCAGGCATTGGAAACACACATTGACCGTGCCAATTCTGCCCTGTTGTCTCTGGACCTTCATTGTGCCATGGGACACCCAAATCCAGTATTTCTCAGACATCTTCTCCCATCACGCTGCTTCAATGGCCTTGTCTTTCCTGACTTCAAAACCTCCAAAATGACCAAGTTGACTTTCTTGGGAAAATTCTCTACTTCCTTGGCTCCTCTCAACTGCATCCATATGGACCTCTGCGGTCCAAACTCCCCCGCATTGATTGGGGGGAACAAATACTTCTTGAAAATTGTTGATGGGCTCTCTTGATTTTCCTTCATCCACCCACTCCGCTGTAAGTCTGACGCTTAAAATCAATTCATTTCCTTCATGCATGAGGCTGAAAGAGCTTCAGGGCGCAAAATTAAAACCGTAGTATCAGACAACAGGGGAGAGTTTGTAAACAAATTTTTAAAGAATCTCTTCCAGTTCAATGGCACCAATCACCTCCTCACCGCTCCCTACACACCTCAGCAAAACCCCTTTGCCAAAAGGGGTAAGCACACAACAACCAAGAAAGCCTGGACCCTTTTGTCCACAAGTGGACTTTCACTTGAATGGTGGGGGAAAGCTGTGTGCAATGCTGTTTTTCTTGAGAATCACACTCCTCACTTGTCGCTGGAACTGAAGACCCCCTTTGAAAAATGGTCAAACAAGACTCCCAAGCTAAATCACATTTTTCCTTTCAGCTGCAAAGCAATTTTTTTCATTGAAAATAAATGGAGAAACTCAAAATTCTCTCCCTCAGGAGTCAAAGGTGTGCTCCTTGGCTTTGACCCTCATCATCACTCCTATAAACTCTGGATACCTTCTCAAAACAAAATTCAAATGTCTCATCATGTCAAATTCTTCCCAAACATTTTTCCATTCCATTCATATTACCATCCCAATACCATCCTGAAAGTGCTAGACTCCAGATTTCATGTCCAAGAGACTGCGGTCCCCATGCAGCTTGTGCTCCCCCGCCGCAGCACCCCCTGCCTAGTTCAGGCCTACCTCATTAGAGTCAGGAGCACTGATCAAGGGACCTTCATCTGGCTCTTGACTTCTTGTCCATCCCAAGTTTTTGGCTGTTGTCAAACCCACGGTCCCATTCCCTTGAGCTTGACAGCAAATCTGGTACTCCAGCCACCACCTAGTCAATCCAGTCGGTGATTCTTCAGAAGTTCAGGAGGAGCCTGAGGCTACTTAACTAGAGATTTAAGTACGCACTTGCCCCAACTCCCTTCCAAGGATACTTGCCTTACTCAGGTCAAACAGAACTGCAGGTAACTTTTGTACAACTCATTCCCAGTTCCAGCAATCACGCCACCGTTTTGTTTCATCATCATTCAAGCTCATCTCAACTTTTTCATCTCCTTCTACACCATTGTCTCATAGTTATTCTTTACTGTTACTACATTTATCAAGCCCAGTGTTGCAATAAAGATTCTTCCACTCAAAAATTTACATGGTAGCAAGAGACTATCTTGACACGGCTAGCAGATCAGAAAAAACTCAGGACAACCACAACAATGGCTACAGCACGCAACCCCAGAGGAATGTAAATCCACAACAAGCCAGACTCCGACAGAAACTCAGGTGACGACTACTCCACAAAGTCCAAACTCCCCATCCTCACAAGGCACAACTGGTATGAATGGAGGTCTGAGTTTGAAAATCTTCTAATCAGCAAGGGAAAGGAGGAGATACTTGACCCCAAGTGGATCCAACAAAATGGAAATACCAAAAAATACCACCAGAAGACCGCACTTGCAATACACTTGCTCTTCAGCTCAGTTAACCAAGAACTCAAGGGATACGTGACCCCCCATCAAAAGGTATTCCCACGTGCGTTTGAAGAACTGAAGAAAGCCTGCGGCAATGACTCTCTCATCATTATAGTTGATCAAGTATTGCAACTATTATACTTGTTATTCCAGCCCAATATGTCCATCCAATCCCATTCCGTGGCTTTCCATGAACAATACCTTGCCCTCAATGAGACCCTAGATAGCCAAGTTTGCACAGACCAGGAAGACTACATCCGCATCTTGTCTCCCCTGGCTGCCATCCTTTTCCTCAAGAGTTTCAGACTCAATCCCTCACTGAACTCTCTGATACAGTCTTGCCACAACATACGCCCTTTCAAATTTGAGCGGGTCTATGATTGACTTCTTGCCAAAGACAATTTTTGAAAAAGCAAAAACTCCAAACTGGTAATGCATGTTAATACCTCTAGTTGCAGTCCTTGTCAGTCACAACAAGCTCCTAGGGCCGCTTCACAAATGACCACTACCCAACCTCCTGCACCAGCCAGTCACACTACCTCAACTCATCAATCTTGTCCAAGCCCAAGACCAGCTATTCCCACTAGGGGAAAGCCTACCTTGTACCACTGTCCTCCTCCTGGAGCCCCAAATCTGGCCAGCATTGAGCCTTGCCTCAACTCCATGATGGAAAAATTCAAGCAATTGAAATTGTCCAACACGGCAAACTTAATCAACAAAGAAAATGACTCAGCTCCAGGGGAGCCCCCTACAGCCAACCTCGGAGTTGAAGATGACAGTTTGGAAGACTGTGGCTTTCTCATTGACAAAGATTCTGTGTATAACGTGTCCCACTTACCTCCAACTCCACCAACCTTGTCTATGACTCTGGCTCTACCAAATCTACCGTATGCAACCCATATCTATTCTCAGACATGAAGCCATGGGACAAAGCAATGAATACCTACGGAGGGCAAATCCATGTCACCCACATAGGTACGCTGAGTCTTGGACCTATTTCCATCCACCTGGTGTACTATGCTCCCATGGGTCCCTGGAATCTTATCTCAGCCTCCCAGCTCAAGGATCACGGTGTGGTAGACCAAACCTGTCCTATAGCCATCAGACTCACTTTTTTAGTGTAAAAACAGCTCAAAACCTCAAAGTAACCTCAGAAATGGATTTTACATCACAAATAACCTATAGTCACTCAGCCAAAGTAACCCTCTATCTCTCATGGATTATAAGATTCAGCCCAAGAACCCTTCAACTGTGGCAAACTCATACCCAACCAGGTGTCACAGCTCTGTGGAAGGCATAAAGACATAACTTGCAAACCCTCAAGTACATACCAGTAGCAGCTAACCCTCAACACCAGAACCATACACCAACCCTGTCACCTCAGCCAGAGTACAGCAATACAGATACAGGAGGCAGTGCAACTAGTTCAGCTCCTGTCACATCAACCAGAATACATTCAAATACACATACACAAGGCTATGCAGAAGTATACAGGACAGTATAGGCAGGAGGAAGTGGAGCCAGACTCAACCAGAACCAAACAAACAAGCAAATACACATACACAAGGCTATGCAGAAGTATAAAGGACAGTATAGGCAGGAGGAAGTGAAACCAGAATCAACCAGAACCATGCAGTACCAAAAAACCTCAGCACCACACAGCAATTTATGTAGTCAGAAGCATGTGACACCAAACAATCCACCAGTACAAGTACCACAGGGCTACCCAGCAATATATGCAGGAAGTCAAGAACCATGCAGTACCAACAACCTCCAGCACCACACATCAATTTATGCAGCCAGTAGCATGTGATACCAAATAAACTACCAGTACCAACAACCCTCAGCACCACACAGCAATTTATGTAGTCAGAAGCATGTGATACCAAACAACCCACCAGTACAAGTACCACAGGGCTACCCAGCAATACATGCAGGAATTCAAGACCATGCAGCACCAAGCAAACCACCAGTAATGAAATACATGAAGGTAGAAGCAAGTAGCACCAAACAAACCACCAGTGAATGCACAGAAACACTTGTAGGAAGTATCAAGTAGCACCAAACCAACCACCAGTACTACACAGGAATATATTTAATCTGAACTTCACAGCAGTTTATGCAGGGCTGTGCATGCAGGAAGCCCCTGTACAAGCTTTTCCCAACCAGCAGAAATGCCTCATGTAACTGTACGAGCTTTTTCCAACCAGCAGAAATGTCTCATGTGATTTTGTCTCACTGTTCCTCACCAGAACAGGGAGAACCCTCAGGGGCAGCCTTGAGCACCCCCTGAGGCAGGATTTGTCTATTTAAGGAGGGCCTCTCTTCCCTATCCAAGTTGTATCATCACTACTCATCCCATATCAGGCCACCTGGCCCATCATCATCCCCCCAGGCCCCCAGCCTGGGGTGGTCACCCCTTACAAAAGATATTGAACCCTTATAAAGGATATCAACAATTACAAACAATGATCAAACCTTATATTTATCAAACAACCACCTGTAAAATTGAAGGAGTATCCATCAGTCACCAATAAAACAAGATAAAATACATGAAGGATAAGGCTAGATAAAGGATTCTTCCCTTACTCAGCTTCTATAGCCACAGGCAACTATCTGTTCCACCATTTGTTCCTCATCAAGCTTGAATACATTGATCCTAGGTCTGATAGAGACTACTATAGTAGCAACTCTATCTGAAAATCAGCCACCAATCTCTTTTCTTTTATTTTTGTGAGACTACTATAGTATTTAGAGGGGCAGGAAATTCAAAACCACCCTTAGCATTCATCTATCTTATCAGTAGTTGTAGTACTAAATTCCCCCTCAAGTGACTGCCAGCAAGCTATTTGCTAAACTTTACCCAATCCCACAGGAGTCTCTGCAACGGCCTGAAGCTTTTCCAACAACACTGTGTAGTTCTCATCAAGGCCTCCAACTTGGTGGTCCTGACTTTCAGACGAGTGGGAAATCTATATGTGGCAAATTTCTTGCATTAAATCCTCTCTGTCAACTCACTTGCTGATAACCCCATCATAACCAATTGGCACATCGCGCTTGGTCACCCATTGGATACCTATCTGAAGAATTTACTGGAGCTTAACCAGATTAAATCCTCTCCGCAGACTCACCGAGCCACCAACTGTGCCGTCTGCAAGACGTGTAAGCAGAAAAGATCCTCACACTCCAATCCTCTCCCCAAAGCACCATCTCCTTTCCACACCATTCACTCAGACCTCATACTCATCAATCCTCCAGCCAAACATGGTCACCAATAGTTTCTTGTGATGATTGAGGATTTCAGCCGGTGTGGTGGCCAATCCGGGACACCACGGAAAAAAAAAAAAAAATATATATATATTTTTTGGTTGTACCCCTATGGGTACCTTCATTTCCCCCCATCACTCAACTTCTCCCTGTCCTAGCGGTCTAGGACAGGCCTCTTGCCTGTCTCTCTGCTTTGATCCTCTCTTCCTATGTTCAACTCCCACTTGTCGCGCTTGCGGCTCTGACTTTTGGCGACGCGAGCGATCGTCGAACCACTTTTGACAATCCCTTATCCTCCTCACCCTCTTTGATGATCATCACCAATCTCTTCCATCCACTCTCCACCTCCCCCATCCCAGCCATGGGAGAGAAGGAAAAGGGGATCAAATCAATCGCAAGGTTTCCCATCAAACCCGATCGATTGGTTGACTACGACTGTCCTTGCTCCGGTTATCCCACTCACTCATCCTCCCAGGCTTGGCTCATCGATCCTGAGAAGGCAAACTATTGGCCCAGGCTCAGGGAGGCCAACAAGGATGAAAACAACCTGAGGTCTGGTAGACCAATGCTCGAATTCGATCTACCCGACTGTCAACCTTACAAAGACTCCATCACGCTTGCTAACTGGGATCTACTCCTCTACACCCGTGGCTTTCGTTCCATCAATCACGATTGATCCAGGCGTCACGTCTCTAAACTACTCACCTATCCCATCACCATCAAGCTCCACCCTCAATACCGACCGCCGAGGAGATCATGATCCATCTCACCCATCATCTGATCCGACCGATGACCGCAAGCGACCGCTTGCGGCCCTCGGAACCTTCACCCCGCTGTCGCCGCCAATCAGGCGACGACAACCGTTGTCGACACCCGCGACCGCTGTCGCGGGTGTCCATCTGGTTTCCCGCGGTCATTCTTGATGCGGGAAACATTTCTTTTTTTTTTCCTCTCATCCCATCTTTTTTTTTTTTTTTTTTTATGTTTTCATTTTTCCGCACCTATTTGTAGTATCTCTTGTACATAGTATACAGGGCCTCATGTCTATAAAAAGAGGGGCTCTCCCCTGCCTTTTGGCCCAGAAAATCCATCAGACCATCATCAGAAATCAAACTTATCCGTGGGCATCCTTCCCCACTTATCTGAGCAATTTATCCGGGTATATCTATGATTGCCCCTTGATCCTTTGAGCCTCCATACTCAAACTCTGTCCCTTGTGACCTTGATCCTTATCACCAACCAATAGCCTTGCTGGTTGAAGAAGAATTCCTGTCTGTCTGAATTCTTGAGTGTGTTATACCACTCTGATCTCTTTTTCCGACCATACTGGTCTTGATCTCTCCTTGATCATCTTTCTGGAGCCAATCACGTTTGATTGAAGAGGTTTTATTAAGCTTAAAACCTGGAGTGTTATACCTCCCTTTTTCTTTAAGGTTGAATATTTGCCACGCTATTCTTGAGTCCCTTGAGAAGTGTTGGGATATTCTTGCTCAAAATTCGTTATTGATTTGCTTCTAGATCTTCATAAACAAATTGCTTTTGTTTTGTTCAGCCTCCCACAGTTATCTGCTACCCTTCAAGCGCTTGATTGCGGAGAGTTGGGCGGGTTCATTGAGAACCTGGAGGTTGGTTGGGATTGAGTTGATCTTTCCTAATCAGCTGCTGACGACCAGAGTTATTAGCTTGTGGGCGTTGTTACTTACAACTGCCTTGTTCTATTGAACTCTGAACAAACCTTGACTTATTTGTTCAAGTCTTTACCTGCACCATCTTGCCTCAGATAGTGTTGTTTCCATCGCTACCGACAATTCTTATCCTCTGCCCTTACTTTGATTTCTCATCCATAAGGTTCTGGACCTTGATTCCGGTTACATTTAAATATTATTGTAACTCCTAGGAGGGCAGCCTAAACAGCACCTTTCCCCTCCACAGAACTGCCACGGCTTAGCACCGTTTAGAGTCTTACACCGGTTCAACCAAATATATGTGCTAAGGAACAAGAGCAAGGCCAAGGCTCACATTGTCTCTTATTTCAACAAAATCAAGATTAATTTGACCGGTTCCTGGCCGTGTATCCCTTGGACCGTGGAGGTGAGTTCTCCTCCAACAACTTCCTTTCAAAACTTTGGCGCAAGGGTGTGGCATTAGAACAAGGACCTGCTGACTTGCCTCAAACAAACGGTCTAGCCAAACAATGCAACCAAACACTTCTCACCAAATTGTGATGCGTTATGACCCAGTCAAGCATCCCCCTCATCTACTGGGATGAAGCTGACAGATACTGCTTGGTTCTCATCAACCATCTCCCAAGTAAGGCTCTTAATTGGGAATCTCCAACCAGTTGCCTTGCCTCTGCAAACCGCTCTCTAGAACCAATCTGCAATGTCTGTGTTGAGATACGATCTATGCTTTCATGCAGTCTTCAGGACCTCAGTCCCTGCATGCTTGTAGTTGGTTACTCATTCATCATATTTCCTCACAAAGTGACATTGTCATTGACCTCTACAAGCATACCTTGATCACTAGGAAGCAAGCATCCTTAATATAGTTGGTAGTACACTTGCCATGCACATGAGAGACCTGGGTTCAATTCCCAGAGGACACATGTTATTTTCACATTCTTACAGTTTATGAGCCCAGCGCTACCCAAGCGCCCATCATGAGTGTGATCTTAGCATGTTGCCTTGCTTCCTTCACCCTACATTCAGCACGGGGGTGTTTTGAGATATGATCTATGCTTTCATGCAGTCTTCAGGACCTCAGTCCCTGCATGCTTGTAGTTGGTTACTCATTCATCATATTTCCTCACAAAATGACATTGTCATTGACCTCTACAAGCATATCTTGATCACTATGAAGCAAGCGTCCTTAGTATAGTTGGTAGTACACTTGCCATGCACATGAGAGACCTGGGTTCAACCCAGAGGAAACATGTTATTTTCACATTCTTACAATGTCCACCGACTACTCCTCTTTGGCCTCAAAGTTTCAGTGTACAACGGAACCTGGTCCTCAAAGATTGCCCCAACTGCTCAAAACCTACTCTTTGTTGGCTATGAGTTCAGGTCAGATGCTGCCCGGTTCCTGGATCCCGTGAAGGGGGCAATTGTTTTCAGCCAAGACTTCTCTCCGGCTGCCCTCAACTTGCAATACAACTCTCCTGATGCCATACGAAAGCCTCCATCATCCCTTCCATCTATCTCCCCTACCCTGGTCACCTGCCTACCAACCATGGGATCAAACAAATACGTGACCATAGGAGCTGGCCAACCACCGCACAAGAGTCATCATCAACAGCCCGAGACCCTGACCTCCAACCTTGTGCCATGAGTTGCCCATACCCCAATGCAAAACAACTCCAGCAAGTTGTCAGTGGAACCCGCGGACATCACTCTAAACCCGGCTGTGGGCGCCCAACCTCCCCCTGCCAAGAAGGGTTATGGTTACATGCCTTACTACAAAGTTTCACCACAAAACATCTCCAGCGAAATTAATTAGTCTGCCATCCTCTCTACCTCCCGGCATGGCCCACCCCTTTCTCAACCCATAACCAAGGAAGATGACTCAGCAAACCTGTCCAAAGTTGTATCAGTAAAGGATGCATTCGCAGATCCCAAGGAAAAAGTCAAGTGGTTGGTGTCAATGTCTGAAGAGAACAACTTTTTCATTTCTAAAAATACTGGGACACTGGTTCCCCCACCCAACAACAACAAGGTCATTGGGGGAATGTGGCCTCTGTTCAGGAAGAAGAACAAGTTTGGGGACATTTTTAGGAGAAAATCACAATGGTTTTGTTTTGGAAAACACCAAGAAAAGGATTGGCACTACTACAACACGTATTCCAGTGTCAGACGCAATGCGTCTCTAAAAGTGCTACTTGCCATGGCAGTACAATTCAACCTCTCAGTTTTCTAGTTTGACGTTGAGACCGCATTTCTCTAAAGCAAGATTGACGCAACGGTACACGGGGCCCAAGTCTCCGGTTTTGAAGTTCCTGGCAAAGAAGATTGGGTCTGGCGCCTCAACAAATCCCTATATGGCACCAAGCAAGCCCCCCGGTGCTGGAAGAAACATCTAACTGCCACCCTTGTGCCGCTGGGGATGATACCATTGTCTGCGGATGAGTCAATCTTTCACAACCCCTCCAAATTGTTGCTGCTACACATTCATGTAGATGACGGTCTTTTTGTGGGAAAATCAAGTCACAAGGTTCTATCATTCATGGAAGGCTTGCGTGGCACGTACAAAATAAAGTCTCAAGAAAGACCCAGTCAACATCTTGGCTTTACCCTTGACTGGAAGGAGGAAAGCTCCGTACTCATTCACCAACAGGACTACTGTGAGAAGACTCTGAGTGAATTCTCAATGTCCAAAACTAATCCAGTCAAAGGTCCAGCCCCAATGAACTTGATCAAACTGGCCGCCGATGCTGCAGAGCCTTTTAGCATGAATGTCATGGAGAAAGAAATTGGTATGCTTAATCAACTAGTGCTACACTCCCAACCTGATATCATTCACACTGTCAATGTGTCATCTCACCACTTGTCCAAGCCAACAACAAACCACTGGAATATTTTAAAGCATCTACTACAATACCTCTAAGGCACGACTGGGATGGGTCTGCTATACACAAGGACCATCAGACAAGATAAGCACTTGGCTGGCTGGGCTGACACCAACTGTGCCAATTGCATGGATATGAGGAAGTCCACCGCCAGATTTGTTATCACGCTATATGGGAATCCTGTCAACTGGGTAACAAAGCAACATTCCGTTGTTGCTCAATCAACAACCAAAGGGGAATTCATAGCCATGAATCATTGCGCCAAGCAAATCAGGTGGATTTCAAGTCTCATTATAAGTTTAGGGGTAGCAATACCAAAACCAGTCATATACAATGACAACGCGGGCGCCAACTTCATCAGCAAGGAGGCTCAGCTTAACCCCAACTCAAAACAGAGAGAAATCTGTTACCAATATCTGAGAGACCTGGTCTCCAAGTCACTTCTATCAATCCAACAGGTACCCTCTAACAAGATGATTGCCCATATTCTGACCAAACCTCTTGGCCACGTTAAGGTATCCCCTGCTCGTGATCAACTCAGACTATGCCCAACTGAAGCCAGGAGGAGTGAAAGAGCTAGACTCCAGATGTCATGTCCAAGAGACTGCGGTCCCCATGCAGCTTGTTCTCCCCCGCAGCAGCACCACCTGCTTAGTTCAGGCCTACCTCATTAGAGTCAGGAGCACTTATCAAGGGACCTTGATCTGGCCCTCAACTTCTTGTCCATCCCAAGTTTTTGACCGTCCTTGAATCCACGGTCCCATTCCCTTGAGCTTGACAGCGGCTCTGGTACTCCAGCCACCACCTAGTCAATCCAGTCGGTGACTCTTCAGAAGTTCAGGAGGAGCCTGAGGCTACTTAACTGGAGATTTAAGTATTCACTTGCCCCAACTCCCTTCCAAGGATACTTGCCTTACTCAGGTCAAACAGAACCGCAGGTAACTTTTGTACAACTCATTCCCAGTTCCGGAAATCACGCCACCATTTTGTTTCATCATCAGTCAAGCTCATCTCAACTTTTTCATCTCCTTCTACACCGTTGTCTCATAGTTATTCTTTACTGTTACTGCATTTATCAAGCCCAGTGTTGCAATAAAGATTCTTCTACTCAAAAATTTACACATCCCCAAGGCTATCTATTTCCCATTACCCTCTCCTACCCTTATGAATGATCCCCCTAAATCTATTGACCTCAATGCCAACTCCACAATTGATATCTCCTCACTGCCTGACACATCAATCAGAGGTACTCACAATGACTTGGCTCTTAACTGCGAGCCCATTCACTCCACTACCTTGCTTGCTGAGGACAATACTCCTGGCAATCCCAGCATTTCCCCCTTCAATCCCCATAATGTTGTGGTTCCTTGGTACAATAAAGCCTTGCGAAAAGTCGGATTGGACATCTCTGTTGATAACATTCTCCCAACCAGACGTTGTCCCAAAGGAAATCTGATCAGCTCCAAACCCTCCTTCACTTCAGATCCCAAGAACATCACTGAGGCTTGTAACTCCTTGGACTGGGAGGGTTGGAAAGTTGCCCTCAAAACTGAGCAGGGCAACTGTGAACAACACCAAGTCTGGAAAATTTTCCCAACACCAAGTCTGGAAAATTTTCCCAAAGCCTGATCACTGCCAAGAGCTGGACACAACCTGGGTTCTCAAATCTAAATACAGTGCCAACGGTGAGTTCATCAAAAAGAAATCCCGCCTCTGTGCTTGCAGATTCCAGCAGTTTGAAGGAACCAACTTTAACAAGACCTTTGCACCCACTGGACGCCTTTCCTCCCTTTGGATCATCCTCAGCCTTGTGGCCTCCTACAACCTTGAGCTGCATCAAATGGACGTTAATTGCGCCTTTCTCAATGGCGTGGCCCAGGAAGAAATTTTCATCAAAGTACCTGAAGGCCTGGACATCAAAATCCCCCAAGGATACGGCCTCAAGCTCTTCAAGTCCCTATACTTCTTAAAGCAAATTCCCCGCTTTTGGTACTCAGCTCTTTCCTCCTTCTTCTCCTCCCTCAACTTCAAATCCTCTGCTATTGACCCCTGCGTCTTTGTACACTCCAACACTGCAGACTTATGAATTGTGTATGTGCATGTTGACTATCTTGTCATTGGAGGCACCAACTCAGGCATCTCCAAATTCAAAGAAAAGATCAAGCTTCAGTTCAAGATGGAGGATCTTGGTGAATGCAAATGGATCCTAGGCATGAGGCTCACCAGGAACCAAACTGCTAGGACCATTCAGCTCCACCAGGATTACTACATCAATAACATTCTCAACAAGTTTGGGATGACTGAGTGTAAACCTTCCTCCACTCCTCTACTGCAGGGGTGTCTAAAATCCCCATCTCTCCCTCTCCCCCCAATGAAGGCTTCAACTATCAACATGCAGTTGGACTCTTGAATTAACTTGTCCAGTGCACTCAGCCAGATCTAGCCTTCTGCTGGAGCTACTTATCCCAGTTTCCCAATTCTCCTTTGCTGATCCACCAGCAGCAATTCAACCACGTCCTTTGTTACCTCAAACTCACCAGGGACCGTGGAATCTCTCTTGGAGGTCCCACTGACATGGCATTCTCCCTATCAGCCTATTGCAACACTGACCATGCTTCCAGCATCAATTGGCAATTGTTCACTGCGAGTTTTCTGCTACTCCAAGGACCAGTCATGGGGTGCTGCTCAAAACAAGCCGTGTGTGCCCTTTCAACCACCAAGGCCAAAAATCAATCATGCTCCGAGTCTGGCCAGGATTTGTTGTGGGCAAAACAATTCCTGTTGCTCCTAGCCCCTCTCTTCAATCAAAAAAACAGCCCGCCCACCCTCTTCTGCAACAACCAGGCGTGATAGCCCTCCTCAAAAATCCGCTATACCAACACAGGACCCGGCACATCAATGTACAGTTGCATTGGATCTGCCAAAATCTGGCAGAGGGCTTTTTTGGCCTAAAATATGTCCCGACTGGCAACAATGTGGCTGACAGGATGACAAAAGTTATCTTGCCTCAACTCACTTGGAAATTCATCAGCAACCTCCGGCTCATCTCCCTCCAGACAAATTAGCAAGCAGGGGGGGGGGGGGTGTTGTGATGTGGAGGCACAACCAAGGGGACCAAACAAAGACCAAACAGCAAACCTAATCTCAAAACACAAATCATGTGCACCCTATCCAATTAGGTCTAGAAGAAATCTTGTAACTACTACTTAAACATTTGTACCTACCTTTTCTCTGCTCTTTCCTCACTTCTGTTTGCTTCTTCATTCTCTTACCTGCCCAATCAGGTAAACTCATCTCTTTCTTGCTTGCATCCATTTTCCTGCTCCCATCATCTGTCCGCTCACAAATTACCACTTGCTAGATATTCTCAAAAGGTCTTCTCTCATGTTTCCGATTTTCTTCCTTCCATTTGCTGTCTTTAAAACTGGTTCCTCATTTCTGCGCTTGTAATTCATCCTCACTTCTGTTCCCCTCTTCATTCTCTCACCTGCCCAATCAGGTAAACTCATCTCTTTCTTGCTTGTGTCCATTTGCCTGCTCCCATCATCTGTCCGCTCACAAATTACCACTTGCTGTCTATTCTCAAAAGGTAAACTCATCTCTTTCTTTCCTGTTTCCATTTTCCTGCTCCCATCATCTGTCTGCTCACAAATTACCACTTGCTGGCTATTCTCAAAAATTCTTGACTGGTTCATCCAAGTGAAAAGATCCTGAATTCTGTCATTCCAACAACCAAAGATGTCAGAGTCAATTGCAACATCTGCTGCACTGCCAAATGCACCACAACTCCCTTTTCTCACCACTTCAAAAAGTCCTCAAAACCTCTTGAAGCCATTCACTTGGACATAGTAGGTCCTATTCAACCCGCAACTCCCAATGGCTACTTGTATTTCCTCACAATAGTCAATCAATAATCCAATTTTGTTTCCTTTTCCCTGCTCAAAAACAAAAGCAACACCACCAGTGCCATCACCAACTACATAGCCAAGGCGGAAAGTGTAACAGGAGAGCATGTCAAAACTCTGATCTTGTACAATGGGGGAGAATTCATCATCAATGAACTGACCAGCCTGTTGAACCACAGGGGAATTGCCCATCCTTTCTCTCCACCCCACACTCCACAACACAATGACATAGCCAAATGGATGAACAGAACAATTCTCAAGAAAACTTGCTGTCTCCTACTTCAAAGTGGATTTCCTCAACAACTTTGGGGTGAAGCAGTCAACATGGCTGCCAATCTAAATAATGTATTGCCATCTTTCTCTAATCAAGGCAAATCCCCATTTGAACTCCAGACCAACACCTCTTTCAATTATGATTTCCTTCAACCATTTGGTTGCAAGGTCTCCTACATAGTCCCAAAAGCCAATTGAGTCTCAAAGTTGGAACCGCCTGGAAGAATTGGATTCTTAGTAGGGTATGTACATAACTTCTCTAGCTACAAGATACTTGACCCGATAACAAAGAAGGCCATTGTTACATCAAATATCAGGCTCCAAAAGGATGAATTCTAAGATGTCTCCTTCAACAAGAAAGAAAACCCAGTGAATCTGTCAAACAACTGTGGAAAACAGTACCCCTTCAATCTTCAACCAGGCAAACCTACCGCTGACTCAAACTCCTCAAACAAATTACCATCAGAATCATTGACTGACTCTGAAAACATCATTCCAAATGACAGTCTCTCAAAAGTCTCTGTTGATATTTATAGAGCCCACATACTAAACCACCCTCAACAAGAAGTATCTAAGATCAGTGACATCAAGAGCTCTCTCCACACCTATGTCAAAGAAGAGGATCCTGTGACCCTGGATCAAGGATTAAAGTCAAAAAACCACCTAGAATGGATTGAGGCCATGAACAAAGAAATTGTGAACATTTTGACCTTTCAATTTTTGGAAGAGGTAAATGAATACCTTGTAAAAAATCCAATCAAATTCATTTAGGTCTTTGGCACAAAGAGAGATGAGAAAAACAGGATAATAAAATTCAACGCTTGAATTTGTGCGCAAGGATCTAATCAAAAGCTGGGTATTAACTACCATGACTCTTTGGCACCCACTGGAGATAAGGCCTCACTCAGACTTCTCATCTTTTTTGCAGAGAAACATCAATTAAAGTTTCGCCAAATCAATGTGAAAGCAGCCTTCTTAAACCCCAATCTTGAAGAAAAAATCTTCATCCAAACACCCTCAAATTTAAGCATTAGACCAGGAAAGGGACTCAAGCTGTGCAAAGCACTCTATGGATTAAAAAAAGCCCCCAGAGCCTGGTACCACACACTCTCTCAATGGCTGCGCTCAATAGGCTTCAACAAAAGTGAAAAAAACAAATTTGTTTTCTGGAACTCCAACACCTGGCTGTATGTAAATGTCAAAAACATTAACATCTTCAGTAAAAATCCATATCTGTTTGTAAATAAAATCAAATCCAAATTTAAAATCAAGGACCTTGGACCGCCAAGGTTGCTACTTGCTATGAATGTTGAACATTGTCAGATGGATTTAAAATTTCCCAGCAGACCTAAAATGATTGGCTGAAAAAACAATACAGCCTATCCAAGGAGAAGAAATATACCACTCCCCTCAAACCATATTCCAAGCTTCTGCCAGAAACTGATTGCAAACATGAAGAATTTCTAAGTTCAAAACTTGACTACAGAAATTTATTGGGGAACTCAACTATCTGAGCTTCAACATGCAACCAGACATCACTTTTGCGGCAAATTACCTCTCTCCATTCCTAAAAACCCCCAACATCCAACACTACAACACAGGGCTTGGAGTACTCAAATGCCTCCAAAGCACAATTAATCTGGGTTTGCTATACTCAAAACCAAATCTTCCCAATCAGTAGTTAGAAGCATATTTTGACTCTGACTGGGCCACTTTCCCATCAACTTGCAGATCCATTGGTGGAATGGCCACACTCTTGAATGTTCACACAATAAGCTGGAAATCAAGAAAGCAAACCTCTGTCACCCTGTCAACTACAGAAGCTGAATACAAATCCGTTTTGGTGTAATTATATAGCCTTGGATTGGGAACTGCGTCATGGCCTTCGCTCTCAGCATTTGGTAGGCCAGGCTCAGCAGTTGGGGCGCATGCTTTCTCAGCAGTGGCCGCTGCGGTCTTAGCAGCAGCAGCTGTGCGGCTCAGAAGTAGGTGCAGCGGGGCCAGCACATGGCTGCGGGTTGGGCCTGACTAGGGAGATGTGCCCCAACCCGCTTAGATATTTGATTTAGGTATGGAGCCTGCCCAACCATGTTCTTGGGCTTTTAGTTTGGGGAGGAAAGAGTGGGGAAATTGCGGGGCTATGTGTGTGGACAGCTGCGCGCAAGCGTGAACTGGTCATGGGACAGGGATATTCAGACAGCGTGTTAGGTGGATACGGACAAGCAAAGTGAACTTTCAGTAGCACGCGGCGGAGGGCCCCGCCATGGAAGAACAAACCAGATGTGTGTAATGGCAGGCAGGCTGAAGGGATAGGGTTTTATGGGTGTAGGGGTTAGGATTGGATTAGGGTTCTGGGTCTAGTGTTTCTTCTTTGATTTTTGTCAGATTGTTCTTGTGCTTGTACCTAGGTTGGGGCTGAGGGAGAGTACGTAAAAGGCCGCCTCCCTCAGTGCATGTTGGAGGGGGGGGAGGCGCAAAAAGGAGGAAGGAGGAGGAAGAAAATCATCATCACCATCTCTCTATCTCTCTCTCCTCCCTTCTTGCTCTCTGAAGGAAGCATCCTTAGACCTTACATATGCTAGGATCATTGACTCCGCAACCAAGGGACAACTTTTTGAGGGTTAACCTCAAAAGTCTCCACACCTGGGGGTCTGACCAGGAACTCTTGATCCATTCTCAGTCTCTCCAATATAACGTAGGATGCTGCCAACAACTGCTCCAGGATCCAATTTCCTCCCTCCCTATCCTCTGCGCTTGACTCCTGTTTCTGCTACTCAACCCCCTCCGCCGCCATCCGCCCATGTTCCTAGAGCTAGCGGTTTTTCTCCTCCTTTGGAGGGGTTGTTGGACGTGGCGGTGGAGGCCCCTTGTTGCGTGTGGCTAAGACCAAGGGACTTTCCTCATCTTTGGTTCAGTACCTCAGACATGGAAAGGTTCCTTTCCAGGTTTGAAGGCATTGCGGATTTGGAGGGCACCATGGGCACGGAAATGTTTCTGACTATCCTGATCTTCATTACCAAGGAAGAGAAGCTGCGGGATGTGGAGGAAATGGTTGGTTACGAAAGGCAGGATTGGGGGAAGTTGAAAAGCAAGATGCTGGCAAGGTGGGGAAAGCGCAAACCCTCGTTCCAAGAAAGAAATTTTGAATGAGCCCCAGAGGAAGTGAGAAAGTGTGGGGGGGTGCAATTTTGCAAATGATTGGTGGAATATATGTCAAAGTTTGAGCCTATCTACAGTTACTGCCAAAGAACAAGATGTTTGCGGGTCAAACGGGGCTATGAAGCGGGTGTTTTTGGGAGGTCTCAAGCCTCAGCTCCATTCTAGGGTACAGCGGTACCTGTATGATCAAGGATTGGTTAAGAGGTTTCTGGACGGGAGCGTCACAATCCTCCCCAATCTCTTGGTTATTTGTCAGGCAGTGGAGAGCAAAATAAACCTGGACAAGCTCATCACAGACACGGCACAAATGTACCCAGCAGCCTCCAAGAAATTGGTTACAATCTTGGCGCCAGCCCCTAACCAAACCTTGACCATGCGGCCCCCCAACTCCCTCTCATGCTGGAAAGTCCCCACAAGCTCTAGGACCAAAGGTTGGAAAGATGACGGAGATTCTGCGGGACATAAGGGTCTTCCTCAACCGGACAGCTGCTCCTACGGCCTTGAATCCTCCGACAGCCCCGGCGGCCACTATGGCTCCAGTGGCTCCCGCTCAACTGCGCACAAAACTGCCTCATATGGCAGAAGGGTTCCAGCCTCCCAGCGGACCCTCTGGGCCATTTGGATTTTGCACCTGTAAGTACTGCGGGGAAAAGGGGCACTGGAAGTTGATATGAAAAAACCTCACCTGGGACATGAACAAAGGACTGGGTTGCACATCTGGGATGACGTACATATTTCCATTGGGCAAGTTGGTGGATTTGACTAGAGACCAGCCGCTGCCAATTGGGCAAGTGCGGGAGCGGGCAAAGGCTCAGGCCAAGACTGTTTGGTTATTGCTTGGAATTGTCACCGCAACCAGTACCTGAGAAGCACCAAAGGTAGAGGCGGAAGTCAGAGCATTGGCAGCAAACAAACAGATTGCAATGGATTTTGACGCCAAGTAGCGGCCAACAGCCCTGAAGCCAACCACACGCGTACCGGAAATGGACATACCTTTGACTCATTCCGCGGGGAAGAAGAAGGTTGGGGATATTGTCCAAAGGGTGATGGGAAACCACTCACCAATACCCCTGACCCTACAAGAGTTGGTGGCATTGTCCCCAGCAGTTTTCAATGAGATGGTCCAGGCGTTGAAAGAGTGCGGTCAGAACCAAGTACCAAAAACAGTTCAATGGGTAAATGTGGCGGAGGGGGAGGTGGATTGCAAGCCGTGCCAGTCAAATTTGGTATCAGTCCCGCTTGCTTATGTGGAAATATCTATTGCAGGGAAGAAGGTATGGGCAATGGTGGATAGAGGTTCAATGGTCAACTTGCTTCCGTCAAGGTTGGTGGACAAGCTTGGCTTGGTGCGGAGGAAGTGTGTGATGGGTCTCTGGTTGTATTGGGTTGACTGTTCATGTTTGTGTTCCAAGCGCAAATGGCTTTCAACACCAAGGAAGGAATGGAGGCTCTGACAGTTGAGAATTCATTTGGCGCGCGGTTTGAGACAACTATCTGCAATCACAGGAGAGGAAAATGGGTGCGGCAGCCAGCGGCTGGTGATGAAAAGGATTCTGACATGGGGGCTGACTATAAGGGTGACCTCACGGAGGATTTTTCCTAGTCATCCGCGGTTACAGCACGGAGAAGGCTCCGGATTTGCGCGGGCAGCCAACAAGTATGGAGAAAGTGGAGGAGGGCGCGTGTAGGGTGCAGGCGTCATAAGTAAGTTCCATTCCTCAGTGTGCATTGCCAGAAGGTTCTACGCTTCAAAAACCCTATCATTGTGCCACAGTTGTGAGCAAAGGAAAAAGCCCCGGTTTGTTTATTACTAGGACTCACAACAGCAACGGCTGGTTCTAGATGGCGTGGTGCAACACCACAAGTACAAACCGGTGGCGCAAAAGGTCCATCCATGGAACAAGCCAATGCTGCAGGGGCTTAACAGACCCTTACAACCAATTGCGTGGTCTCATGACCCGTGGGAGACCCCCCTTAAGAAGAGTGGATGGGTAATGTGGTTGGGGCAAATCACGGATGAGCGGGTGGACGCCCTTAACTTTGGGCCAGCGGGTTGGTTGAGTACAGAGGAGAGGGATCTTTTGGTATTGGTGTTGGAATTAAGGTAGAAGGCTCTTGCTTTTGTACCTGGAAAGCGCGGGTTGTTGAAAGGCAAGATTGGGGGCCCTTATGTGATTCCCACTTTCCCTCATGAACCGTGGAAAATCAAGCCAATCCCAATCCCTTGTACTGTTTGAGAAGCTTTTCTGGATCTTGTACTGGAGCACATGAGGACGGGGCTTTACAAGAATTCCCTGTCAATTTATTCTAGTCCTATTTTTGCGGTTGTTAAGCAGGACGGGAAGTCACTAAGAATCATTCATGACCTTCAGAGGCTAAAATTTTTCATTATTTGCAACATGGGGCTTCCTCCATGCGTGGAAGAATTCCTAGACTCAATGGCCGGGCACGCTTGTTACGGTCTGGTGGACTTAATGGGAGGATACAATCAGCAAGACCTTCACCCGGACTTGCAGCTGCTGAAGGTGTTTGAAACCGGACTAGGAAGGATGCAACCAACACTGCTTCTGCAAGGCACAACCAACTCAGTGGCAGTTTACCAAGCCCAAATGATTTGGATACTATGCAACAATCTTCCAGGAGGCGTACAGATCTCCATCAACAATGCCAGTATCAAAGGCCCCGGAACAGACTATGAAGGTGCGGTTTTGATGGACGTCCCGCAATCCGTTGGTTCAATTTGAAATAGCTGGTGATCCTGGAGCGGATCCTGTTCTGGATTGAGGAGGCCGGCCTTACTGTTTCAGGAAAGAAGTTAGTGGTCTGTGTTCCGGAGCTTGAGGTGCTGGGACACATTGTAGCTTTTGAAAGTAGGCGGGTAGCGGAGAAGAAGCGGAAAAAGGTTCTGGAATGGCCAACTCCCCAGAAAGTGTTGCATACTCTTCAGTTCCTGGGGCCGTGCAGCTATGTCCGTATGTTCATTGAGCGGTTTGCAGAAGTAGAAATCTCTATGCGGGAACTAACGCAGAAGGTTACGGAGTGGAATTGGACCGCGTTGTGTGACTTTGGGTTTGCAAAGCTCAAGGAGATTGTGGGGAGCAACATTGTTCTTTGGGATCTTGACTACAATGCCGGCGGGATACGCGCACAATGCGCAGCCCCAGAGGAGTGGAAGGTCGCAGACTGCTGGTGACAGCTGTCAAGTTGGGGGGCGCTAGGTGAAAGCTTGATTTGGTGAGGAAGTGTTCTAGCCGGTTCACAGCCTGAATAACTAGACACCACAGAATGTTTGTTTCTTATTTCTTGGTTTGTGGTTTGTACTAAGCTTTGGTTGGTACTGGCTATGGTTTACTTGTTGCAGGAATGGGGGCGCGGCGCAATTCTGAGTCTGTTCACGTGAGGAAAAGCCCGCAGATGGGAGGCGGGACAAAGAGTTCTGCAAAAAAAAAAAAAAATAGAATTTATTTCTTTGCTTTTGATCAGGGCTGTTTTCCTTTTCATTTTTTTCTTTCTCTACGGGCGGGTGTGATGGTTCATGGATCGTTATGTGGTTGGTGTGGTCACAGGAAAAGCCTGATTTGGTAAGGAGGGGGTGCCCTAGCCGGTTCACAGCCGGAAAGACTAGGCACCCCTGAATGTTTGTTTTCCCATTGCTTCTCTCTCTCTCCGTTTTTGCGCGTGCTGTCAGCTTGGGGGTTTTTTTTTTGTAGCATGGGTTTGGGGAACTGTGTGGCAGTTTTTCTGGGATGATCCAGGTCCTTTTGGAAAACCGGTTACTTACAAAGGCAAAGCACGTAGGCAAGACTCGTGATTGCGCAATTGCCCGCAAGGAGGATTGGATCTCAATTCTCTCTCTCACACAAGACTTAGTAATAGGACACGTGCGCAAATGTGTATTTATTTCTTTTTGGAGTAAGGTTAAAGGCGCGGTACAAAAAGAGAGAAAAGAAAAAGGGGGGTGATCTGCTTAGATCAGGTCCATGACCTCCACCATTTCCAACTGCGCCTCATTCACAAGTCCTCAGAAGGCCGTCAAGAGCTTGCTTTGGGATTTGGCTCTGTGGGCGCCCAGAGCCAAAAGGCATTGTCAGCTTGCTACTATTGCAGAGCAAGCTGCAAAAGTAACAGAAATAACACAAAAATAAGAATAATAAAATTAACCTTAGAAGGGGAAGGAAAACCATAAATATTATTGCAAAAATAAATTTTCCACCCAAAATTAGGTAGGGTCACTCACTTACCCCACCCTTGAAATCCAACTCCTTATATTTTTAAATAATTAAGGAAAAGAAAGACCAAAATACCACAGCACCACTATTGAGCTTTTTGGGAAATTAAATATTTCACATGTATTGTCACGTATAGGTTTCACAGCTAAAAATTAAGTCAGAATTGAGGTGTTGTGTATATTTTAGGAGTTACAGACGGAAATTTGTTCTGTCACAATTCCCACACGCAGCCATGGAAGACAATGCACACACATGCTGCTGAGCTACAGCTCTTTCACTCTGTCAAAGTCGTGTACGCAGCCCTGGGCCTCTGACAAGTACGCAGCCGCGGGACTACGAGTTAACAAAGTGACAGAGGGCCTGAGAAACCTAGGTACTGCATAAACATGCTACAACCTACACGGGAACATTCTACATATGTAATAAATGTTCCCATGAATAGTAGATAGTTTAAAAATACATAGAATTATATAAAAATACTTAAATAACCTTTATGGGTATTTTTTATTAAATATAATTCAAAGTACCAAAAATTTCGAAAATAAGATAGTGACTACTTCTAAAATTATATTAAAATACTTTAATATACTATTATGAGAATTTCTAGACATCAAACTTCTTGTGACATACTAAGAAAACTTTTGATGTAAAAATGTTAGATGAATACCCATGAATTACATTTTTAAGTAATTATTTTAGTAAATCAAATGAATTTCGAAAATAAGGAGTTAAATCAATATCATGACTTTACTCCAAATATTTAATACATAATGAGAACTCACCTGAAATCAGAATATCTGTAGGAATGTCTATCAAAATGATTATTAACTTACTGGGAACATTTACTAAGGATAATTAATTAAATAATAAATAAAAAGGACAGATTAGTGTTATTCACACATCCAAACATCAATTATAAAGTATAATAATTCCCATACCCTGTGGAATCAGATGCTACCCATGTTACAGCACCAAGAACACGTGCAGGCTACCACTGGTTACCCTGCTAGCCCCAGTTTCTGCCCTTTGAGCCCCTGTACCCCTCAGAAGGACAATATTTGGACTCCAAAAGCTATAAATAAACAGCTCTTTAGAGGATATTGATACCCAGAGACCCAGTTATATTTACATCCAGAGACCACGCAAAGGTAATCAAATATATATAAGAGATAATTAAGTGATTTATGTCTTTAGTCTGATTAATAATATCCGTCCTCAACCCTCTATTTATCAATTTAAACTGCTGAACAACCTTATAACCCCAGTATACAGGTTTAAACCTTCAGTGCACGTCCCAAAAAGATACCCAAAGGATTTAATAATATACCAGTGAGTCTTATCATCCTTTCTGTGTTGTGGCAGCTTGGTTACAAAGCCCTGCCACTCCACCATGTATTTTATATACATATTATCTTTGGGAAAAATATCCTTTAAAATAAAGGGCCCAAAGTAACCAGGCCTACGTGTTTTCATACTTAATTCCCTGAAGAGAGGTGTTAAAGATCCCCAATATAATTTTGGCCCCTCTATAAAAATATTTAATAATCAATTCATCTATATTGATTTATAACAATAAACCATATCCAAACCAATTAACCTTGAAATAAGCTTTATCCAAATATTTTACAGATTTTTTCTGCATTTATTAAATAATATATTTATCATTTATTCTATCACCTCTTGTAGCTAAAGGATAGCAAGTATCTTGGCATCCAGGAGGCTGACAGGAATCGCCGGAGAAGGTTGTCCAATCTAGCCACGAATTCCTGAAAGCATGCTTCCCTTAGTGTTAAATCTCTGCTACCTACTCTAATACTACCTACTCACTAAATGACGGCGCGGATAAGTAGACCAGTGAAGACACTCCAAATCTGGTCCTCTTCTCAAGACTTCACTTGTCCGCAAAACTCAGCCAGGGGATCGGGATCTCAAGGGGATCTTTCAACCACCTCAAATCTTTCTCAAATCTCAATCCGTCTCAATCTGGGGTCTTCTCATCATCCTCTGTACATCCCATCTTCTCAGTCCTTTCTCTTTCATTTTATTCCCATCATCTCTTCTCATACCAAATTCACCAACTGTTCTGTGTGCCTTCCCGGTGAGATATGACTCTTGATTTCTTCTTGACATTTGACTTCCTCACGTATTGACCTCACTCTTCCTGCTAGTTTCATTCATCTTGATCTCTTCATTTGCTTCACATCCCAACCTCAACTCAATCCTCTAAAGCTCATCAATCATCATTGTCGAACTACGTCTTGTCCATCAATCTCCGCCAATCTCTCATTAGATCTTCAATGCCAGATGTTTGTGATCATGGTTTCATCTCATTTTCCTGTTCTTATTCTGATGTTCATTTGTTTTCATCTTACCAGTTCCCAGTTTTAAGTTAAATCAATTTCTCACCCTTTTAACACGGTTAAAAGCCGAAAGGAAGGCTCTATCAAATCTCATCTCATTGCCTAGATAATCCGACTGGGAAATGTTCACTGGCTTGATCTCCGAAGGGTTCCGGAAGGCTATGCTGAAGTCCGCGCTAGACACTATTCCAAAACTCAGCAAAGACAATTATGGCGTATGGAAGGATAAGATGGACGCGATTCTAGATGTTTGCGGATGTTCCAGGTTGATCAATGACAAAACCTCCAACTAGGACCACGACCTCAATGATTAAATAAAACTTCTTATCATCTCTTGGCTTGAACCTTCTATCCACAATAATGTTGTCACCTTGCATAACAAAAACTTGGCAAAGCTGCTGTGGAAAGCAATCATCAACAAATATGCCTCTTCTCAAGAATCCAACAGAGCTAGGGTATTTAACAACTTCCTCTACTTACGTTTTGGTTCTGACAAGATAGAAGACTTCATTACGAGGACAAAAGTTTGCATCAAGAAAATGTTGGAGGTAGGAATCATCTTACCCAACAACATTCTGGCGTATCTCCTTCTTTTCAAATTCCCCAAAGCAATGAAAGATTTCAAATGACAAATCATGCACACCAATAAAGAACTTACAGTAGAGTATGTTCTAAATCATTTAACTCAGCTCAAAAATGAATCCAAGGCTCAGAAAACTCAAGACGGCCAACACTCACGGACTGAGGTAGCTCTGATCAACTCAAGACCTTTGGCTACTCATAGTGACAAGCAAAGTGAATGTCGGAGGTGTACCAAGGGCTACCACAACCCAAAGCAGGACAAACATCACTCGGCGGATAACTGTTGGCATTTACATCCCAAAGTCGCCCCCAATTGGTGGAAGGAAGAACAAGCTAAGTGGAGATTGCGGAATAATCCTTCCAAAACAAACCCGGTCGCACATTATCTTGCCCTGCTAACAACTTGGATCAATCACGGGGATCCAAAATCGAAATTCATTCTAGATAGTGGCACCTCAATCCACATGGTCAATGATAGTTGTTATTTTAAGGAGATGTCTCCGTACTGCAACCAGGCTATCAAAACCGGGAAGGAGGGCGCCAAACTTGAGATTAAGGGTAGAGGTACAGTGGAGTTTTTCTGGGATAATTTCACTCTTGAACTTTCCAACGTCCTCTATGTGCCCAGTCTCACCATCAATCTAATAAGCGCAGGAGCACTCAATCAGGCTTGCTGTACATTACTCGCGAACAAAAACAAGTTCAGTGTCACCAAAGAAGGTATCAATGTCCTCGGTGGAACGATTGTTGATAACCTGTACTCACTGGAAACTCCCCAATTCAATTGAGACTATCTCACCCCTCACTGCTCTCACTTGACGTGGACTGCTGACAAGGAACTTTTTGAAATCCATCGCAACCACGGCCACGCTTCTATAGCTAGACTTGAAGGTTTCACCAAAAAATATCCCTCTTGAGGTTAAAAGGCGGTTTGAGTGCATCCACTGCATCAAGAGCAAAATCACAAAATCCTTGTTCAAAGAGACCTCCAACAAGGCAACTAAGGAATTTGATCAAATTCACTTGGACCTCATGGGTCCCCTCAAGCCGCAGTCTAAGGCAGGTCATAGATTCATTCTCACTCTCGTAGACAGTGCATTGGGGTACGTTGGAGCTTTTCCTCTAACCTCAAAGGAGGAAACTCCTGAGGTCATTATTGACTTGATTGAAAAAGAGCATCGACGAAGAGGTTATTTTCCATTGGAAGTTTGCTCTGACGGTGGTACCGAGTTTGTCAATGGAAAACTTCAAACGTTTTATGACAAGAATCACATTTGGCAAATTATCTCTGAGCCTTACCATCCCAAACATAATGGAAAGGCTGAACGAGCTAACAGAACGATCATTGAATCTACTCGGACGATGTTGAAGGACGCGCAGCTGCCTGCCTACCTGTGGCACGAAGTTATCAAATCCAGTGCTCTTATGCTTAATCAGATCCCCAGAGAAGATCAGTCGGTATCACCATGGTTCCGGATTCAGGGTTATGCATTGCCGAATTCCTACCTCAAACCAATAGGCAGCCCTTGCGTATATCTACTTTCTAGACGCAACAAGGGCCAAAAATTTAAGGAAAAAGGGGAAGAAGAAATTTTAGTAGGCTTTAATCCTATCTTCCGTTCATATCGCATCTTAACCAAGACTCATGCTATCATTTCTTTGAAACACGTCAAGTTCCTAAAAATGGCTAGCCCTCTCAACTCAATTCTGATGATCTCAACCAACGATGGGGGGGATACCTTTAAGACGACGGGAGTAGAACTAGGTCAACCTCTAGGTGGGCATCTTCAAAGAGACAATCCGGCCTTTACCGAGTATTGGTTGGTGTCCGAAGATGAATCATCCTCCAAGGAAAATCACGACACCCCTTCGGATCAAGATGTATTGGACCCTGAAGGGCCTGATACCAATGCAAGCCAGCCTCCGACAAATATACAAACTCAACCTTGTGAAACTCAGCAACCAAATCGTCCAACTCGGGTCCTCAGAGATCAATCAACTATCAAGCCACCACAGCAATATGGGTTCTTTCACTACTACAAACCTAAGAGCTATGAAGATGCCGTCGGATGTGATGAAAGTGACAGGTGGGTTGCTGCCATGGATGGCAAACTGGCCTCAATCAAATCATTTGACGTCTGGGAAGAATACAAGGGGCCCGAGCCCTTGAATCCGCTCCAAACAACTTGGATCTTCAAGGTGAAGGAA
Organism: Puccinia polysora; assembly: GCA_025617555.3. Taxonomy (NCBI): domain Eukaryota; kingdom Fungi; phylum Basidiomycota; class Pucciniomycetes; order Pucciniales; family Pucciniaceae; genus Puccinia; species Puccinia polysora. The sequence goes on from CM062624.1 coordinate 52,095,586, forward strand.
AACTGCCATGGGGATCCGATCAAATATAAAGCACTTCTGTGCATGCAAGGCTTTAACCAAATCGAGGGGATTGACTTCTTTGAAAATTTTGCCCCTACAGGAAAACCCTCCACCCTTTGACTCCTGTTAGTCTACGCACTAAAATCTTCTCAAAAAGTGCGTCAATTTGACGTGAAAAGTGCTTTCTTACATTCAGCCATTGATGAGGAGGTTATCATACAAACTCCTAAAGGTTGAAATTGCCCTTCAAAGTTTCTCAAACTTAAGAAATCATTGTACAGATTGAAGCAATCCCCGAATAACAGGTATGAGACTCTGACTACCTGGTTCAAGGAGATCAAATTCTACAAATCTGCTTGCAATCCTTGTTTGTACTTGTCAGAAGACGGCAAATCCCGTTTATTCTTTCATGTTGACGATTTGATCCTTGTGGGCGATGGTCAGGGTTTTGAACAAAAAATTTCTACAGAAGTTCAAGGGGTCAACAAGTCAGGACCCCAATACTATACTTGGGATGAAAATAGAGGTCTCATCTGACAAAATACTCCTCAGCCAACCAAATCACATACAGCATGGTCTTCAAGAACTCGGCCTGACCAACTGCAAAGGATCATCCACGCCGCTCAGTTGTAATCTGCAACTCAAGCCCGCTACAGACAAACAACACAAAGCATTCAAAGCACTCAACATCAATTATTGATCCAAAATAGGTTCACTCAATCACATCGCGTGTTACACTCAACCTGACGTCAGCTTTGCAGTATCTGTCAGCTCTCTGATACCAGGAACCTTGCAGTCCTTTAGCTACAGAGAGTGATAAAAGAACTTGGAGCAATAATATTCCAAAGAATAAACACTTTAAAGCTCCAATAATGGTATGGTAAGAGCAAGTGCAAGGTTTATTTGGTTTGGTTATAAATATTTTAAATATAATATATAAAGAGGGGCCACAGTATTATACTACTGGGGATCTTTACAGACTAGCAACCTCTCTTCAAGGGGCCTCCTTAGGCAGTTTAAGAACCTTGGAATAAATATGGGTGCCTTAGTAAGGACTTATTCCACTAATGGCCGGGCTTAACAGCACAAGTGGCCTAGACAGGAAGGGAAACACTCACTCTGAGCACTTGACCACGAAAAATCCTGGAATAATTGGAAGGTTTTCAGAGCAGATGGGGTTGATTGCTTGACTAAACTTCAATGGTTGATTGGTTAATAAAGGTAAATAATACTACTACAGACTAAGTCATAAATCACTTGCTTATCTTCATATAAGCACTTGATTAACAATGACACCGTGTCTGATTGATAATAAATAATTCCTGATAACTCATTAACTTCTTCAAAACAGAAGGGCAAAAAGAGCCTGTTTAAATATTCTTTTTTGGGTGCTTGAGGACCTCTAGAAGGGGTACTAGCCATGGGCTGAGGCTAGGGGGGCAATCAGGGCAAAATTGGCACGTCCTCAAGGTGCTGTTAGCCTTCTGGCCTTAGATCTGTCAAGGAACAGCTCCTTTTTAGCTGCAGGATCTGTTAATCAATAGATTAGTCATTTTGCTGATCCTGCACTGATCCTCAATTTGTACAGTAAGTACTGGTCCAAAGTGAGCAGACGTAGATTTTTATTGATTCTCCATCCTCTGCTGATCCTGTATGTAATTTTTAATAATTTTTACGACCACTCCTTATGTAGTTTTGTGGTCTTTGAAGGTTCTGATCAACTTACTTTGTGGTGATTCTGGATCTTTATTTAATTAATAAAAAATACTAAAAATTATTTACTAACTAATTTCAATTGATTTTTAAGGTTTTTGAACCATAATCTATGCTCTTGTGGTAGCTTTACATATTTAGTGTAGATCCTACTATATTGTAGCTTCTCTGAGCGGTACCTGGATGTCATAGGAGGCGCGGGGATCAGTCCATTCAAATGCGCGCGGGGACTGATCCGCTGCTCAGATGCGCGCGGGGGACTGTACCGCTGCGCGCGTGACTAGGTCACGGGATTATCTGCGCGGGAGTCCAGCGCTGTAGGGACGCGGGGCTGCGTGCGGGAGTTGGCGTACGCGGGACTGCGTGCGGGAGTTGGCGTACGCGGGAGTCCAACGCTGTAGGGACGCGGGGCTGCGTGCGGGAGTTTGTGTACGCAGGAGACCAACGCTGTAGGGACGCGGGGCTGCGTGCGAGAATTGTGACAAAAAACAATTTCCCGTGTAACTCCTAAACTACACACAACACCTGGATTTTGACTGAAATTTAGGTGTGAAACCTATACATGACATATCATGTGAAATATTAAAATGGCTAAAAGGTGCCATACTGGTGCCGTGGTCATTTACCATTTTGTATTAAATTAATTAAAAAATATAAGGAGTAAGAATTCAAGGGTGGGGTCAGTGAGTGACCCTACCTTATTTTGGGTGGGGAATCCATTTCTGAAATAATATTTATGGATTTCCTACTCCTTTATTTTATAATAATTTTATTTATTCATTTATCATTGTTCCTTTTAATTTTGTTAATATTATTATTGTTGTTGCTTTGTCAGGTTGCTCTGTGCTAAGTAGCAGGCTGACAGTATCAAGTTTAGCAAGGTTCAATGTCAAACCAGGACTCAATCACTGGAACGAACTGAAGAAAACATGGAAGTACCTGAAGGCAACTCAACACTATCAACTGGAACTCAAAATTACGGGTCCTGAGGCTCTGGAAACGTTCTCTGATGCGTCCTGGGCTGATGATCCCAATACTCGTAAATTGCAAACAGGTTATTTGTGTGTTGTGTTCTGAAGCCTTGTCTCCTGGAACAGCTGTAAGAAAAAAAATATCACTTGGTCTTCTACTGACGCGGAGTTGAATGCTCTGGTGGAGTCATTTCATGAAGCGACTTGGATTAAGGCTCTCGTTAACAAAATCTTTTCCTTATCTTTGGGGAAAATCCCACTGAACATTGACAATAGCGGATTGGACGACAAAATTTGCAAATTTGGATCAAATTCAAAAACTCGACATCTGGACTTAAAGACTAAGGGAATGAGGGAAGAGCTTGCAGCCAACAGAATTTAGATCAAACTGTTAAAGTCATCTGACATGCCAGCAGATTCACTAACCAAGGCATCTTCCGCTCAAAGCATTGCCCTTCTGTTTCCTTTTATTCGCTCTGATGCTGGGGAAACTTGTACTTGAATTTTTTTTATTTATTGTTTCATTCTTATTTCTCTCATTGCTATATCTCATTGGGCATGGTGGGGTGTTAAATCTCTGCTACCTACTCTACTACTACCTACTCACTAAATGACGGCGTGGATAAATATACCAGTGAAGACACTCCAAATCTGGTCCTCTTCTCAAGACTTCACTCATCCGCAAAACTCAGCCAGGGGGTTGGGATCTCAAGGGGATCTTTCAACCACCTCAAATCTTTCTCGAATCTCAATCTGTCTCAATCCAGGGTATTCTCATCATCCTCTGTACATCCCATCTTCTCAGTCCTTTCTCTTTCATTTTATTCCCATCATCTCTTCTCATACCAAATTCACCAACTGTTCTGTGTGCCTGCCCGGTGAGATATGACTCTTGATTTCTTCTCAACATTTGACTTCCTCACGTATTGACCTCACTCTTCCTGCTAGTTTCATTCATCTTGATCTCTTCATTTGCTTCACATCCCAACCTCAACTCAATCCTCTAAAGCTCATCAATCATCATCGTCAAACTACGTCTTGTCCATCAATCTCTGCCAATCTCTCATTAGATCTTCAATTCCAGATGTTTGTGATCATGGTTTCATCTCATCTTCCTGTTCTTATTCTGATGTTCATTTGTTTTCATCTTACCAGTTCCCAGTTTTTAGTTAAATCAATTTCTCACCCTTTTAACACTTAGCGCTAGCCCAGTGGGGGTGTCCATAATTTTGGGAGTAGTTGCGCAAGGGGGTGCCAGAGTTGAGGGGGGCTCAATCCAAATGAACGTGGAAGCAACAAGGGGGTCCCCGGGGTATTTATTGGGGGGCTTGGTCCAGCTGAAGGCAATGATGGGATCAGGATTGGGGACGGCAGAGGAGCAGCCTCTGGTGTTGTTGGCCTCTTTTCCAGGACTGGTGATGGCCTTGCTTTGGGATTTGGAGCCAGAGGAGGAGCCGTGCGCTGTCTGAGAATTTCCTCAATGCGCAGGTCCCTTGATCTTTGATTTACTCAAGCTTGGTTGGCCCAGTGAAGGACAGCGGCTTGGTAGGCCACAAAGGTTGAATAATCCACCTTGATGGGAGGCCCACTGCGGCGGAAAGGCAAAGCCAAGTCACAACTCTCACTTGGAGGAGGGTTGCGAAGTGGTGAACCCGGCGGAGTCCACAATTCCTCCAAGATTGTATCATCATCCAAGACCACAAACGGGTCAGGACAAGCCCTCTTGCACGGCCTGGGGAGGGGCCCGGGGCCTACCCTTGCTGAGCAAGCAGAAACAATGGCTGCAATGGCAGCTCTTTCAGGCGCAATGGCCCTGAATTAGGGAGCACTGCAACCCGTTTTGGGTGCAGAACTTGCAGGGTATCATGGTGGCGAGTGGAAGGGGTTGCAGGGAGTGGAGGAGCGGGCGCAAAGAGGAGGTTGGTTGGTAGGGGAAAGGGTGCAAAGACAGTTGAGGTAGTGATGGGAAGACCTCTGGGGACAGAACTCAAGTTGGGGGGGATGTGGTGTCATTATATAGCCTCGGATTGGGAACTGCGTTGCGGCCTGTGCACTCAGCAAGTGGTAGGCCAGGCTCAGCAGTCAGGGTGCGCTTTCTCAGCAGTGGCCGCTGCGGGCTTAGCAGCAGATGCTGCGAGGCTCAGCAGTAGGCGCAGCAGGGCTAGCATGTGGCTGAGGTTCAGGCCTGAATAGGGATACAGGCTGCCACCCACTTAGATATTTGACTTAAGAATGGAGCCTGCCCAACCATGTTCTTTGGGGGTTAGTTTGGGAAGGAAAGAGCGGGGAAATTGCGGGGCTATGTGCGTGGACGGCTGCGCGCAAGCGTGAGCTGGTCATGGGACAGGGATATTCAGACGGCGCATTGGGCGGATACACACAAGTGAGGTGAACTTCAAGTAGCGCCCAGTGGAGGGCCCCGCCACGGAAGGATGAACCGGATGTGTGCAATGGCAGGTGGGCTGAAGGGATAGGGTGTTACAGGTGTAGGGGTTAGGATGGGATTAGGGTTCTGGGTCTAGGATTTCTTCTTTGATTGTTTTCAGATTGTTCTTGTGTTTGTACCTAGGTTAGGGATGAGGGAGAGGAGGTAAAAGGCCGCCTCCCTCAGCGCAAGTTGTGGGGGGGGAGGCGCCGGGGGAGGACAAAGGAGGAGGAAGAAAATCATCATCACCATCTCTCTATCTCTCTCTCACCCCTTCTTGCTCTCTGAAGGAAGCATCCTCAGACCTTACAGACACTAGAATCATTGACTCTGCAACCAAGGGACAACTTTGTGAGGGTTTACCTCAAAAGTTTCCACACCATTTTTGACACTACAAAAGAAATCCTTTGGCTCAAGGGGATGATCCAAGAAATATTCAACACCAGATTCCTTGAGACAACCTCCGTATATGAAGACAATGATGGAGAAATCAAATTTGCCAACAGTCTATCAAACCAAGCTTTGTTCCACACCAAGAACATCAACCTCTGACACTGCTTCATGAAAGAAGAATTTTCCCAGCAGGAAATCAAAATCATCAAGGTTGCATCTGATGCCAATGCTGCAGACTTTCTAACCAAGCCTGTATCTTGCATCAAGCCAACTGCATCATTTTCAACTATCAATGTTGCGTGAATGTGAGTTCAGCATGGGAGGTTTTTGAGATTTTGCTGCCTTGTGTGCTTGCTGAACTCTTTGTCTGCTGTCTGGACTCTATTTCAATTTTTTTATTATTTCAAATATCTTCTGCTCTTCTCTGCCTGCGCGCGCAACAAGGCTCCAATGAGGAGACTCTATTTTTGATTCTGGCTTGTGAATATTAATAGTTGACCTGCCCCAAGCTCACAGCTGATCAGACAATCACTTAACCAAGTGAGGCTTCTGTCTTCTGCGGGTTTTGGGTCAGGTAAGCTGGTCTCATTGTCCTTCTTTTCTTATTTTTTTTCTTCTCATTTCAAGCACTCACCACAGTTCAATTGCTTTTGGGTCAGGCTTTGTCTCATGTTAACACGGTGTTTCAAGGTCAATTGCCATCTTTTCTAGAGTTCCAAATTCATAGCTCTTTGCACTAATTTCACAGTTCTTGTTCTTTTTAGATATTTCCATTCTGCAAAACAATGTTGTTTCCATTTCTTTCCTTTCCTTATTCTGAAATCAATTTGTCTTTTTATTCTCCCAAAATTCAACAGTATACCCCCTGTAAACGGCATTTTTGGGTTGTGTACCCCCTTACACAGATTTTTGACATGTGTTTGGGGTTATGCAACCCCCCAGGGATTGTGCAAAAACATTTTGGACCCCCTGGACCACATTTTGGTTCCATCAACCCAAATTTGGGATCAACGCATACTATGTGGGACTGTTGGACCACACCTAGCAATCCCCAAGTGAAACTAAAGTGAATCTAAAGTAGAATAAATTGAAACTACAAACCAACTCATTGAAATTCAATTGAAACTAAAGTGAAAATGCAAGCATCCCACTAAACTGGATCTTTCACAACTCAAAACTGAGCAAATTTTTAGTTGTTCAATTGAATGTTGGATTGAAAACTGAAGTACCATTGCATTTTGTTTGCATTATGGGAACAGTGAGAAGCCCTCCTTTTTGTGACATGGCTGCGTTGAAGGACTACATTGATAGTTCCATTAACAAAGCTGAGGACAAGAATTATTTTGTTAATGAAACATTGGAAGCCCCCATTGCATCCTCATCTAGGGTTACAATTGAGGAACAAAATGTTTCACAAATTGAAATGACCTCTGGTGATGAGTAACATTTTATGTTAATCTGGTCTTTGGCTTATTTAATTTGATTGAAACTGATGGAGTGCATGCCATCAATATAAAAATTTAATTGGTTCCAGATCCACTTCACCCACTTCCTGTGAGACCTTTCCCTACTATGGAAGAGGCACAAAACTATTGTCAAACATGGGAAATGAAGCATGGTAACGCTTTAACAGTTTCCAACTCAAAGAATGATAAATATGTGTATTTAGCCTGTGATAGACATGGTTCCTACTATGGGCAATTGCTCACCAAATTTTCAAGGCAAACTCACACAAGGAAGGTTGGGTGCAAGTTTTTAATCCGTGCAAGTTTCATGAAGGCAGACCCCTTTTTGAAAATCTTCTACAGAAATGATCAACATAACAATCAACCATCTCCAAAACCCTCAGTGCATCATCCCCTGAGGAGAATATCTGGGATGTTCTTAGTAAGTTTAAAACAAGGCATGAATGATGGTCTCAATACACTTCAACTCAAAAGAAAATTGAGCAAGATTGATGGCGGAGAATATTTTGATAACCAAACAATCTATAACACTAAGGAAAAGGTAACATTAGCAGAACTCAAGGGGAAAATTATTATGGAGGCCCTCTTTGAACAAATTGGTGATTCAGGTTGGTTTCATCAAGCAAAATTCATTCAAGAGGGTCACTTGGAGGCCCTATTCTTGGCCCACCCCAAATAATTAAAGCTTTGAAAGTCATTCCATCATATTGCTATGTTGTATGGTACTTATAAAACAAATAAGTCAAATATCCCTCTCTTGCATGTTGTAGAAATCAAAGCCAACAATAAAAAATTTCACAAAAGCTCTTGTTTTTATAAAAAGAGAAACTTTTGAGTTCTACAGTTGGTCTGTAAATTCAATAAAGAAGCTGGCTTATAATCCTGAGAGACTTCCAAAAGTCTTTGTGATGGACCATGAAAAAGCTTTTATTTGTGCTATAAAACAAAGTTTCCCTGAGCCAACAAGACAGTGTCTTCAGTGGCACTTTTCTAAAAACATACAAGAAAACTGTAAAGTGCGCTTTAATTATGACATTGAAGGATGGCAAAGCATTATGTCTCTGTGGGGAAGTATGGGGCCTCTAAAAACAAGAAGGAGGCAGAGGTCAATGATTCAGAACTTAGATTAAGTGCCAAATCACTTCCTCTACTGCTAATCTTCCTAGTTTTGGGTTGCTTACATTATTAATTGTAGAAATTATTTCTTTTCAGACCGTGAGGATGTGCTTGAGTATATGGATCATAATATCTTTGGTATCAAAGAGACATTTGCAACGGCTTGGAATTTCAAAAACCCTGACTTTGGAAATAAAACCACGCCTTGGGTTGAAGGGGCCCATGCTACTCTCAAACAATTCCTTGCAAATTCTTTTGGAAACATGTTGGATTTTTAGAAAAACCTAAAGGGAACAGTTTCCAATCAAATTAAATCAGTTCAGGCTTCCCTTTACAGCTTTCAAATAAAGATAGGAATAGTTCTACCCACTGGACTATTACCATTGGGATACAAATTTTCATTAGAGGTAATTAAACTTGTTGTGGAACAATTAGAGAGGTTAAAGCAGAAACATGATGGGGAAGTGTGAACCAAGTCATACTCCAAGACTATGGGTTTGACCTGTTCCCATTAGATAGGGGACCTACTAGCATCAAGAGGATCTGTTGTGCCTGGGGATGCTCATCCTCATTGGAGGTTGGATTATGACCCTTGCAGTTCTAGTTCTGTAAGTTGGTTCAATGGGATTAATTCTTTTTTATAAATGCTTTTTGAATGATGATTACTACTTTACTAATATTTGATATTTTTGAATTTTGAAAGGTTGATGTTAATGAAACGCCCAAAAATTCTCAGTTACATTAAGATGTCAATGCAACTATCTTGGGGTACCCTGAACACAATGATTGTGGGCTGTTGAAGCACTTGATTTAGGAGACTGAAAATTATTAATGAAAGCCAAGACTTCAACCTAAAGTATTGCAATCAAGCAGAGGCCAGCCAAAATTGACAGATACCCAGGGAGATCCTTCTTGGTTCAAAAATTTTGAAAAGCAGCTTAAGCCAGAAAAAATAATTAGAGGGGCACCAAATAAGAAAAGCAAAATATTTTAAGTCTTTTCTTTTGTGAAATTTTCATTTTTTTGGTTTAATGAACTGATGGTAAAATTATTTCTGTAGTGCAAGGAAGCCTTGTCATCTGATTTTCATAGTTAAGTCAAAGATACTGAAAGTTCATTAGGGTCTCTTCTGTTGGAACCAGATCCCTTTTCAAAGGAGGAAGATGAAGAAATGGAGAAGTCAAACAGAAGGTCATCTTTGGTGAGTGTTATTTCCTTTAATGAGATTAGAATTTTGGCTAACTAATTTTTGATTGTAGGAAGTGAATTACCTCAATCAAATACCTGAGAAATTACATAAGTTCTTGGTGGAGTTTTGGGATCTGGTTGGTGATTGAAATTGTGGATTTAGAGTCATTGCTACATCACTTTGTTATGATGAGCATGGATGGTTTCAAGTAAGAAAATGAATGCTTGAAACATTGAGGAAAAATAAGACGTGACAAGCTGGGATGCTTGGTGGCAGTAAAGACATTGAAAAGATATGAAAATAAATTTATTTTAATGACATCAATGAAAAGATTCCATCTTCAAAATGGTAGACCAATATGTTTCATTTCATTAGATTCATGTTTTACTTATACTCCTATGAAAATGGGGGTAAAAGAAGCATCAGACCCAATATTCATTTCATTTTTTAAGAATAACCATTGGGTCCAGATTGTACTTAAGAGAGATGTGATTCCAATCCCGCCCATAGTTTCCAAACCATGTTCCATTATTTCCAAAAAATCCTCTTGTTGGGTTGATCACCTCAAAGATCAACTTGATTTGTATTCTAATTTATAGACATCATTTTAATTTCATCATTTGGTTTTGGGTTCTGATGCTGATCTTGTAATTCTATTAATATAAAGGGTTATCACATTTTGAACATCATTATGTTGAGTTTTTATTAGTTGACATCATTATTATGAGTGTTTTGAATGAGATTTTATTGGTAAGTCAGTTTAACTTGTGTTGTGCTGATCCCATCTTAAGGAGTATTTTTACTTCTTATGAGATCAGCTTAACACAAGCTCAAATTTTTTTTTTGGTGTTTTTAATTCAGGGCTTTTCAAGTTACTTGTCTTTGTTTTGTGCTTTTACTTTAGGGCTTGTCAAGTTAATTGTCTTTTTCTTGGTTGAACTTGTATTTTTTGGCACTTTTACTCTAGGGCTAGTCAATTTGAACTAGTATTTTTTGGCACTTATACTTTAGGGCTGCTCCATAGACAATTTCATTGTATATTTAATTTTTGGTGTTTTGGTTTTCTTCATTATTTTTATTTTTATTATTTTTATTTATTTTTACTTATTTTTATTTATTTTTACTTATTTTTATTTATTTTTACTTATTTTTATTTTATTTTATTTTTTTTAACCATAAAATCAACATTTTTTTATTTTTTGGTTGATTCATGTTTTTTTATCTATTTTATTTTAGTTTTTTAGTTTTTATTTTTTCTATTTTTTGCCCCACAACGCTTGTAGCCGTTTGGCACAGAAAACGACTACATTTGAGTTGTGTACAGCCTCACACAACTCAAATGTAGTCAGGTGTGGTGCCACACAACCCAGGCTGCCGTGTGGAAGCCGCAGAACTACAGTTGAGTTGTGTGAAGGCTACACAACCCAATCATAGCTGTTTAGTGTGCCATACAGCCCAAATGAGTTGTTTACAAGGCCAATTTGGGCTGTGAATTGACCATCACTCTTTTACTTTTGATTAGTGGAATTTCTTATTCAGCAATTGAATTTGAATATTGATGAAGATTTTTATTTTATTCAATCTGAAAAGCTCTTTAAATATTATATTCTCAAAGAATTCAATGAAGAAAATAAGAATTCAAGAATATCTTAAGATTATATTTTGAGATTTCACAATACAATAGAAATAAATGACAGGGAACTAAAATGTATAAAAAATTCCCATTAATTGTTTCAGTGTCACTACTAACTTTCTCCAAAATTAGCACACAACTAAATTTTTAATTATGATTAAGAATAAAGGCCTCCACTTTCTCTAACTATTGGCTACTCCTAGTATTTGTGAATTATGGAAATTTTGCTGTTTTTCTGAAAAATATTGATTATTTTGTTATAAATTGTGTTGAAGGCAAAAGAAGGCCAATAAACTCTGGAAGAATTTAATCTTGAGGATTGTAATGGAAGATTGAAATTTCAAGAAAAAATATTTTATTTCCTTGTATCAAGCTTCTCAATGAAATGCATTTTTATGCATTTACAGTGGTTGCTTAGGTTTGGAGTAGTGGCTAAGATCATGATGTATAACTAAGCAGTTTTAGTACATTGGTTGCCACCTGAAACTCCTCCAAAAATCTGTTTCAGCTAGATGGAGTTTTGATATAGATTTTTTGAAATTCAAAAATGATAATGTTTTGATTTGAATATTACTTAAGAGTTGGTGTTTTAAGTGAATATTAATTTCTTTCAAAATAAACTTGAATATATATTGAAATATTTTTTGATATATATCTTGAATTTAGGTTGAGTTGAGCTTCCATACTCATTTAATTCCTGCATTGATTTTTCTTCTTTATATTTATTTTTCTGATAGAAATTCACTAGCCAATAATTATAGTTCAGAAAAATTTCATTTCTTGTCACATAATTTGATTGATAGAAAATAGGATTTAATTTTTTATCAATAAACAACAGTTTGTCTCTTAGACATAAAGCTGATTGGGCTACCACAGAGCATAATGAAATATAAAAATGTTTATTTCTGAGATATGGATGAAGAAACACAGTTTTCCTCTGTCAAAAACTATTTTATTATTTGGATCTGAGTTCCTTTTTTAAATCAGTCCAAAAAATGTTTCCCCCTTGATTTATAAAAACATTTGCTTTAACATTTATCAATTTTCCTGGTTTTTTTTTGTTGGCAGATTGAGAAAATATACTAGATGGTTGATTTCATTTTGGCTCTTACTTTAATGGAAACATGTTTCAGAGTCCCAAATGAATTTTTACTTTTATTGAAAAAGAAATAAAATCCAAGACATTTCTGGGAAGAAGTGTTTTTCACATTAATTTGTGCAGAAGTTTAAACATGCTGTCAGCTTGCTACTATTGCAGAGCAAGCTGCAAAAGTAACTAAAATAACATAAAAATAATAATAAAACAACTAACCTAAGAAGGAGTAGGAAAACCATGAATATTATTACAGAAATGGATTCTCCATCCAAAATTAGGTAGGGTCACTCACTGACCCCACCCTTGAAATCCAACTCCTTATATTTTTAAATAACTAAGAAAAAAAGAACCAAAATACTACGGCTCCAGTATTGAGCTTTTTGGCCAATTAATTATTTCACACACATTGTCACGTATAGGTTTCACACCTAAAATTCAGTCAGAATTGAGGTGTTGTGTATATTTTAGGAGTTACGGGCGGAAATGTGTTTTGTCACAATTCCCGCACGCAGCCGCGGCAGCCACAGCACCCGCGCGCAGCTGAGATACAGCCGTGTCAACCCGTCAAGGTTGTGTATGCAGCCCCGGGCCTCTGACAAGTACGCAGCCGCGGGACTACGGGCTGACATAGTGACAGGCGGCCCAGGTACCGCGTGAACAGGCTACAACATACACGGGAACTTGTTACATATGTAATAAAGGTTCCCGTGGATAGTAGACTGTCTAAATATACATAATATTATATAAAAATACCTAAATAATCTTTACACGTATTTTTTATTTAATATAATGCAAAGAATCAAGAATGTCGAAAATAAGACAATGACAGCTTCAAAAAATATATTAAAATACTTTGATATACTTTTATGAGAATTACTATACATCAACATCTTTGTGACATACCAAGGAAAAAAATGATGTAATAATATTACATGAGTTCTCATGACTTATATTTTTAAGTAATTATCTTAACAAATCAACTGGAACTCGTAGATAAAGAGTAAAAACAATATTATGACTTTTTACTCCAGTTATATGATACATAATGAGAACTTACCTGACATCAAAATGTCCGTAGAGATGTCTAATAATATAATTATTATATTACAGGGAACATATACTAAGGATAATTAATTAAATAATACATAAATAGGACAGATTAGTGTTATTCACACGTCCTAATGTCCATTATAAGGTAGAATAATTCCCATGCCCTAAGGAATTAAATGCTACCCGGGCTATAGCACCAAGTGCACATGACAGGCTACCCCTGGTTACCCTGCTAGCCTTAGTTTCCGTCCCTTTGAGCACCTACAACCCTCAGAAGGACCATATTGGGACTCCAAAAAAAACTATAAATACAGAGCTCTTTTGAGGATGTTGATGGGCAGAGACCCAGTAATATTCATATCCAGACGCCGTGCCAAGGTAATCAAATACTTATAAGAGATAGGTAAGTGATTTATGGCAATTTCTGATCAGTAATATCCGTCTTCAAACCTCTTTTTATCAAATAAAACTGCTGAACAACCTTATAACCCCAGTATACAGGTTTTACCTATCAGTACATGTCCCAAACAGATACCCAAAGGATTTAATAATATACCAGTGAGTCTTATTATCCTTTCTCTGTCGTGGTAGCTTGGCTACAAGGCCCTACCACTCCATTGTGTATTTTATATACATATTATCTTTGGGTATAATAATCTTTAAACTAAAGAACCCAAAGTAACCAGGACTACGTGTTTTCATACTGAAATCCCTGAAGAGAGGTGTTAAAGATCCCCAATATAATTGTGGCCCCTCTATAAATATTTAATAATCAATTTTGATTCAAAACAATAAAGAATAACCAAACCATTTAACCTTGCAATAAGCTTAATCCAAGTATTCTACGGATTTTTGCTGCAATTATTAAATAATATATTTATTATTTACAATATCACCTCTGGTAGCTAAAGGATAGCAAGGGTCTTGGCATCCAGGAGGCTGACACATGCCGTGGTGCAAGATTCCAGGAAGGATGATAAGTCTTTCCAGAAATTACTTCAATTATGTCTTTTCAAATTCTTCTATACCCTTTGAAGATTTTTAGTGGACTCATTAAAGACAATAAAAAGGGTTATTGGAAGAGATGATAATGCCCTGAAAACCATAAGTATTTCTATAAGCCCTGGAGCTATTCTACTTTATTTTTTGTCATTCTTAAATTTTAAATCTTCCATTATGCATTATGGTTAGAAGAATTTATGAGTTCCCTCCTCCTATCTTAAAAAACTACTTTCCCACATTTTTCAAGGTTGAACCCCTATCAGGTGTAATTCTCATCTCTAATGTCTTCCTCATTTTTCATCCAACTTGAATTCCTCTATATTAGCCTACAAATATTACCCACTTTCCCCAATCCCCCCAAATTTTTGTTGGATGACATACCAGAAATTAATCCCCTAATCTGGTCCCACTCTTTTTGATGAATTGACTTCCCCTGTTTTGTTGTTTATACTTTACATCTGCATTTTGTAATCCATGCCCTCCTTTTTATATTTGAGCCCAACCAACAAACTTCTAAATTTCTACACCATCATAAAATATATCCTATCTCCTGTTTTTTTTCCTTCTTTTTGAAGAACCATTTGCATTCCTTTGCCTCAGAAAATCTGTTTTTTACTCGGGATGGTTACCTGTAACACAGCTTGGCTGGTGTTCTGTCAATAAAGAAACGTCACAACAGTTGATTTCTTGCAGCCAAAATTTATTGAGTGCTTTCAAAGTGAATTCAATTTTTTTTAGGTTGACAAATTTATCAATCTTATACTCTATATTTTATAAAATAAATTTAATTCAATATTCCTGTATCTTCAAATTTTACTTCCCAAAAATCTAATGTAGGAATTTCCTAATTTCATCTATTTTGCAACCAAAAATGAGCTCATTCTTTACATTTATTTGAATCATGATAGAATTTGAAGCATTTTTTTGCAGAGATTTTCCAACTTCCAATGGTTTCACTCCCAGATTTTCAGGTTTCTTAACAAGGTCTTTACCCCAGCATTCCATATTATTTTTGGTGGGGTATGAGTATATTGTTTAGTTTCTAGACTTATTCTTCCTCAGAAAGCACCTTTAAAATGGAAAACTGAGTAATTTGAACCATGGGATCAGTTTTTCAATACAGAAATGTGGTCTCCAAATCAAACTTGAACACCTAATACTTGTGTTTAAGCACCATAGTTTGTTTCAAAATTTCCTGAAACAAATTCAAGATTAAGTATCAAGAGATTTTTGAAAACATCATGGATTATTTCAAAAGCAGACCCATTTAGACTTTCATTGCAACTTCTTTATGAAATATTGTTTTTTAAAAAAGATGCAACACACCTCCAATGACCATATTGTTGTTTATTTATGGAACAATTTTCCTGTATTTTAGATTTTGATTTTATTTTTATAATGAATAATGAAAGCAAGCCAGAGTAATTTTTAATTAGGATCATGAACAGCTTCCAAATCATTATTAATTCATCAAAATTAGAATTATAATCATCCGCTTAATTTTCACTTCATCAATTTCTTTTACAAAGATATAAATGAAGAATACTGGCTTCAGAGACAGACAGAAATTTATTTTTTGCAGCGTTAAATTCACAACCCTTGGTTGTGAATGGGCATGAAATACAGTTCACAACCTATTTGAGTCATTAACAGAGTTTCATCCACAAGCATAACTTTTTTTGCTTGTTTGTTCTTACTTCAGGGCTATTCCATTGAAGTGGACTTCTATCAAGTCCAAATCAATGGACTAGCCCTATTTTTTGGGGAGTTGATTTATTTTTTTGCTTTTCCAATGAAATAAGTTCAACTTTTGTTGGGCTAATCCCATCATAAGAAGCCTTTTTACTTCTTATGATTGGATCAGCTTAACACAATTTTGACTTGTTTTTTTTTGATTTTTCACTTTAGAGATACTCAATTGAGGTTTAATTACATTTTTCTTTTTGGGGTTGATTGATTGACTTTATTAAATGATGAAATGGAATGATATGAATTAAATTTATTTTTTTAATTCAATTTAGTTGTTTTTTTTTATTCAATTCAATTTCTTTTTTGATATCCAATAAACTTTTTTCCTTTCATTTTATGTTATTTTATTTCAGGGCTGTATTGTATTTATATTGTTGCTTTTTATTTTTATTTATCCATTTTTATGTTTCCATTTTTTGTTTGTTTTTGGCACAATTTTTTGATTTTATAGACTTTTTCATTTTTTTTTTTTATTCATTCATAGGGCTATGAATGTGCTTTCATGGCCCTGGAGGTGTGAAATTTTCACAAATTTTTTTAAATTTCTTTTTCAATTTTTTTTATTTTTTATTTTGTTTTTTTTTTTTGTTGTTGTTTAATTTTTTATTTTTATTCTAATTTCAATTTCATTTGATTTAATTTTTTTTCTCACAACCCTTGGGTTTTGAACAAGTTGTGAACAGCTTTTCACAACCCTGGAGTTGTGAACAACTTGTGAACGGCTGTTCACAACTCTGTGGGTTGTGGTAAGCTGTACACAACTCAAATGGTTCATGAACCATGCCACACAACACATTTCAAGTTTTTTACAGGTTGTGAAGGGTTTTGAATTCAAAACTGCGCACATATTTTTAATTGGAAAGATATTTAATTCCCATTAAATTCAATATCCATGAATTTCAAAAACAATTCCTTCCAGTGAAAATAGTCCAAAGGAAATATCTTTACTCAGAATCTTTCCATCCTTCTTGTATACTTTCTCTCTGATGATTTTATTGTATAAATTCACTTTTATAAAACTCTCTCTCCACTCTTTTTCTATTCATCTTCAATCCACACATCATTTCTCCACCTTCTTACCCCTTTTTTTCACCAAGTTCCCATTTCCCAATGCACTGTTCCCCACCTCTGACCTAAATAATTATCCTCCAAATTTGTTCTCAAACTCATTGGTTTCCCTTTAACTACAAACAATTCTATATATTATATTTAAAATAATCATCCCACTTCACCTTCCCACCAGAGTGAAGTCTATTACCTACTTTCATGCTCATAAAAGGGAACAGGGAATTAAAAAATATTAAACAAAGCCAACTTGAAAATCTATCAAAATAAAAGACACAATTTCAGATTTTGGGGCTTTGAAGAATCATTGAAAAGAGTGATTCAAGTAATAAAATAAATCAAATCATAAAATAATTCTTTAAAATTGATACTCACTCATGTATTTGATTTGAAAAACAGTTGAATCTCAGGTAGGTTGTGAAAAACTTGAGTTCAAAATTCAAAAATGGGTTTTCAATATCAATTTTGGGGAAAAGTAGCAAAAATCTGAGCTTATAGCTCAACAAAAAACCACTTGATGTAGAGTTGAATTTGAAAAAAACAAAGTTGAAGTTTCACAAAGGGAAAAAGGAGAATTATTGACTTTGATTGGATAAAAAGGAGAAAATATTCTTGGTCATTTCTTGTGTCAGTAGCAGTCACCTGGTTGAATAAAATTAAAAAATAGCTCATATACTTGGGTTGTAAATATATTTCTTCATATTCTTTTGATGAAAAACAATAAATAAAACGGTTTTATTTTTTAAAACTATGATTCATCAATTTTTTAAGTCCTCCAATATACAGTAGGAGAATTTTGATGGCACTTGGTGCCAGGTGACATCAAGTAACAACTTTCATACTCTAGAGTACTCAATTTGTACTTTGTTGGAACTATTATGGTACTCCAAACCACAGTTACTGTGCATATTTTTTTTTTCATTGAATGGGTTTCATGTGGACAGATAACCAGAGTAATCATAATATCACTTGACGCCAATTGTCCTGAGTTTCTTCCTGGTGATATAGATATTTGTTTTGCTTTTATTTTTTTCCCCAAAATAAATTGTTAATTTTTCAAGTCTCTGCTGGTTTTTCTGGTTGTTATAGTAATCTTGATTGACATGGAAATATGAGCATGGGTGTGTTGAGCCCTGGGCTGGAATACTTCAGAATTTTTAATTTCTGGGTGGCCAAAGCATTTTAAATATTCATTTTTGCTTGAACTCAATGCAAAACTTAAATTAAAGAAATAGAAATCAACTGCAAGTGAAATCAAATTAATCCATTTTTTAAACAATTTTTCCACTCTATTTTTATTTTGGAACTACTAGAAAGAAGAAGAACCCAGAAATTTCAGGGTGATCAACATAAGGATAATACAATAATACATATGTGGTAAATTTAATGCAGGGAGAACAATCAAAAGGAGTCAGCTTATGAAAAAATTCACAGATGAGAAGGAAAGAATATGTTTTTTGTGATAAAATTTTGTTTGTCTTCAAAGTGAATCCTAGGAAGACCTCAAATAATTTGGCCAAAGATTTCAGAATCATGTTGTAATTAGTAATTCAGGAATATTTTCCATTTAGAGATGAAAAAACACTAGAATCCTTGATATATTTTCCAAATATTTACTCTTTCTTTATACATTTGCGTCAACAAGTTTCTCATATCATTCCACCACAAGTTTTAGATTGAGAAACAGAATGCAAAGATTTTTTTGACCAGTAAAGGTAAGTTGTAAGAAGTTTGATTTATTTATTTTTAAATGCAGACCATGGCTCCAAAGTGATTAACCCAATTAAATCCAACTGAAACTCCATCAGATATATCTTGAAACACATCCTTTACATTTCTGAAAAAGTTTAATTTATTGAACAGATCTTTAGATTGTTAAAACTCCTCCTCAAAGTACGAGGCTCATTTGAGCCATGTACGGGGGTTACACGGCTCCTACAAAACCCCCGGGGGTTGCGCGTGTTTGAAATGGCCCTTTGTAGTCGTCTTTGGGCCCCCATAGCTCATTTGAGCTGTGTAGGGCCCTACACAACTACTACACAGTTGGAGCCGTGAATTTGACATCACCCATTAAAATATCCAAATAAAACAAGGAAATGAAAATATAAAATAAAATTAAATAATCACCAATCAAAAATAAAGAAAAAAAAATAAAAAAAGATAAAAAAAGATAAAAAAAGATAAAAAAAGATAAAAAAAGATAAAAAAAGATAAAAAAAGATAAAAAAAGATAAAAAAAGATAAAAAAAGATAAAAAAAGATAAAAAAAGATAAAAGAAAAAGAACCTATCAGTTCCCCTTATCCAAGAAGAATAAGAAGCAAAAAATCATGTATTGTCTAAAAAAACTTACCAAAGAAAAAAAAACTCATTGGTAGAAAGGTTCCAGTATTATGGAGCCACAAATTTATCCCTTAAAAAGTTGGATTCAGTCAATATTGCTTTATAATCATCAAATTATCTGCCACAACTGCCCCTGGTGTGTAAGAGGCCAAAGGCACAGGCACTACTACTCATAGAACTCAAGGATGATTGGCTTAGATTGCAATGAAGAATATGAGAGGAGGAGATCAAATGGTGAGAAGATGGAAGGATGGATTGAAGAAGTCCAGGAGGAGGAGGTTGAAATAAGTGTTTGTTGAATCCTATAAGAGTAACACCAGGAAGGGACAAGGCAATATAATTTAAGAAGGCTGGGTGAAGGATGTCTTGTGCTTAGATGAGACCTACTGGCTCAGGGACCAACATTTAAGAAGTAGTATACTAATTACTTGCAGGGAATTAGTCCAGGAGGGAAGAAGAGGCCATTATATGTGGGAGCTGAGAGGGAGGCCTTGAGGGATGAGTGGCTGGTGATGCAGGTTGGAGTTCCCATGTTATTAAATTTGGCTGATTGGGTTGGAGGCTGTAGTTTACTGATTGGTTTGGAGGCTGTAGTTGACTGATTGGGTGATGGTTCTGTCCAGGAAGGTTTGAGATTTACTGATCTGGAGTCCTGGGAGTATGCTCTGAACAGACAGAGGAGAGTATTTCCTATTTATATACTAAGTTTAATATGTACTGACTCACATACCCATTGGGTTGAGGTGAGATAGAGGATGTACCAAGCCATAGAGAAGAGAGGGAGAGATCCTAGGAAGGTTGACTGAGGCACATGACACATTGGTGAGGTGTACATGGACATAGGGCTTATACCATACAGGGAGATGGTGAACCTGGTAGAAGAAGATGGAGACTGCAAGAGATTCAGAAGTACTATCCAGTTGAAGGTACAGGAGTAAGTGAAGTTGGGTTTGATACAAGGGTGAAGCTGATGAAGAGGTTGTATATGTTCATTTGAGGGATTTTCAGAACTATGTTTATGACAGTACCCCCTCCCCCTCTGAAAGCAAAGGGGAAGCTCCTGATGCCTTGAAGAGGATGTGCTTGAGGTGAAGATTGAGTTCTGTCTTACTTGCTGATTTGAAGCTTGGAGGCTTGGGAGAAAGGTTGAATAGCTTGAAGAAGGTGAAGCATTTCACAGGTTAGGGGGCTTAAAATCTTAGCCTAGGATGGAAGTTAAAAATTTTAAAGTTGGAGATTTGAAGTAGGAAGTTTGAATTTTGAAACATGAAGCTTGAAGTTTGAAGTTTGGGGTTTGAGGTACAACTTTGAATTTTGATTTTCAAAGTTTTAAAAGTTTGAATTTTGAATTTTGACACGTTTGATGTTCAAATTTTGACAATTTCAATGTTTGAATCTTGAAAATTTCAACATTTGAAGTTCAAACATTGAAATTGTCAAACTTTGAACTTCAAATGTTGAAATAGCTTGTCAAACTTTGAAGTTTGACAAGTTTGAAGTTTCAAGTTTGAAAAGTTCAATGTTCACTGAAGAGGGACTGAGTGGGGTTCTTCCTTGGACTAGGGTGATGATGAGAGGGATCATGGAGAGCTTGGAGGAGGGACATGTAGTTGGAGGAAGGTGAAGCAAATGAAGAACATAAAGGAAAGGGAGTAGAGAAGGAGGAATAAATAAATTGGAGAGGGAGTTATGGAGGTGACAAAGTTTGGTGTGGAAGGTAAGAGAAAATGAAAAGGGGTAGATCTGGAAGATGGTTGAAGAGGTTGGAAGTATTTGAGCTGAATGCTTATTGGAAGATTTTGGTGAATTGGACACTGGTTTGAAGTGCTGATGGTGATGAACATCCAGAAGTGAAGTTGGAAGATGTCCAGGAATGTTTTTAAGGAATGTTTTTTAATCGATCATTGAAGCTAGCACTGAGGTTAATTTGATTAGTCTGAGGATTGATTATTTTAAGGATGAGGGAAGATATGAAATGGAAAGGGAATTGATAAATGAACTGAAGGATATTTGGATTTGGAAGTATTTTCTAATATGATATGTAGGATAGAAAGGATTATTTGGCATATTTTTGATAGGAGGGAATGTATTTTATTTATTATTTATATTTTATTTTATTTTTGATTTAATTTTTGAAGTGATTGATTGGAATTATTTGAAGGTTTATGGTGATAAAATATTTTTATGTATTTTCTTTTGATGGAGGATGGATATGTTGAATTTTGATTAGGAAGTGATGTTGATTAGAGTTTGAATTTGGAAAAGACTTATAGGATGGATTGGTTTGGGAATGATGGATGGAATTGAATTGATGGAGACAGGAATTCCAGTTTTGATGAGAAAGGGATTATGGGATTAATTTGGTTTGGAATTTTGGATGGAATTGAGTTGAATGATGAAGCAGGGAAATCCAGTAGTGATGAACTTGGATGTTGGCTCCCAGAATTTAGTTTGTGATATTGAGGATGAATGAATGGATGATCTGATTGGGGTTTTGTATTTTGAAGCATGAGTATCTGATTTTTCCACAATAAGAAAACTCTCCCAACCAATCCCCAAAAATCTATGTTGGAAGGTATTTCAGTAGTTTTTTTCTTGTCAGATAGTCATACTTAATTCCCAGGATTTAAAACTTTTGGAATTCAGTTTCTATCAAGTTCAGCATAGTTACTATACTTATCCATAGGACTTTTTTTACTTGATCAAGGGATTTTTATTGATTAAAGGAGTATTTCTAGCTTTAGTTGGTCAGCATTTTGGGTATACCCACTTTAAGCATGAGCAGGATTAAGCAACTGTATGAATTTATAGATTTTTTAGTCACTTCCTCCCCTTTCTTCAATATTTTAATAATATACTGGAGTAAATTTTCAGCTGAATAATTTTTGGTCAATTCACTCATTTGAGCTTCAAGAATTTTCAAAGAGAGGTAAAAAAGTTCAGAAGTTTTTTGAGAAGTTCCAAATTCATTAGGATTCTGTTCAGAGTAATTGTTCCCCTGTCTGGAAACACATTATCCCAAGGTGACAGGAGGCTGGGTGAATTCAATGAAGAAATTACAAGGACTTTAATTGAGTTGAAACAAGAGAGAGTTGCATATAGTACCCTTGTCTTCTTGTGAGAGCTTTAGAAGACATGGAAATACTTTTAAGGAAGGGATATCAGTTAGTAAATCAAAAGGCCTGTGATGCTTGAGGGTTAAGCACCTATAATACCCTTGTCTTTGTGTGAGAGCTTTGGAATACATGGAAATAATTTTAAGGACGGGAGATCAGTTAGTAAATCAAAATTCCTGTGATGCTTCAGGGGTAAGCCACCTGAGATAAATTTTGGTGAGGATGGTAGAACCTAAAAAGACAGTTGGTGAAAGTCATTGGAGGAATTGGGTGAAGGTTCTCCTTTGTAACAGAATCAAGTTTGCAAAAATCAACACATGATTGCAAACCACTATCCTTCTTCTTGAAAGGAAAGGAAAGGTGCTAGAGTGCTTGAAGTTCTGGGGCTGGATGAAACCTTTCTCTAAATTCTCTGCTATGCAGGCCTGTAGGGTTGAATTCTCATTTTGAGGTAGTCAATAGACAAGCTCAACTGGAGGTATGAGGCCTTCCATTACAACATTGTGGCTGTCAGCATGGTTTGAAGAGAGTTGGTCTGCTTCAACTTGGGAGAAGAGAATCTAGGAATGGATGGTAATCAGCAGTAACTTTCTTTAACATGTTTTCTGATTCTTCAGGGAATTCATCAGTAAAAAATAGAAAAATCAGAATAAGTAACCAATTGAATAGTATGCAAGGATGACTCCAATATATCTTCCTCCTGTGATAAATGAAGGATCAATGAATATCCAAGTAAGTGGAAAGAGTGTTGAACTAAAAGGGAATTGAAGGTTGTTATGACTGATTGGGTGATTGTTCTGTCCAGGAAGGCTTTACATGTACTGATCTGGAGTCCTGGGAGTATGGGCTGAACAGACAGAGGAGAGTATTTACTATGGATATACTAAGTGTAATATGTACTAACTCATATACCCATTGGGTTGAGGTGAGATAGAGGTTGTACCAAGCCATAGAGAAGAGAGGGAGATATCCTAGGAAGGTTGACTGAACCACATGACACATTGGTGAGGTGTACACCACAGGTCCAACTTGCTTTTGAGTTGCCTGCTTGCGCAATTCTGGTTTGACAGCGCCCACTTAGTGGGCAGAAGCCATCAAAAAAACGTCAGCATGCAATAACATCAAGGCTGGTTGAGAGCCTGCCAACGTTTTGATGCGGATTCCACCCTTGGTGCTGGTGAGACCGTGTCAATTTGCTGTCAAAGCCAAATTGACTGCCAATCTACTTGTTGGTCAGATGGGCAAGAAGGGGTTTTTGACAATTATTCAACCTTTTTTTCTTTTTTTAATTGATTCCATTGTTGGCACAGTCAATAAATTTATATATTTGTTTTTAGTATGATTTTCATTGCTAAAGTTTTTGTCAGCAATAAACACTATGATACAAATTTTCATGTCTTGATGAGGAGCAAGCTACAGCAACATGTTGAAAATAAAATAGGATGAAAATTTACAAAGGGTTTAAAAAAATTACTGGTCAGAAGAGAAATTGAAAAGGTCTTGTGACAAATGGCCCAAACAAAACAAGAGAGTGGATCAAAGGTGGGAAGGATCACCTGAGCAGGATTGGGAGGGATATTATTAAGACAAAGAGGGTAAGGAGGAGGACTAGGTTCAAAGAGGGAATTTGCGAGGGGTTGAGGAAGGATTAGAAAATGAGATGAGAGGATGACATGGCTTATTTGAGCTTTGGATGGGTTTGAGATCCATTAGGCAAAGGCACTTGGGAGGAAAAGCATTCCCCTGCAAATAGGATGGGAAAATCCATAGCTTCCCGCAAAGATCAATTTGAAAAGAGGGATTGAGGATTGCTTGACCGGGTTGCTTGCAAGTGAAGGGTTTGTAAAGAATGGGAGGAAGGTCATCTTGTTCCTTGAGGATGGTGTAAAGGGCGGAAATGGGGACTACCGTCTTGGTAGATTCTAGTCTTGATCCAGAAATGTTCCATCTAAACCACCAGGATTGTCAGAATGTTCAACCATGATTAAGAGCAATCAGTCATGTCCATCCCGGAAGCAGTTCATGGGCATAGACAAAAAAAATGATTCCTAGCAACTGAAAACAAGTGGGTACCATTGCGGTCTTCTACATCCTAGATTTTCAAGATAAACAAAAAAAGGCCAAATGGTGGGAAGAATAAGTGCTCAAGTGAAAGGCTCCAGGCTGAGTCCTGCTTAGTCCTTCAGCCATGGAAGTCAAGCTGGGGGCTCAGGCCACAGAGACAGGGGAACTTGGCTCATTGCTTAAATTCATACTTAGTTGAGATGGAGCTAGACTAGTTTGAGGGGATGGAAGAGCAAGGTGAGAAGGGTTAGGAGTTGGAATTGGTTGGATGAGTCTTGCTGCTGAGGTTCAAGGAGATTTAGGGGCCAGTTCCTCCAAAACCATGACGTCACATGGATCCACCCTGCTCATCCCGCTGATGATTCAACGGCAGGGGAAAGGTGACCCCACCACAACACTGACCTTGACTCACCAATCAGCCAACTAGCAAATTGAGGCATTGGTTAAATCCCCCATCAGTTGTTGGTCAATCAACCATTGCCCAACCCAGTTGTCAAAATGCCAGGAAGTTGACGCTGTGGAAACAAAAGAGGTGATACCCCCCAAAGTTGTCCTCAGGTTCCAGAAGTTATTGGTCTAAGCGTCTGTAAGGAGATTGGATGCAATGAGTTTAAGAATAGAGAGAGAGTGATGACAAGATAAATTCCTTCCTTCCAATCCTTCCCATACCGTTCCCTGGTGGTCTGGTGATGATGATATGATCTGATGTCCCAACCCGGAGTTGAGAGTGGGGTATTTTTGAGTCCTCCCTCTCAAACCTAACCTAGGTACAACCACAAGCAACAAGATAGATGAAATATGACCCCAAGTACAGAACCCTAGCTCCACCCTAACCCTACCCCATACCACCCACCCCTTCAATATCACGTACGTCTGGTTTTTCCTTCTCATGGCGCAGCCCTCTGCTGCGCCCTACTTGGAGCCCCCCCTGTTTATCGGTCCGTGTGCCTCTGCGGATCCCGCGATCCGTGAGTCAGCCTGCGCTTATGCCTGGGCAAACCTTGGATCCCGCAATCTGTGAGTCGGCCTGCGCTTATGCCTGTGCAAACCTCCCAGGCACGTCTAAACCCTGATTTCCCCGCCCTTGCCTTCTGGACTAGCCACCCGCAAGCTTGGTTGGGCCGGCTCTATCACTTGGTCTGCGTTCCCTGGGCAGGTTGCGGCCCGGCGCCTCCCAGAGTAGGCCCAACCCGCACCTGGCACCAAGCCCCGCAATCCCTGCTGCTGAGCCCGCAGAAGGCACTTCTGAGACAGCACGCACCCCAAATGCTGAGCCCAACCTACCCAACTGCTGAGGGTGCAGCCTGCAACGCAGCTCCCAATCCAAGGTTATAAATACAACACCACATCCCCCCCAAGTTGATTTCTGTCCCCAAAGGTCCTTCCATCACTACCTTGACCCTACCGCGCTACCGGACCACCCCCCCCCCCTGCTCCCAGTCTACCCAAGCTACTAGCCCCCCCCTCCTTCCAACTTCCGCCAACACTATGATCCCCTGCAATTTCTGCGCCCGGAACGGGCACACGTGTTTGATTGTTCATGGTCAACGCGCCTGCAGCGCTTGCTGTTGCGGCCACCGCCGCTGCTTGCTTAGCAAGGGAATTCCCCAGCCTTTCCCTCAATCCGGCTCCTGTTCCTGCCTGCGCAAGAGGGCCCTTCTGGACCCATTTGTGGTATTGGACAATGAAACCATCTTGGAGGACTTGTGGACTCTTCCCGGATCACCCCTTTTCCATCCCCCCCAAGCTCAATCCGCAACTCCGCTTCACCGCTCCGCCGCACGGGACCTCCCCGGAAGGAGGACTTCCCCAACTTTGCAGCTTACCAGGCGGCTATGCAATTCTGGGTGGACTGCGTCTGGGTTATGCAAGGCGCAATTGACCCGCGTATTGATGAAATCCTTTGACATTGTGCGGCTCCTCCTCCAGCTCCTACTCCGGTCCCTGCCCCGGCTCCTCCTCTGGCCCCTGCCCCTGCTCCACAAGGCAACCCTCCACCGCCCGCGTCACCCATTGTCATCTTGTTGTTGCCTCCTGTTGGACCAAGCCCCCCAGATGGTCCTCTGGAGGCCCCCTCCTCACCAGTCCCGCCTCCCCCAAGCCCACCCAAGATCCCAGGAATCCCCGTCGTTTTGGCACTCCCGGCTTCCAGATTTGAGATCTTTGCTGAAAGGTTGACTGCAATGCTTGGTGACTTCCTAGCAACCCCCGGTGCTCAATCCTCAGAATCCCGGCGCAAGCTCTTGGTGTCTTTCCGGGCCTTACTGGCGTTGTGGCGGGCAGAGAAGGAGGAAATGATGAAAATGGCTTAGGTGCATTGCCTCCCCTCTCCCCCCTTCCCTCTTTCTGCGTTTCTCATTGTACCGCGCTTCCCCTGATTAGAGAAATACACATCTTCTGCGCGCGCGTCCTTTCCCAGCGGGTTGTCCTGTGGAAACATCCCCGCGTCCCGAGTGAGTTTGAAAGAAAGTTCCGCGTCTGCACGTCATAAGTGAGAATGAGAGTGAGATTGAGATCCGCGCCTGCGTCCTTGTGAGAATGAGAGTGAGATTGAGATCCGTGCCCCCATCCTGGTGAGAATGAGAGTGAGATTGAGATCCGCGCCCGCGTCCTGGTGAGAAACAAGAGTGATATTGAGATCCATGCCCGCGTCCTGAGCCAACAAAGTTCCCCAGAAGGTACCTGGACCTCCCCAGCCAAACTGCCACACAGTTCCCTGTATACTCCGCACCCTTTACGCTGTAGGAGAAGAAAACTGATAAAGAGAAGACAGATAAAAGAACCAAACCCAAAAAGAAAATTTTTTTTTTTTTTGCTAACACTGGGCCTCCACTCCTTTTGCCGCATTACCCAACCGCAGGGCTTGTCCTTGCATTTACAAACCCGGCTTGCACCGCTCCTGCGTCCCATCCTGGGCTAGCTTCCCCCCCAACTTGGCTGCTGTCCTCAGCTGACAGTCTCAACCAATCCCACAAAGGTTGCGTCCACCGGCCAATTCTCCAAACTTCTGTCCCAACGCGCCTTCTGCCACTAAAGCCCTTGCAACCCCTACTTCCTTTCTCCCAGTCATCTCATCAACGCCCAATCCTTCCCTGTTCTGCACCTGACGCCCACCACAAGTGTCCGTTGCACCAACGCCAAAACCTCCGCCAGCCATGATGGCAACGGGCCCGTCCTCCGTCAATCCGTCCTGCACTCCTGCGCCCTTCATCCTTCCATTTCACGTTCATCCTCCTTGCCACCACCACGTCCTTCCATTCCACGTTCATTCTCCTTGCCACCACCACGTCCTTCCATCCTGCACGCATTCTCCCCGCTGTCAAAGAGGCCCAGCCCCGGTTACAATCCTCCAACGCTTGGCCCGTTCCCACTGCGGCCACTCCTTCCCTCTCCGCAAGACCCATCCGCCATTCATTGGTTCCCAAACCGCACGGAGTATCCGCTCCCCGTTCCTTTGTCCTCGCTTGCTTCCTATCAGCAGGCTGAACCAATTCTGCTGAGACCCGCCTCCACAACAAGCACGGAGTATCTGCTCCCTGTTTCTTTGTCCTTGCTTGCTTCCTATCAGCAGGCTGAACCAGTTCTGCCTAGACCCGCTTCCTCAACACGCACGCAGCCTCTGCCAAGGAAACCAGTCCCGCGTTTGAATCCATTGTCCAACCCTTGCGTCCCAGCCGCCAACAATTGTTGTTGTCCCCATACGTGCACACCCGGGGCACGGACGGGCTAGGACGCTGAATACTCTAGGGCCCCTTACCACCTCTGCAAGCTTGTTGGCCCAAGGGATGGTCACTGGTGATGGGGACAGAACCCACACTGCCCTGTGAGACAGCTCTGCGTAATCCCATTCCGCTTGTAACCGGACCCCTCTGCACACGCCTGCTTTGTAGTCCAATTCCGTGGATGGCTTGAAATTGCCTTCCCAAAAACAAGATTTGCGCCTCCCCCATCTTGCCAACATGTCACCCTTCAGTGTTGGCCAATCCAGGTTCCGGTATCCTCTCATCTCTTCTACGTCCCAACGCTCTTCCACGTCCTCAATGAACAGGACAAAATGGCGCGCCTTCAGAGTCTGCAATTTTTTCATACCGTGAGATGAATCGCTCCACATCCGTGGTGTTGAATCAAATATGAGGGTAATCCTTTGGGCTGGTGCAGAGGGGGTGGGAGAGGGAGGAAGAAAGAGGGGCAACCACTTCTAGCATCTGTAAGTACCTTCAAGAGACTTTGACAAAATATTGTTCCCGGCCAGACCCCCAGATGTGGAAACAAGAGAGGTGATACCCCCCAAAGTTGTCCTCAGGTTCTGGAAGTTATTGGTCTCAGCATCTGTAAGGAGATTGGGTGCAATGAGTTTAAGAATAGAGAGAGTGTGATGACAAGATAAATTCCTTCCTTCCAATCCTTCCCATACCATTCCCTGGTGGTCAGGTGATGATGATATGATCTGATGTCCCAACCTGGAGTTGAGAGTGAGGTATTTTTGAGTCCTCCCTCTCAAACCTAACCTAGGTACAACCACAAGCAACAAGATAGATGAAATATGACCCCAAGTACAGAACCCTAGCTCCACCCTAACCCTACCCTGTACCACCCACCCCGTCTGAAACCCTCCCCTTTGATATCACGTACATCTGGTTTGTCCTTCTCATGGTGCAGCCCTCCACCGGGCCCTACTTGGAGCCCCCCAGGTTTATCCGTCCGCGCGCGTCCACGGATCCCGCAATCCGTGAGTCAGCCCGCGCTTATACCCGCACAAACCTCGGATCCGGCAATCCGTGAGTTGGCCTGCGCTTATGCCCGCGCAAACCTCCCCGGGGCATATAACCCCTGATTGCCCCGCCCTCGCCTTCCGGAATAGCCACCTGCAAGCTTGGTTGGGCTGGCTCCATCACTTGGTCCAGGTTCCCTGGGCAGGTTGCGGCCTGGCGCCCCCCAGAGTAGGCCCAACCCGCACCTGGTGCCAAGCTTTGCAATCCCTGCTGCTGAGCCCTCATCTGCTACTGCTGAGCTGGCAGAAGGCACTGCTGAGACCGTGTGCACCCCAAATGCTGAGCCCAACCTACCCAACTGCTGAGCGCACAGCCCACAACGCAGCTCCCGATCCAATGTTATAAATACAACACCACAACGCATGGGCCATTGATTTGACCCTTACCATTGACTTGATGGCCCTCAACCGCCCAAAGTGAACACATGGTGTACATGGACATAAAGCTTATACCTTACAGGGGGATGGTGAACCTGGTAGAAGAAGATGGAGACTGCAAGAGATGCAGGAGTACTATCCAGTTGAAAGTACAGGAGTAAGTGAAGTTGGGTTTGATATGAGGGTGAAGCTGATGAAGAGGTTGGATATCTTTAGTTGAAGGAGTTTCAGAACTATGGTTATGAAATTATCTCTGAGTTTGTTATGAACTTCACCTTTGATGGAATATATATGAATGATTACATGAGCCTGGAAGAACAAAAACAAGGTAAATGAAATAATTTTTGTTATCAAAAACAAATTGAACAGAAACAGATTATTTTATAAAACAAAGGAGGAATGGTTTTTTTTCATTTTCTTAGAAAACATTTTTGAGAATGAAGATTGGATTGCCTTTTTTTTTCTGATCATAAATTTTGGTTCCCTGCATCAATTCTGGAGTTGTGAATGAAGGGAATGTTGGTTCTGTAAATAAATACAATACAAAATGGAAGTAATCCAGTATTCATTACCTGTAATATATCTTTACTCTTGCCTTGTTGGTCATCAAAGGTCTGAGAGGAAAAATCCTAGTATAGCTGTGAGAAGATATTGGCTGTAAAAGTTGACTATTCCATACTTGATTAAGAAAATATTTTGTAATTCATAAACAGCTGTGCCCTGACCATTGGATCTTAATCAACAAAGAGCAACTTCAAGTTGAATAGCTGGATCATGCTGAGGATTTCAAGAGTCATTCTTAAAGACTTGATGGATTTCAATCATCTCCAAATTCTTGATGAATGATTCCAAGGAAGCTCAGACCAAGAATTTGATGGAAGCTTAAGTCAGGCAGGAGGTAAAACTTTGGTCTGTTTGTACTGTTGATTACACAGAGTGTGTATGCTTGGGAAAAATTACTTTTTTTTTTCCAATAGAATGTTTGAGTTCAACCAATTAGATTCTACATTAGAGTCTGAAGCAGACTCAAATAGTATAGAGATATTGGGTCTGCTTGATTTGATTATGAACTGGCTTTTTGGAGGATGGTTCCAACATGCTGAGAGTGATGGTATGGTGATGTGATGTGGGATCATGAGCCTTAGGTGCAGGTGAGTGATGATATTGGGTTTGATGTGTGAATCTTGAAAAGGGATGTGCATGGTTGATAGTTTTTTTTTCCTTGGTGATGGATGAGGAGGCATGAATAGCAGGTTTGATGACTGAAAGCTGCAAGATTGGTGAAACCCACAATTTTGAAATACACCAGTTAGTAAAAGTAGCAGGTTTGAGTGGTTGGTCCCTGGATCCTGGAGACAATGTTTTTGGTGTTAGAAAGCACTGAGTGATTGGTTTGCTTTTTGAGTTGGTGTGATGCTTTCAACTTCAAGACTAGATCCTGAGGATATAAAGACAAGTTTTGAAAGTAGGTGGTCTATGACAATAAGATATTAGTTCTGATGTGTGTCAGTGGACTTCTTTTCTAATTGGTGTTTGTTCATTGTCCCATACATTATCATGGGACTAGGGCCAGGTTGGATTTGATTGGCAAGAAGATGGAGGGTAGTATTGAATGAAGGAAAAGTGGTCTGGCTTGGAGGTTTCAGCCATAGATGGGTCCAAAAAAAAAAAAAAAAGAAAGAAAAGGGCTGATGAATTGATTGAATGTGGAAAATGGATCCAATCAGAAGATGGGGGCAAAAAAAGGAGAGTAGGATTAAGAATCTAGGAGGCCAGGTTGATGGAAAGCTCAGAGATAATACCTCAAGAAGAATGAAACAACCCCTCCCCCCCTCCCCTCAAAAATACAATCTTGCCCAGTCGAAGCATTGATACAATATACCCAACATATAGCCCAAGAACAGTGTGGTTATTTATACTCCTTGGTAGAAATTCGAAATTTGAATTTCCCATGTTAGGCTGTTAATACTTACTCACCACTTGCGTCGAAACTGAAGTTGAAGTTATCCCCCGAAGGATGTCATTCAGAGAAGATTGAGATCGAAGGACGATAGACGATAAATACGTATGTATGCACATACATACATACTTACCTACGGCTGACAGGTCACTGACCGAGTGCTCGCGACTTGTTTCTCGGCAAATTTTTCGATCGGGGATTTGATATTTAAAGATGTACATCTTAATCGACCTGGACACCGATCCAAAATCGTGGATCAGTGGTCGCTAAGGATGATTTAAGTTTTGAAGTACGTTTGCGCCAAGACAGATGTATTATGTATATGTACATACATCGATACTTATGTACATACACACTAACAAGTACGTCATCAATATTCCTCTTTCAGACCTACTTAGATATTTACTATCGCGGATTGCCAGTCACACTCATACCTTGGAACGACCCCCCCTAGTCTCGCTGTGCTGAGTTTTGAAATCTGTGATCTATGCATACATATGAGCAATCATATCAGTCTGCCCGGGATACATAACCGGTGACTCATGATCAAACTTACTCCAAACGACCGAGTGAGTCATGTTGGCGCTCGGGGGGGGGGCGAGTCAGAGCGTGATGACCGATCGGAAGTTGGGAAGTGCCGGATGCGCCAAACCCGAGCCACGAGTAGTGATATTGATGATCGTGCAAACTCGTCCTCCATCGTCTTATAAATTAAAATACTGATGTGGGTCAGGTCAATAATGATCTCATCAATCTCAAGCTTCATAGCCCTAGCTCATAAAGGAGCTAGGTCCCGGATGATATATCTATTTATTTATGTAAGATGAAACATATTATTTATTATTTCGTCAAGTTGTCACTTATGTTTTTTTTTTTTTTTTTCGAAATCTGAGATTGGCTTGGGTATAGCTTCCGCCGACGCCGGCCGAGACCCTAGACACGATCCCTCCTCGACCTCCCAAGACACCCGCGCCACTCGCCTCTTGGGACTTCTCCTGTGTGGAGGACTCGGGAATCCTCGGGTGCCAGCGGGAGATCTGATGGCAGCCTTTATGAGTACTTGTGAACTTTGACTGTCACTGTCATCCTGGATAGTCCCCGGGGTCATGGATCCAGGGTGGTGCGAGGCCGTCACCCGGATGGGATTGGGATGCCCGTTGGAAGTGGGTGATGATGAGTGTGGCTCGATCGATCGGCGTCCTTGTTGTCCGTCTGTCCGCGGTAAGTACATAGATTGATGAAAATCAAGTTATACCCCAGGATATCCCGGACATTATGCGCCCCACTCTCTAGTCTTCATTGGAGTGGATTTGCATAATGAGGATGGGATTCAATACATAATACATAATAATTCCCAGGAACCGATTACGAGGATATGAGCGATAGGTACATACATACATACATACATACATACATACATACATATATGCATACATACTCCATCGCGCCACAGCCGCAGTCGTATGTCGATATCTCACACAAGTGCATAAGTACGTCATACCCACTCCATCCCGTCCCCCAGCCCGAGGACTGTTGACCGTTGGGTGTCGACTGTGACGGCTGATGATGGTCAGTGTGTCTGAGACTGCTCATGATCATCAGTGGGTGTGGTCCTCTCCTCCTCCCAACTGAGCACTAGCCATTATTGATACTCTCCACATTTCCTGGTAACCCCACATTGACTGGTGCACACCATCCTTGTCATCGGGTGGTCTTCCTGCTTGCCCTACCCATTCCCAACTGCTATAAGCTGCTCACTTCTCCATCTCCCCCTCACTCACTCCTGCAGCCCGCCCCCCATCAGATCGTATCCTCTTCCTTTGACCATTTCGGTACAGTCACACACACCCCGCCTGTACGTGCATACCTAAATATCTTCTCATTCGTCTCCTCCTCCTCGATCGACACAGCATCCCAAGACACTTGAGAGGCAAGAAAGACTCGAGTCGTGCCTTGATCAACACACCAGAGTCAATTTCATCGTCATCGGCCATTCATCATGGCTAAAGTGATCGTCGTCGGAGGTGGTCTCAGTGGGCTATCTGCTGCCCATACTCTCTACGATCGAGGTGCCAATGTATTAGTACTCGACAAGAACCCATTGTCAGCTCAACTCCCCCCTCCCCTCGTCCTTCATACTCATCCATCGTAACCGAGCATACCCAAACTCATGTTCTGATTCATACCCCATCGATCCCTCTCAATCGACCAATCTCCAAAACCTCCCACCACTAGCTTCGGGGTGAGTCAATCTGAGCTTGCGACCTGCAAAACCCGGGGTAGCTAACCTTACCAATCCATCTAACCTGTCGATCAGGGAAATTCGACCAAAGCCACCTCGGGTATCAATGGTGCTGGTACCAACGCACAGGCTGAACTGGGCATCCCAGACTCGGCAAAGGTGTTTTTTGAAGATACCAAGAGGAGTGC
The DNA here is from genome assembly GCA_025617555.3 of Puccinia polysora. NCBI lineage: Eukaryota > Fungi > Basidiomycota > Pucciniomycetes > Pucciniales > Pucciniaceae > Puccinia > Puccinia polysora. The sequence goes on from CM062624.1 coordinate 52,129,515, forward strand.
GAGAGAACTTGCAAGAGATGATCTCATCAAGATCCTGACCGGCAAGTCGGCCGAAGCGGTCAACTGGCTACAGGACAAGTTTGGTTTGGACCTCTCCAAAGTCTCCAGACTCGGTGGCCACACGTTCGAACGGACCCACAGAGGTGGTGCTCAGTTTCCCGGTATGGTCATGTAAGCTGAGCACCCTAACTCCCTCACCCTCTGGGCACAAGTCGGTACTAACCTCACGTCCGAATGCCGTAGTACGTACGCTCAGATGGAAGCCCTTGAAGAGTTGGCTGAAAAGGATCCTAACCGTGTACAAATCATCAAGAAGGCTAGGGTAACCAAGCTGCTCAAAGATGGCTCTGGGGCTGTCACCGGGGTTGAATACGAGTTTGATGGACAAACTTACACGGAGAACGGACCAGTCATTCTTGCTACCGGGTAAGCAATCATCCCAAGTCCCCTTTGTTGTTGTTTTCTTTCAAGAGAAAAGTGGGCACAGTGGCTTTGCATTAATGCTACTCGAACCGTCAAATGTACAGCGGGTATGCCGCCGACTTCTCAGCCGACGGATTGCTCGCTAAACATCGCCCCGACTTGCTGAAACTTCCCACTACCAACGGCGACCACTGCACCGGAGACGGCCAAAAAATGGCCCTTGCGATTGGCGGTGCAGGTATCGATTGGGAGAAAGTTCAAGTCCACCCTACTGGTCTGGTTGATCCCAACGAGCCGGATGCTAAGGTCAAGTTCCTAGCTGCTGAGGCCTTGCGTGGTGTGGGTGGAATTCTTTTAAACCGAGAGGGAGATCGTTTTGTGGACGAATTGGGCCATCGGGATTATGTCACGGGCAAGATGTGGGAAAACAATAAGGTATATGTTCCTGGCCTCCTTTCTTCCACCAGCCACCGATCAGTTTTTTAACTCGATTGGCAATTTTTCAACCTAGTTCCCGATCAGATTGGTACTCAACAAGGAATCATCCGATGAAATTTTGTGGCATTGTAAGTCGTATTTTCTTAGCTTGCGAATTCCAATCGACACTTATGCGCTCTAAGCATTCTTCCAGGCAAGCACTATGTTGGAAGAGGTCTTATGAAGCGGTTCGATTCTGGGAGCGAGCTAGCAAAAGAATTTGGAATCCCAGAATCAAAACTGAAGAGCACTTTTGACGAGTACGTTCAGATTGGTCAGGGGAAAAAACCTGATCCTTACAAGAAGAGTGTGTCTTTGTTGAAATTCTTGCACTAGCACCCCAGTTTGCTCATGAACTCTCGTTTGCCAAACAAATCAGAATTCTTTCACAACTTCAACTTTACCATGCAAGGACCCTTCTATGTTGCCTCAATGACTCCAGTTTTGCATTATAGTATGGGTAAGTCTTACCGCTTCGGCCTTGGATACTGATTACATTGCACATCTTTACTCACTATCAATCGATTTGCTTTCAGGGGGCGTCGAAATTAACGAAAAATCTGAGGTTCTCGACACAAACAAGAAACCCATCCCCGGACTCTATGCATCTGGAGAGGTGGCAGGTGGCGTGCATGGAGCTAACAGACTCGGGGGCTCTTCGCTCTTGGGATGTGTAGTGTTTGGACGAGTAGCAGCAGATTCGGCATCTTCCTACTTGCTACACTCACTAGCGACCGGATCTGGCCCAGCTGCCCGTTTAGGCCAAATTCAAAACCATTTAAAAACTACGATCGAGGTTAACCCTCAAAACAAGAACGTTCAGCTCACATTTGCTTGGGACGATTCGGCAGCTAATTCGGCGCAGAGTGGCACTAAGTCAGCAGCGCCTGTGGCTGCTGCCCAAAGTGCGCCCCCGCGAGCAACTTCAAACCAAGCAGGGCCCAGTGGCCCGGGCGCGGGCAAATCGATCGCAGAGAAGGACGTAGCTACCTTGAAGACGTATACTTTGGAGGATGTCGCAAAGCACAAAACGAAAGACGATGTCTGGGTAGTTGTCAATGGAGAAGTGTTGGATGTCACTAAATTTAAAGCGTGAGTCTTCCGGATCAACAAAGTCGTCATGGCCTCTGATCAATGGAACATCGTATCTCTGTCACTTCCTTAGCGATCATCCCGGCGGAGAAAAAGCCATCATGTTGTACGCTGGTCGCGACGCCACGGAGGAATTCAATAGTAAGCTTACCATGTATTATCAATCCATCTGGGCGGAGCTAAGTTTCGGTTGCGACCCTTTTTTTGTAAAAAAAAAAATGAAGTGCTCCACGACCCAAAAGTGGTAAAGAAATACGCGCCCGACTCGATAATCGGAAAACTTCAGGAATAACGCATTCGGGTCGTCCTCCGGCTGACGGATCTTCCTTGTAATCTTAGTGTATTATTTGTTGTAATAATTAGGCCTGGTGATAACACATACGTGTGTTTTATGATATTTATGTTCCCTGGTTCTAAGTCCGCATTCCATGATCCGCTTTGAGGGAAAGTACCTGCTTCGGTGATTTACTATGTAAAGAATAGTTCAGACTTTCTATGCTGATGTATAGCTCGTGTATGTGTTACGCATCTAATTTCATCTTGCATCATGTCGTCTATTTCAATCCGATTTCCCAACTTAGCTGCACGCTCAAGCACGTATCCAAGCGCATCGGTTTAACTCGTTCGTAATGGTTGAACTTGGTATACTCAAGGCTTCTTTTACATTTTTCGAAAAAATTCTAATACATCGAAAGGGGCCGCCGAACCGGCTTGAAAAACAGCTACCATCTTTTGTGTATGTACAGTTTTTGTGATCAGCTGATTTCGCGACGGTAAAAAATACAGCATCGAGCGTGGATGTATGTAAGTTCATATCTGTTAGTGAGATTGAAGATTACCCCCCCTCCCCCCCAAAAAGATCAACAAATACATAGAGAAATAAATAAAATAAAAGAAATAACAAGTAGAGAATGAAGTTTTGGATAAGGGTGTTTATTTGTTGAAGTACAATTTGATGACGAGTTGTAATGAGTGAAACGATTACAGAGAAGAGAACAGGCAATTGCTTTCTTTTCCGCATCTGAATCAGGGTGGGTAGTAGCTTGATGTGAAATGGATTGAGTTGGAACTTGAATGTCTGCTCTCAAGGGTTCCAGATAAGATGATTGATGAACTAGTTGTTCTTGATCATCATCATCATTGATTTAGGGTGGATGAGGTACAAGGTTTCAAACAGGTTGATAAATTCTGGAAGGCATCCTAGCTAGGTCTTTGGGAAAAACCCTGTTGTTAACCTTGACAACTTGCTGATTGTCTCAAAAAGGATGGTTCATAGATGTGAAGTGAAAGGCTATGATAAATAAAATAAAATAAAATAAAAATAGGATTGTTATGAATTCTGGAACTAGTTCACTTATTTTATGTCAGTCTGTCACTTGGAGGGACAGGAAGTGGCTACAATGGCTTGAAGAAACAGTCATTATTTCTTGTGTATGTATTTTAAAGTCTTTCTGATCCCCTGTTTTCCCAATGGTCAAGAAGAAATAATTGAGAGATGTTTACTTTCTATTTTTCATTTTTATTTCAATGTTGATCTTTGTGGTTTTGGTTTATTTGTTTATTTGTTTGTTTTTGAGAAAGGAAAGAAGAGAAGAAAGAAGAGAGGAAAGAAAAAAGGAAGAAATAATGGAAAGAAGAAGGGGAAAAAGAAAGGAAAGAAGAAAGTGAAAAAGAAAGGGAAAAAGAAAGAGGAAAAGAAAGGGGAAAAGAAAGGGGAAAAGAAAGGGGAAAAGAAAGGGGAAAAGAAAGGGGAAAAGAAAGGGGAAAAGAAAGGGAAAAAGAAAGGGAAAAAGAAAGGGAAAAAGAAATGGAAAAAGAAAGGGGAAAAGAAAGGGGAAAAGAAAGGGAAAAAGAAAGTGGAAAAGAAAGGGAAAAAGAAAGGGAAAAAGAAAGGGAAAAAGAAAATAAGGGAAAGTAAAAATGTTGATGAAAACTTAAATCCTATATCCTTTCTCTTTCTTTTTTCCTTTCTGTATCTCTTTATTTTTCCCTCTATTTTTCCCTTTCTGTATCTCCTTCTTTTTTCATTTCTGTATTACTCTTTTTTTCTTCTTCTTTCTTTCTGTTTATCTTATCATTTATGGTGTATCCAGTGAGCTTGGTTGGGTGGTCAACTCCCACTGTTCATGTGACAAGCCATAGTTGATGAGCTGACAAAATGGGTTGATAAGGTAATGGCCAAGGGGGCCCCATCTTGTCAGGTCAGCAACCTGGCTTAGTTGCTGATTAACTCAGGGAAACAAGCCAAGGTGGGTGTTGCTTATCAGGTCCTCATTACCATTACAACTAGGAGGATGGCCTCCAGCAGAAACATCATTGACACCAAAGGCCTTGAAGACCTTGAAGATCAGGCTGATTATAAAGAGGAAAATCTTTCCCATCAGACTTCTAAACAAAACAAAAGGCAGTTCCATTGCCATAAAATTAAGAATTCTCAGAAACAATTAGATGAGCAACAAACTCATCAAAATGATTGATTGACTCACAAAGAGTGCCTTCCAAATTCCATCATCACCTCAGATGTTAGGCATCTGATCTGAATGAATGTGCTAGAAAGATCAATGCCTCAGAAGGAGGCAGCCAAAAGATTCAATGCATCAGTGCAACAGATTCAGTGCATCATCAAGGAAGACCCACTCCTGTTGAAGTTCAACAAGAACAGAGAATGCAAGATTTCCCCCATGATGGTCACTGAGCTTTTGACCAACCTCAAAGGGTAATCAAAAACTACCTTGAAAGAAATGATTAAGTTTCTTCAAGACATATTTGAAGTCTTGGTCACCCCTCAAGCTATCAGAAAGTTTTTTAATCAGGTCAATTTCACCTGGAATCAATTATGCAACATCCCAGCCTCTGGGAATCAACCAGATTTGCTTGAAAAATGAGCCAACTTTTTTGGGAATTGAGGCTTGGATCTTCAACAATTCATTGTTTTTGTTGATGAACCTGGATTTTACTGGAAAATTCATTGGGAATGTGGTTATACCCATCTGGTGTGTTTCCATCTATCCATTTCCTTTCTTTCATTTCTTACTTCTTCTTTTTCTCTTTTTAGGCCAGCTCACTGTTCTCAGAATAGTTCCCAAAGCCAAGCAATTAAACCTGATTTGGGCTATTTCCAACCAGGTTTACACTCACTATGAACTCTTGAATGCCAATGGAACAAAGTCCATGGGCATTGGGGCCAAGGATTTCCGCTTATTTTTGGGCATCCTTTGATTGCAAATCACTCCAAAGGACATTATAATCATGGAAAATGCCCCAACCTACTGTGGAAACTAATTTGAGGAGATGAGGGAGAAACTTAGAATTTCAAAGGGAATCTCCATCAAATTCCTTCCTCCTTAATCCCTGTTTCTCAATCTGATTGAGTACTTGTTTCATACCATCAAGGAGTACATTTGATCACAAAATCCCACCAATCAATCCAAGCTTGTAAATCACATCAAGCAAGCAATCCTAGAGGCTGTTACAGCCAAAAAATGTGAAAATTATTTTAATAACTGCAAATTTTTTTATTGGTCCTGTGTAGAGATGCAGCCTATTACAGGCCCTTGCCTAGCAAGGCCATGATTTTATTTTCATTTTTACTTTTTTTTTCATTTTAATGATACACAACAAGAAAAATACACTCTAGGTGGCTTCAGTTGAAAGCTGCCATTGCCAAGTTCATGGCACACCCCTATTGGTTGACCTCCTGAAAAGCAGTGGGTGACTAACTGCCATGCAGCTTTGAGCACATGCTAACCCTGGTTTTTTAAAAAAACCACTGAGTTGACAACCCAAACAAACTCAGTGGGCACACCATATTTCCCCCACAAGTTTTTTCTTTCTGTTTCTGGTTCCTTCCATTCTTTCCATCTCTTTCCATCTCTTTCTGTTATTTTTCATTTATTTCCCCTTTGTCCTTTTTTCTTTTTTTTCACTTATGTTCCTTTCCCCCCCTTTTTCACTTTATCCCCTTTTTTCATTTTCTCTGTCTTTTCATTCATTTTCTCTTGAAATTTCAGGAAGAGAATCTCATTGCAGTGGTTTTTTTAAATAATAGAAATTTTGCCACAGAAAAATGGACACCACCTGTATGCAGGTGGCATTTCTGTATCCCATTGATATCTCAGGGTTATGTGATGCTGTATCTCATCATTAACTATCAGAAGGTGGAGAAATATTGTGACTAGAGATCAGCATTTGCTGAACTTCTGACACATTAGTTCATAATAGATTTTCAAGGGAAATCTAGATAAAAGCAAAGCTATTTCTTCACAAGCAGTCCACACATCATCCAAAAATTACAGCAGTTGGTGTTTGGGAATTCCTTCAAAGTGAAATTCAAAAATTCCAGAAGAGGCCAATTGTTTCCGGACTTGAATTTCCATTAACTGGTCAAAAACTGGGTAAGTCCTCTTATTCACTGCCCAAAATTAAATGCATAAACATGTATTTAGGATAATACTAACACACCATGCTCACAAACTGTACAAATCTTTCCTTATATCATTTAGCCATTCATGGCTTTTTTTCTGTTGGTTTCTTATTCAATAAACTATGCTGGTGTAAATTTATTTTTAATAATTCTACTTTCAATTGGGGAAAATATAGAAAGCCCAGCCAAAATTGTTTGTTTAAATTTCAAAAAATAAATAATATTTGGAATGAAAGATGACAAAATACCAAAGAGAGGAAAGAAAGGAAAAAATAGAGGGGAGAAAAAAAATTCAATATGCCCACTTAGATGTGTTGATCACCATCCCTGGTCTACACAAAAGGGAAGGTTCTTTTGTTTTTTTGAGGGAGAATTTTGACACCAAGGAAAGAGGCAGGCTTCTTTTTGAAATTTAGAAAAGCAAGAGTAGGTGAAATTTATAAAAATAGAAAAATGCATTGAACTAGTTCTGGCCTGAGCAGGAGGGCATCCATTGTGGAAGAAAATAAAAAGAGATGAAGTTGAGTGGGAATAGGGCTAGTCACCAAGACATGTCATCATTGAAAAACTGTCTCATGTTCCATTTCAGAAAAACAAAACCCTCATGCAAAAGTAAAACATCTCATCTTTCTCTAACTTATCATTTGATGATCCTCTTGGGAACCAGCTCTGATAACATACAAGCAAATTGCATCCACATATTGCTTGGCTGAAACACAACAGTACCTTGCCAGAATGCACCAAATTGGATTGTATTTTCAGCTTTCAGGGCACCTAAGTAGTTCCTCATCAAGTCTTTGGCAGTTCATTGGTGTAATTTCATCATCATGGATCTCACAAGCTTCCAAAAACATCTGCTTCTCTTGTATGTTGTCTTTTTGATGTTCATATTCTGTAACTAACAAATTTAGTTACCTTATTGATATCTTACTGTTTTCATTAACTCATTACCCATGTCTTAGGCCCCCTCTGGGGCTCTCTAGTTGTCTTAACCCTGCTACCTTAGGCCCCCTTTGGGGTTCTCTAGTTGTCCATAAATACTGGTCCTTCCCTTGGACCAGGAATGAAACCCATCTAATGACCAGACAACTAAACCGGAGTGTCCCTTCCTCCTCATTGGATCAGTTTCACTTGACTATAAAAGTATTACCTCTTCCCCTTTGGTTCTTTGTAGCCTCATCATTTCCAGTTTATCTCTCTTTGGCATCATAAAATTCCTTCAACTTTTCACAGTCAAAAGCCAAAATCTCATCCCACTAAGCTATCCAGTCAACTTCATTGTTCCAACTGGTTTACTTACCCTTATTATCTTGACCTATCCACACCATCTTCCCTACTCAATCTCACCATCTCCACCATCCCTTCCCTCAGGTTGCCCACCTCCATCCAATCCATTCAAGCCAAACTGATCAACCTCAAACTCTACGCTTGAGATCAATCCCCACCTCTGCTGCTTCTTGGCCCTCAATCAGCAGTCCTTCCCTCTCCCTTATTGCTTCCTCATCTCATTCCTCTTCTTTGGCATTCCTTGCTTCTTCAACATTACAACTTCAATCCTGAAATTTCTAGCTTTCAACTTTGATTTCTACATGGCCCCTTTGATCCTACCGCCATCAACCCAACCTCAATCTCTACAGTCAAACTATTCCCCAATCCTCTCAACACCTGGCTCCATTGCCTATTGGCTCACTACCCAATCCTTGCGCTTTGCCCGTAACTCCCCCTCAATCCATCAGCACGGTGACAACCATCCTCCCAGAAGATTTTATCAGCGCCCACCAAGGGCCCAGTTTTATGATGTATGGCCAAGCTGGCTTGATCAAAGAGGAGACCAAAGTTGTATTCATTCCAGACGTGAATGCAACTTCTCACGGCGGAACTGAAAAATAAAAAAACAACACGAGTGCCCAAAGAATGGCTACAAGTTATCTACCGCCCAATTTGACACCTGCAGTTATTCCACCTCAACTTTCTTGCCCTTGCACCCTTGCGGTCCTCATCATCTGGTCAATTGCAATCACTCTTGCCATCTAAATTGCCCTTCCACCTTGCCTGAAAAATCATTGCTGTCTCTCAACCTTCCCTGACCTCTGACATCTTGCCCCCTCTCTTCTCTCTCCCCTCCTCCACAATTGCAAATTTGCTTGCTCACTCCCCCTTGCTTTCCCGCTGGTTCTCTTGCTGCCTTGATGGCGACCTCAATGGAAATCTCAATTGCTGCTCAACTCCACCTTTGTGCGCCTCTCCTTGCTCTTCCACCTTTCAACCTTGCTTGCTTACACTCTGCAACCTTGCTTGCACATTCACTCACAACTTGTTTGCCCTTCCTTTTGTGATCTCCCTTCCTCACCCTCATGCTACCTAAACCACAAACCTCCTATACCACATCCATCCCCCATTGCTCTACTCCTCAGAATCCCCATCTCACCCATCAATTGCTCCTCTCATCAAGGCATCCAACTAAAATAATCATTCAAAACTGGGGTGGTCCATTCATTTGGCCCATCCTGTCAACCTTGCCATTCTCCCATTGCTCCACCCCCTACATCTCTCCTTGCTTCATCTCATCCGCTCCTCATGCTAAATAACTACTTGCTTTTCCCAATCCTCAAGCTACATTACCACTTGCTTGCTCCCATCCATCTCCTCCGCTTCAACCCCTACTTCTCTACTTGCTCCATCTCCAACATCAATACACCCATCATCAATCCAATTCAATCATCATTCCATCCATCAACCATATCAACAACATGCAACTCTAATCACCATCAACAACATTAAATTCAACTTCAACAACATATCTATATTCCTTCTCATCTAGTATTCAACAGGCTGGTGTGTTGGAATACTTCCCTTTTTTTGTTCAATACTATCTTCATATCTTCCTATCTTCCACCCTCTCTCATTACCATCACCACATTCATTAAAATTCAATACTGTCATCACCCATCATCATCAAATAACTGTCACCACTCCATTACAACTTCATCTCTATCATCATCACCATCATCATCACCATTGTCAAATAAATCACTCTCTTCCTCTCTTTCTTCTTATTTTCCTTTTGCTATGTGTTTACTTTCTGTTTCACTCTTCTTTTCTTTTTCTCTTTTCTCATTTCTATTCCTACTTTACTATACTGGCACACCTGTGCGGGTAAAGTCTCTTATATGTCACAATCACTCTTACACTCTCTTCCACGCGCTTCTTTGTTCTCTGTCACAAGTAGTTGTCTACATTTCACATCAATGTCTCCTCACCAAGTCTTCTTCACTCATTCCTCACTCAACCATGAGGGGGATCTCAATGGTCATCCACTCACTCGATCCACTCTCAATCATCTGACGCCTTTGACTCAACTCTTTCCCCAATTCAACTCGACTCTTTTCTTCTTCTCTTATCTTTCTTTCCTTTCATCTTCTTCTCTTATCTTTTCTCAATTACTCAACGCTCCTCAACCTATACTCAATCTCACTCATCTTGTCAATATCTGACTGGTAAGACTTTAGCTTGTCGTTGATTCTCTTTTCCAATCAATCCTGTCTAATTCTTTATTCAAATCTCTATTCAAGTCTTACATCAGCACAACTTCAACTCACTACCAAAAAATACCTCAACTACTGAAGATCTTGACAAGCCATCAACCTTTGTTCATTGCTCAATGTTTGTTCTTCTCATCAATTCTCTTTATTGTTATTGTTTCCTTCTCCTATCATTGTTTTCTTTCCTCTTAACTGATTATGTCCATCTTCCAGCCCTCTTAGTTCTGAAATATAAAAAGCTTTTCTCAGTGAATCAACAACCATCACCATTACCATCATCATTACTATTACCATTACCATCACCATCACCATCATCATCATATCATTCTTCCCCATTAAGCTATACCATTACCCTCATCATCATCATCATATCATTCTCCCCATTAAGCTATACCATTTCCCTCATCATCATCATCATATAATTATTTCCCATATCATGCTAGGAAACTATGCCTGAGGTACTTGTTTCTCCTCTTAAAATAGGCTATCATTCCCCATATCATGCTAGGCAACTATGCCTGAGGTTCTTGTTTCTCCTCTAAAAATAGGCTATCATTTGCCCATCTCATATCCTGACAAGGTGGTGTCTTGTCATATATTCCTCAATTCTCATATTATCCTCTCATTTCTCATGAATCTCTGGAATAGTTGCTGGTTGTAAATTGGTTACTAAATTTTTCAGTTAAGGTGGTGTGTTGTCTTTTTGATGTTCATATTCTGTAACTAACAAATTTAGTTACCTTATTGCTATCTTACTTTTTTCATTAACTCATTACCCATGTCTTAGGCCCCCTCTGGGGCTCTCTAGTTGTCTTAACCCTGCTACCTTAGGCCCCCTTTGGGGTTCTCTAGTTGTCCATAAATACTGGTCCTTCCCTTGGACCAGGAATGAAACCCATCTGATTACCAGACAACTAAACCGGAGTGTCCCTTCCTCCTCATTGGATCAGTTTCACTTGACTATACAAGTATTACCTCTTCCCCTTTGGTTCTTTGTAGCCTCATCATTTACAGTTTATCTCTCTTTGGCATCATAGAATTCCTTCAACTTTTCATTGTAGACCAATGTATCCAGACATTTAAAAAAAGATAAGCTTTCCATGGCCATTGCATGTATTGGCAGAAGGAGAAAATTGGAGGAACTCAAGGGTATTGCTCAATTACTGGGCTTGTAAATATATTTGATTTATTACTGAGATAAAACTTTCAAAAATGAAAAAAAATACAATAGATGACATAAAAATTTCAAAAATGAAAAAATACAATAGAAACAACAACATCAGCCATATTGGGCCTTCTTTCCAAAATATGTTCATCAATTTTTGAAGAACTACAATTTTTGAGTTTTAAAGATAAATTGGCTAGTTTTTTATTAATTTGGAATGAGCAGCCAAATTGAGTGTGGGTTGAAGAGGTTTTTAAAATAGGAGAAGGAAATTTAGTCTGATGTTCAAAATATTAAGATGTTCAAAATATTAAGTCTCCCAAAGAATTTCAATAATGCCTTTGGCTTTTGCAAAGTAAACAATACAACCAAGTTTTGGAAAAGATAAAACATGACCCAAATAATTCCAGGGAGGAAGGATAGGCTGTCCTGTAGATCTTTTGATTTAAGAAAATATCCCATATGTAAAACCATTTAAATCATTCTTATCAGTATGGAGCCTTTTTGAGAAATCATCAAATGTCACAACCACAGTGGAAAACATGCTGAAATCTTTATTTGCTTCCATCCACTCAAATGAAGACCAGTTTGGGATTAGATATTGATCTGAAAATTTCTTGTTTTGAGAATGAGCTGAAGTACACAGTGACTGGATTCTTTCAAAGATGAATTTGTTGTGTGCAGGAAGATGCTCCCACATTTCATCACCCTTCTTGATAGTCTCTTCATGCAAACCTGGTTTGCAAGAATAGACCCCTATTTTTGATTTGAAGTCAACATGGATTCAATTTTTTGGATTTTAATAAAAAATTGGAAAAACCTGCAGAGGCACCTTTATCAATTCCAGCACAAAATCCAATGGCATGCATACAGCCAGTCAAGGCTGCTGTGTTTTTTTTCTGATTGAATGGCATTTCTTTGCCTTTTGTTACAAGTTGGAGATGATGTTGCACAAATTATCCATTTGTGGAGTATTTTTGGGGGACTTCAAACTGTGGTATTCAAGAATGAAGTAGGGCTGAAATTGGCAGTTTTGGACATCATTGACAAGCATTTCAGGGACCATTTGTGGTAAGCCAACATGATTGGCTGAAAGATTATACCAAAGGTTCACAAAGTATGTTGGCTCATCACAATCTTGTGTAAATTTTCTTCTGGCACTTTTAAGCTTTTTGTTACTTTTGGATGTAGAATATACATATGAGTTTTTTAGATTGTTTTTTTTTCCTACTACAAGAGGTTTAAATCCATGTTGTGTCTCCTTGGAGTCCCCTGAAACTCCAAGCTCATCAAAAATACAAACCATGTTTCAGGATGACACCCAGGAATCACAACATAAATGGAAAAACCAAACAAAAATAATGTAGAATCAAAAGTTTAATTAGTAATAGAATGAATGATATTGAGGAATAAAGTTCAAATCCCATACCCATTTTTACCAGAAATGCCTTCATTCAATTCCATCAAGATTGATATCTACAAATACCCCCCCTTTTTTTTTTTTTTTTAAAAAAAAAGGTGACTTACCAATGGGGTGGTGGTTGTGGTGGATGAGGTGGATGAGGTGGGTGGTTGTGGTTGTGGTTGGCGGTGGTGGGTAGTGGTTGGTGGTGGGTGGGTGAATTGGTTTGCCTCCTAGTAGGGCAGGACCTCAAATTGGAGCTGACACACCCCAAGTGTGGTCCAGGTGACTATGGGGGGGGGGAGTATCCTGCAGGAAATGTGTGCCCCTCACCCTTGTCAACCACAGGTGGGGAGGGGATTTGAAATCCACCCCCCCTTTCTTGGGGGGAGAACCCTATTGCTAGGTGGGGGGGTGATGAAATCCCCCCCCTTGGCTTGCTAGACCAAGCTGGTCCTGCCCCCCTTGCTTGCTAGGTGGGGGGGTGATGAAATACCCCCCCCCTTGGCTTGCTAGACCAAGCTGGTCCTGCCCCCCTTGCTTGCCAGGTGGGCAGGTGATGAAATTCCCCCCACCAAGCCGGTCCCCCCACTTGCTTGCTAGATGGGGGGGTGATCAAATCCCCCCCACCAAGCCCGGAGCCAAAGATGCCAATGGCTCCTCCAGAAATTGGTCCTTAGTTGCTACCAAACTCATAGGGGAAATCCCCCACCTAGCCAACAGCCATCAACCACCCCACGCCTTATCATCTCCATTTTTTTGTCCCCATTTTCTCCTTTTACTCCTTCTTTCTTCTCTTGTTGCTATTTTTCCTTTTTGTCTATATCTGTTCCTGGGCCATCTCTGAATCAAGCGCAATTAGGGGGCTGGTGTGAGGCCCTGCAGTGATGTTGTAAATACCTTAAGCCATCTTGAATATTCAAAGTGGTCCATGCGCAATGCAAAATCCACTATCAAAAAAATCACATCATATATGCTAGAAACACAAAAATATATACATAACTTAGCATATAAAAGAAGAAAATTCTTGTACCTAGAGATTGATTCCTTGGGGGAAATTTGATACTCTATTTTTCATGCAATTAACTGAGATATACAATTATAGGTTATGAGACTGCAATACCATTGCGCTTAACACCCCCCTATCCATGCCTATTGATGCCTATCCATGCCTATTGATGGCTATTCATGCCAAGGCCGGTTTGGTTGTTTACCAGAATCTACAAGAACATCACATAGAAAGGTTCAAGATCAAAGAGTAAAAAGAAACAGTTTAATTTATATGCATAAAGTAATTAGGATCAGAAATATGGAATAATTTATTTTTGTTAGCTTTGGCATAATTTATAGTACCATACTGAATGCTTCTACAAGTGTTTAGGGTTCTGTTAAGATTCTCTCACTCTCTCCGCGCTTCCCCCTTTACACAGAGTGGGTATCCCTGGATATATTCTCTGAGACTCTTTTTTAACTTTTCCTCTTTCTCTCTTGTTTTCTTCTGGATGATCATGTTGTTTCCTCTCTTATCTTTTCTCTTTTCTTTTTTTCCTTCTTATTCTTCTCCTCAACCCACCTAATCCTCAATTTACACCAACACAACCACTGATCCATTCTCACCTCAGCAATTCCTCCGCTTACAAGTCCCTGACTGGTAAGACTCAGATCCTTTAAAGTCTCTCAATAGGATCACCTCTAATCTGTTCTTCTCATTCATTCTGTCTGGAACTCCAAGACTATTTCTTGTGTTCTCTTCTCTTGACCTCTGCTATCCATCTTCTCTTCTATACTAACGATGCCACCTATCTCAACACTCTTTAGGCTCAAGCTCTTATGCTGGTTCTGAGTCATCTAGAAATATAGGCTTATTTTATCAAGGTTAAAAGCCAAAGACTCTACAATCAAACCTAAACAAATAAACCATGACCAAACCAGCTGGAGCGGCCAATTACTCTTGTCAAGCTGGAGCGGCTGATTACTTTCACCAGGTGGCTTTGAAATCCTTGGTCAATACAATCCCTCCTTTGAACAAAGAGAACTACTCAATATGGTGAGACAAGATGTTGATGCTGTTTGATCTGAAGGATATCAAGGAAGCTATAACTCAAAATTCCGGACCTCTATCCTCTAAACAAGACCAAGAAATAAAAGCTATAATCCTATCAAAACTTGACAGTACAACTCATGCAAACGTGGTCAACTCCTCCAACATATCATTTTCAAAAATACTATGGGCCCAAAGCACGCAAAGATTTGCATCTTCTCAGACAGGGAAAAGGGCAAAGGTGTTTAACAATTTTCTACACTCAGCTTTCCACAAGCATGCTATCAAGGGATTCATCACCAAAATGCAAAAGTCAATCACAAGGATGACAGACGTAGGAATTGAATTACCCAAAGACATACTTGCATACCTTCTACTTTTCAAGTTTCCACCCATTCTCAAAAATCTCAAGCAGAAAATCATGCACGTTGAAAAGAACCTGACAGTGGACATAGTATTTAATCATCTAATTCAATATAATAACGAGAGGAAGGCTCAATCAAATCCAGTCAAACCAGCGGCGGACGTCTCTCTTGTGTAAACCAAGACAAAGATCCATAAGGAAGAAAAGAAGCCAAAGATGAAATTTTGGGAAGGCTATCACAACCCTAACGCCCCTCACTTGGAATCATCTGGTTTCCATCTCCATCCTCAAATTTCACCGGAATGGTGGATCAAACAGCAAAACAAGTGGAAAAATAAGATGAAGAAGACTCCTACTATAAATTACCATACCCTACTAACCCTCTGGATCAGCGCAGACAACAACCCCAACCTTCTTCTGGACTTTGGAGCAAATTTCCACATATTCAACAATCTCAAATATTTTACATCCATCAAGCTACAAGAAGAATCCAAGGAGATCAAAACAGGCAAACTGGAAGCAAACCTCAAATTATGTGGTACTGGAATGGTCAAATTAGAGTGGAAAGACTTGGTTATTACTCTCAAGGACTGCGTCTACGTGCCTGAAATTGTTGTTAATCTAATTAGTCCCAATCTTCTTGCCCAGAAAGGCTGCTGCCTCAACAAAACTTGAGACAATTTCTCCATCATGTGCGGAAATCAACCAGTACTTAAAGGTTTAATTTGCAACAATCTATTTTTCATTGAAAAACCATGATCAACTGGAAAAAACCAATCTGTGCATCTCTCAAATATTCCCTCAAAGCAATTCTCTTCTGACCATCCTTTTCTACTCAATATCCATAAGATGTATGGACATGCCTCCATCTCCACCCTCAAGCCAATCATTAAGGACCTCTTCACCAATGAAGAACTCCTAAGATTCCAATGTTGAAGAGTAAGATTACTTGATCTTCATTCTCTTGCATGTCTACTCCCTCTATTAAACCTCTGGACCAAATTCACCTTGACCTTGTTGGACCAATTTCACCTCAATCTAAAGCTTGTCACCACTACATCCTCATACTGGTGGATAATTACTCAGGTTACTTAGCGGCTTTTCCTCTTACCTCTAAAGATGAGACTGATGAAACAATTATAAGCATAATCAAGATTGAATACAAAAGACTGAACTAATATCAGTCTGAAATCCTCTCCAATGAAGGTACCAAATTCATCAACTCCACCCTCAAGGAATTTGCAAAAACCAACCACATCAAACTACAAACATTGGGACCCTATCATTCCCAACATAATGGTTGAGCTGAGAGAGCCAACAAAACAATTGTTGAATACGCTTGCGCCACATTCTCATCCACTTGGCTGCCCAAATATTACTGGCATATAGTAACCCAAAGCTGCTGCTTCATGCTCAACCAGATTCCCCAAGAAGGTGATCACCAATCTCCCTGGGAACTCATGTTTGGTAAGAGTCTCCCTGCTAATTACTTGAAACCTGTAGGTACCTCTGTTTTATACCTTGCAAATTGCACTCAAAAAGGTTGAAAGTTTGATGAAAAAGGACTCAAAGGTATTTTGATTGGGTTCAACCCCACTTTCCACTTGTACCTCATCCTCAACTCACTTGGTGCGGTTGTCAAAACCAAACATGTGAGATTCCTCAAAACCCAATCAAATACATTCCCCCTTCTTGAATCTCCCAGTATTGACTTGTTTTCACAACCCAATCCAGAAATCTATGAAACTGATTTCTCTGCAAAAGACAAACAGTAATCAATCCAGAAACCTGATCCTGAATGTCTGGATTCAGAATCTGATACGGAGGATGCCAGTTCCCTGGAACACTCTCCCAACTCTTCTTTTCCTGGTTCTCCCAACTTTCCTCCTCCTCTAGTTCCGGAATCTAGCACTCAAAGACCTAATCTAAGACCACAAAGCAAAATTTGAAAGGCGCAACAATATGGCTTTCATCACTATTACAAGCCTCCATCCTATAAAGCCGCTCAAAAATTCCCCGAATTGCCCAAGTGGAAGAAAGCGTTGGAAGATGAGTTGAGCTCTATCAAATCCCAAAAGGTTAGGGAGGAGTACTATGATATACCAAATAACGTCTTGAACACCACCTGGGTATTCAAGCTGAAAGAAAACTGTCATGGGGAGCCCATGAAATATAAGGCCCGTTTATGCGTACAAGGATTTGAAAAGATTCAGGGTGTAGATTTCAATGAAACCTGGGCCCCAACTGGAAAAATAGGGTCTCTCCACCTTGCACTGCTCTATGGTCTCAAAAATAAGCTGAATTTCACCCAATTCAATGTCAAAGGGGATTTCCTTCACGCGCCACTGAGAAAAAAAGTCATAATTAGAAAGCTGTAAGACTCCAAACGGTGCTAGGCCCTGGAAGTTCTGCAGAGGGGAAAGGTGCCGTTTAGGCTGCCCTCCTGAGTGTTACAAAAATATTTAAATGTAACCAAGATCAAAGTCCAGAACCTGGTAAACGGGGGACCAAATGTAAGAGGATAAAGATTATAGTGGTCAGTAGCTGGGAAACAACAGTATCTGAGGCAAGATGGTGCTAGGGAAAACTTGAATAGAAGAAGTCAAGGTTTGTTCAGAGTTCAACAATACAAGGCAATTGTAAGTAACAACGCCCACAAGCTAATAGCTCTGGTCTTCAGCAGAAGCTTAGGAAAGATCAACTCAATCCCAAACAACCTCCAGGTTCTCAATGAACCTGCCAAACTCTCCACAATCAAGCGCTTTAAGGGTACCAGATAACTGTGGGTGGCTGCACAAGACAAAGCTAATTGTTTGAAGAAGCTCTAGAAGCAAAACAATAATTGATTCAAACAAGAAAAAACCAACACTTCTCAAGGGACTCAAGAGTAGTGTGGCGGAATTCAACTTCAAAAGAGATGAAGGGAGGTTTAACACTCCAGGTTTTAAGCTTAATAAAACCTCTTCAGTCAAACGTGACTGGTTCCAGAAAGGTAATAAAAGGATGATCAGGAACAGTATGGTTGGATAAAGGGATCAGGAGTGGTTTAACACACTCAAGAATTCAACTAGTTGAATTCTTCTTCAACCAGCAAAGCTATTTGTTGGTGATAAGGATCAAGGATCAAGGTTTTGAGTATGGAGGCTCAAGGATCAAGGGGCAATCATAGATATACCCAAATTTTTGTCTCAGATAAAGGGGAATGAAGCCCTACAGATGATGTATTGCAAGGTGAAAATGATGATGATCCTCCCTGGTATGGTAGAATGTGATGATGATGGTGTGATCTGATCTGATGTGATGATAGGATATATTGTGCTGATCCAATGTAGGATGATGGGATGTGCTCCAAAAGGCAGGGGAGAGCCCCTCCTTATATGGGCAGGAGGCCCTGTTAGACTATGTACAAGAGATACTACAAATAAAGCGGAAAAAGAATTGTTTTTATTTTTTATTTTTTTATTTTTTATTTTTTTATTTTTTATTTTTTGATTTTCAGATAAAGCTGATCAGAAAAATTTGATCACGCAGGCTGGTGGAAATCCGGCCTGCCTGACAGGGGTGGGATCTATCTTCATCCCTTCACCTATCCTGCGTCCGTCCATGGATGGACGCGTGCGAAAATACCAGATCACACGCACCCCTTGCCCAAAGGCGGAAGGGGTGGGAAAAGAAAAATGGGCCAGACCGCCCGCGGGTGTCTGCGGGTGGTAGACGTCACTCTCCCACCCCCACTCAAAGATGGAAGGGGGTGCGAGTTATGGATGGATCAGCGTTGGGGTTCAAGCTCTTGTTGTTGGAAATAGACTTGGGTAGGAGTAGTAGGAAACCAACGGAATGATTGATTGCTAGTAGCCATTCAATTGGGTTTGAGATCAATCCAAGACCACTTGTGGGCAGCTGACGGTTGTAGATAGATCAAACAATGGCCCAACCGAGGCTATGATTCTCTAAACCAAGTAGTTGGGTATGGAGTTGCAAGTTTTGGAGTAGGAAGGGATTGGGAGTGAGGGTTGATGGGATCAATGGATGGGATGATAGTGAGTGAGCATGAGTGGGATCAATAGAAGCGTGACAAAGATGATTTGGATGGAGGTAGGTTGGATTGTTTGAGGTGGGATGGTGATCTGGTTGGATAGGAGGTGTGAAGATAGTTCTTGTTAGAGTGAAAGCCGGTTGATGGAGCTTGATATGGTTGCAAGGTTGAGGTGGATGATTTGAGTGATTGAGAGATGGATGATTGATGGGCATTGTTGGGATGGTCTATTGTTGTTGATCAAGTGGGCAAGGTTTCTTGACATCGTGCGATGGATGGTGGTTCAGGTTTGGAGATGAGATCTTGGGCCGAGCGGGTCTCGGCCCTTGCATTTGGCCAAAAAGGAAGGGGGGGAAGGCAGAGAGAAGGGATCAAACGCAAGGGCTAGGGGATGGGACCAACAGAGGCCTGTCCTAGACTAAAGGGACAGGGGAACGCTTGGCAGGATGAGAAAATTGGAGGAGTGATACTGATAAAAAAAATTCCCTTTTTTTTTTTTTTTTTTTTTTTTTTTTTTTAAATGACACCTAAATAAAAGAATTGTAAAAAAAAATTTGAATTTTCTTCATGTGGCCCAGGGTGTCCAGATTTGGTCACCAAATCTCTCCCCAACTTACAGACTGTCCCTAGTCTGCATCTGGGCTTGATGTCATAAAAAAAAAGAAAGGAAAGACGATTGAACACAAGGAATGGCCGTTTGATCTTGAGGGTGATTTGAAAATAATATCTTGATCCATCCAAAGAAAATCCTAGAGTTGACTGCAATAAAACAAGGAAGGCATCCCAGGTGCTCACGTATGTGGCATACAGTAGAGTTTCACAACAAAAAATGCAGCTGATGACCCTGGTGGTAAACAATTGGGAGGACTTACTTCTGATCAAAGTTGCCTCTACAACAATGAAATTTTGTGACCTGATCAGCCAAGAACCTTCTGGCCATCTGATTACCATCCAGTTCCTCCAAAAGATATTATCCACCTCTGAATTGACAGACCACTCTATAAGGACCATTCCAGCAATTGGATAAAAACTTTCCCCACTGAGTTTCCAAGGATCAATTGGTAGCTAAAACTAGATCACCAGGATTCAAGGGGTCACTGACTTGATTGGAATGCTTATCCTCCCAATACTGGACTGATTTTTTCCTTGACTCCATCATTTTCTGATAAGCTTTGTCACAAAAATCTTCAATTTGCTCCAGTTGCTTGGATCTGGCAACTAATAGATCAGTGGTGGAAGAAACCTTTTCCCAAGAAATACCTAAGAAAGATTCCGTTTCCAGATCAAGAGGAATGACAGCCCTTTTTCCAAAGATAATTTTGTAAGGATAATTTTGTAGGGTGAGTAGCCAGTGGTTTTTTTAGTTGAGATTCAATTGGAGAAGAGGACCAGAGGAAGAAATTTGCAGCAATTCTTTCCACTTTCACCGGCCAACGTGACAAGAGCAGCCTTCAGAGGGGCATGGCCTCTTTCCACCATGCCTTGTCCTTCAGGATAATAAGGAGTGGTCACCCTATGTTGACCAGGAAGTGATTGGATCATTTTGGCCAGTTTGCCACCAAACTCAGAGCCACCATTGGTTAAATCAGATCGAGCCAAGCCATAACGCATTGTCCAAGTCTCGTAAAGGAAAGCTGCTACTGATTCAGAGCTGAGGTTCATAAGAAATTTTGCTTCAACCCATCCAGAAAAATCATCTCTAGCCACAATGAGTTACTTAGCTCCACCAGCCTTAATGTGAACCACATCCATAGCAATCCTTCCAAAGACAGTGGACTCTCCAGTGGGATAAACAATTTCAGCCGGGCGCCTAAGATCACATTTCTGACATACTTTGCAACTCTTGCACCATTGAGAGACTGATTCCTTCAAAGATGGCCACCTGAATTGTTTGGATATTTGCCGATAGGTCTCTGTTTCCCAACGATGCCCAAGGCCTTCATGGAGACTTTTGAGGATTGAATCTTGCTTGGAGGGGATTGTGACAAAAATTAGAGCACAAGAATTGCCTCTTTTCATAAGCCTAGTACCCTGGACAAAGAAGTTGGAAGACTTCCTCCTGAGCAATCTAAAATCTTTAGTGGAGAGATCAGGAGGCCTTTGGAGAGTGGAAAGGTACTGCTCTAATTTTAGACAGAAAACTTGTTGGAAGCCAGAGTAATTTTGAGAGGAAAAGGTGAAGACTGGACAAATTAAAGGCTCCTCCTCATCAAAGTCCACTCCAACATCCGATTCTTTGTCTCCAAGGGGGCGTCAAGATAAACCATTGGGCATGGTGAAGGATTTGCCAGGACTATGAACAATATCAAACAAGAAAAGCTGGATAAAGGCCACCCAACGGGTCATAGGAGCATTTGGGAGGCTGGGGGCATTAGTCATTTCAATAATGGATTGTGCATTGACTTGTAACTTGAATCATTGACCCCAGAGGACAGTTTGGAGTTTCTTCAACATTCAAGCCACGCCACAGAGCTCCAGTTTTGGTTGGGAGTACCTGGATTCTACATCTGAAAATAACAGGGAGTCATAGAGAGCAGGACGGTCCCGACCATTTTCATCTTCCTGGGTGAGGACAGCCCCAACAGATTGATAACTGGCCTCAACAGCCAATTTGATCTTGCCAGCTCCCGGTCCATAAGCAATCTTCCTCAAGACTATGTCCTTTCCAACAATCATTTTAAGCCGCTGAAAAGAATTTTCACACTCTTGGGTCCAGATCCACTCAGCATCTTTTCTGGTCAGGCGACATAGGGGAGCACAGATTTTGGATAAAGATGGGATGAACATTTGAACATAAGTGACAACACCTAGAAAACCCCTGACTTCAGTTGGGTTGATGGGAGTAGGCCAAGAGGGGATTTTGTTGATCTTGGATGGAGCAATCCTTCTTCCTTCCTTTCAGACCACATGACCAACAATTTCCAGAGCAGGGACACAGGAAGTTAATTTGGATCTGGAGACAGTGAGGCCAGATTCTTCAATTTGGAACAGGACCCTTTCCAAAGTGGTTGCATATTCCCAGATAAATCAACAGATTCCTGAATGCCAGGGTAAGAGCTCATTTTTATAGTCAGAAACTGGTCCTTTAATTCAGCCGTCGTCAATGAAGATACCAGAATGATTGGGGATTTCATCCTGGATGATCCAAACCATTTGAGCCTGATAGACCGCAACTGAGTTGGTGGCACCTTGAGGCAATCAAGTAAGCTAGAAGAGACCAAGAGGAGTATTGAATGTGGTGAGAGGGCAAGAAATTGGATGTAAGGACCATTTGTCATAGCCACCCATAATGTCACCTAGACCATAGCAAGATCTCCCGGAGAAGGATTCAAAAAAATCTTTGTTAGCAGGGGGAATACCAGAGTCTTTGATAGTAACCTTATTTAGTGGCTGGAGATCATGAAATATTCTAAGTTTACCGTTACTTTTAAGGACACAGAAAGCAGGACTGGAATAGCTAGAAGTTGAATGTTCATATAAACTGGTTTGGACTTGTTCCCAGAGCAAATTGATGGACTTGTCAACTTTGGCAGCAGGGAATGGGATCTTTTTCTTTTGCCAGGGATCATGTTCTACTACAGGAATGATATAAGGCAGACAATAGGACTCTTTCAAGAGACCTCTCTCTTCTTCACAGAAAGCAATAGCTTTCTCCCTAAGAGCCAAGAAATTTTTGATCAAATACAACTCATCAGGTAGAAGCCATCCATCTGGTCCAAAGTTGACTACTCTCAGACGTTCTTCAGTGACATGGACAGATGGGATGAATGGACCAGCAAGAGATCAAGGTAAACAACAGTAAGGATTGCGGGATAGAGGAGGACGCCTAAGAGGAGGATTGAGATTGAGAGGCGTTGGTTGGTTGACTGGTTGGATTTTCCTGGCAACTGGTTTATATTTGGAGGCAAAAGAGAGCAGTTCTTGTTTTTGCCAAGAGTTGACCAGAGAGATCTGACTATGGGGATCGAGACCAAGTTCTGACGCCTTCCAAGTTTGATGTTCTGCAACGTTTTCGAAAGGTGCCTTTTCCACAAAAGAAGTCCCAGGGGATAATCCATTGCTCACATGTGTGGCACAAGGTAGGGTTTCAAAAATGATGCTAGTAGGATACCCCGGTGGTGCACAATTGGGAGGACTTACTTCTACCCCAATTTGCCTCCACTGAAGCCCATATTCTTCCATACAAAAGCCACCAAAAATAGGATCAAGATTGGGATTTAGTTTAGACTCATTGCGGAGATTCAAATTGGAACTGAAAGAAGTTTGATTAGGAATAAGAGTATAAGGAAAAGAAGAAACAACAGATAAAGAAGAAATATTTTTGAATTTTTCCATTGTGTTTTGTTTTTGATTTTTGATATTTTTGAGATCAGAGGAAATTGTTGAAAAGAAGAAGAAATAGGCCTTGGGGATGAGGGTTGACCCTTGAGTTGAAGTTTGAGGCTGATAAGAACTACAACTATTAGTAGGATCAACTACTCCCATAAAAAATGAGAAGAACTGGGATTATCCTTCTGTTTAGGAAAATGACTGGGGAAATCTCTTTCCAAGCAACCAGAATCCAAAGAACAAAGAGGAACCTCAATTTTTCTACCATCTGAATTGGGGGGGAGGATTCTCTCCCCAACTTGATTGGAAAACATCAGGGTTTCTCCAAAATCAATTAGGAAAGGTTTACCCAAGATCATAGGTCCATCCAAGCGTGTGATCCAGAAATGACAAGTTCCAACAATGTTTTGGCCAATCCGGACTGGAATGTCTTCAAAGATTCTAACCAATTTGCAAGAATGGTTCCCTATTCCATAAACTGAAGAGTGAAACTTACCCTAGGGCTGAGTTTCAGTTTGCAGGCCATAGCACCCAAGATCAAGTTGAGCTGAGAGCCAGAGTCAACAAGGAGAAAGACCATTTTAGCTGATTCACCAAGATGGAAGGGAAGAAAACCAAGAGGACATGAGTAAAGACTAGACTCAGAAAGGGGATCTGTTCCACCAGAATCCTCTATCAAAGCTCCAGAGGAGACCTTGAGTTCCTCAGGACCAATTTCCACACGTCAACGCAAAACCCATTTCTTCACTCCTTCAGCAACAGATGGAGAGATCGATAGGAGTTCAGCCACAGATAGATCAGGAATTTTAAGATCAGAAATTTTCTTTAATACCCCTTCCACAGCATTGGGGTGATCTTTAGAAATTCCCCTCTCCAACCAAACTTTGGGCTGGGTGGAGGGAGGAAGATCCGGTGAAGCAGGAACAGGATCAGGGGATTGAGGAGTTTTAATAGATGAGGAAGGAGGATAAGGGGATTGAGGAGTTTTAATAGATGAGGAAGGAGGATCAGGGTGATCTTGAGACCTTTCCATGAGCAGTTCTTTTTCCACCTCCATGTCTTCTACATCAGAAGAGGGCTCAGGTGAGGATTGTTGTTTGGGCGGTGTTCGGAGGGTTGAGGTTGGCAGGGATGGAGCTTTATGAGGTTTGGGCTCCTCATGTTGCTTCCTTGCTGGATTGGATTGGTAAGTACCAACCAAAGAAGAGGAGGAAATAGCTGGGGGATACCAGGGTTGAAGAGTCCCACAAGAAGATCGGAAATCCACAGAAGTCAAGGATGCCTTCATAGGAGGGGATGGCTGGTAAGAGGCCACCACATGAAGAATGGGGCAAGATGAATCAAAGGGGATTAGGGAACCATTAGGAAGAAAGAAGTTATTCCCTTTTTTCTCTACTAATTTCTTGTCTTTTTCCTTCTGGAGTTCAAGAAATTGACCGGTTCCATGGCCTTCCCTGTGGCAATAATAGCAGACTATAGTATTTTTAGGAAAAGAACTAGAAGGTTTAGGAACAGCAAGAGAGGAAATCTTTTGATCCATTTTGTTTTCAAAGGCTTTGAGCAGTTTAGTGATCTTGCCCATTGTGGCGGTTTCTCGGTTAGGCTGAGGGTTCTTGGGCCTGCAATCAGATTCCATTTTATTCATGATCTTTTTTGACTCTTTGAAAGAGGTGGAATGGACTGGTTCCGCAGTTTGAGACTTTTCAAAAGTGAGGGGTGTTTGACCTTTCATGACTTTATCCACCACTCCCCTAAGGATAAGGAAACCAGGGAGCTTGAATCAATTATCACTGGTAGTGATCATGGATCCAGACTCAACCAGTTCTTCCTTGATCCTTTCTTGCACTCCAAGAGAGAAAGATTGGAAAAATCGGACTCAAATTTTGTCTACTGTGTCAATGTGATTGATTTGGACAAGGTAGGATTGGATGGGATCCCAAGATTTCCTAAAAGACTGAAAATCAGAAGCGGAAGCTACACCACCATTGGAGACCCACTGAGAGACAAGGTTATCTAGATCCTGCAAAGTAAATTGTGCTACATCTATTTTTCCCCAATAAGCCAACATTGCTCCACGCAGCAGGGTCCAGTTGTGCCGTTCAAAACCTTCAAACAACTTGATGATTTCCATTAATTCATCAGAGGAGATAAAAAATTGTCACTGGTAGGCCATATTGAATTCGCTAGCCCCGTCCACCAAAGCAGCCATCTTGTACAAGTCCAAGAAGCATTCCACGTTTGTCCCGTTGAATCCTAAGTTCTTGTTCTGGGGCTTGATCTTAACCATCTTAGGACAAGTAGAAGATTTGCTGGTGGATTCCATTTTGAAAAAGTTTCCTAAAAGATCCAAGGAAAGGATTTCCAAAGTGGCTCACAAATGTGGCAAGAGTAGGGTTTCTCAAAAAACAACAAGTATCTTGCCCAGGTGTTGCAAAATTGGGAGGACTTACTTCTAGAAAATGTTGCCTCCACGGATCAAGATGATGACAGAAAAAAAGAAAGAGATTGGATTACAAAGTTGATGATTGATGATGGGACTGTAAATCCCAAGGTTGCTGGTTCAATCCAGGCCTGGGGGACCAAATGTAAGACTCCAAAGGGTGCTAGGCCGTGGAAGTTCTGCGGAGGGGAAAGGTGCTGTTTAGGCTGCCCTCCTGAGTGTTACAAAAATATTTAAATTTAACCAAGATCAAAGTCCAGAACCTGGTAAACGGGGGACCAAATGTAAGAGGATAAAGATTATAGTGGTCAGTAGCTGGGAAACAACACCATCTGAGGCAAGATGGTGCCGGGGAAAACTTGAATAGAAGAAGTCAAGGTTTGTTCAGAGCTCAACAAGACAAGGCAATTTTAAGTAACAATGCCCACAATCTAATAGCTCTGGTTGTCAGCAGAAGCTTAGGAAAGATCAACTCAATCCCAAACAACCTCCAGGTTCTCAATGAACCTGCCCAACTCTCCACAATCAAGCGCTTGAAGGGTACCAGATAACTGTGGGTGGCTGCACAAGACAAAGCTAATTGCTTGAAGAAGCTCTAGAAGCAAAACAATAACTGATTCAAACAAGAATAAACCAACACTTCTCAAGGGACTCAAGAGTAGTGTGGTGGATCTCAACCTCAAAAGAGATGAAGGGAGGTTGAACACTCCAGGTTTTAAGCTTAATAAAACCTCTTCAGTCAAACGTTATTGGTTCCAGAAAGGTAATCAAAGGATGATCAGGACCAGTATGGTTGGATAAAGGGATCAGGAGTGGTGTAACACACTCAAGAATTCAATTAGTCAAATTCTTCTTCAACCAGAAAAGCTATTTTTTGGTGATAAGGATCAAGGATCAAGGGTTTGAGTATGGAGGCTCAAGGATCAAGGGGCAATCATAGATATACCCAAATTTTTGTCTCAGATAAAGGGGAATGAAGCCATACGGATGATGTATTGCAAGGTGAAAATGATGACTATCCTCCCTGGTATGGTAGAATGTGATGATAATGGTGTGATCTGATCTGATGTGATGATAGGATATATGGTGCTGATCAAATGTAGGATGATGGGATGTGCTCCAAAAGGCAGGGGAGAGCCCCTCCTTATATGGGCAGGAGGCCCTGTTAGACTATGTACAAGAGATACTACAAATGGAGTGGAAAAAGATTTTTTTTTTGATTTTCAGATAAAGGTGATCAGAAAAATTTGATTACGCAGGCCGCTGGAAATCCGGCCTGCCTGACCAGGGTGGGATCTATCTTCATCCCTTCACCTATCCTGTTTCCATCCGTGGACGGACGTGTGCAACAATACCGGATCACACCCACCCCTTGCCCAAAGGCGGAAGGGGTGGGAAAAGAAAAATGGGCCAGACCGCCCGCGGGTGTCCGCGGGCGGTAGACGTCACTCTCCACCCAAATATGAAAGGGGGTGCAAGTTATGGATGGATCAGTGTTGGGGTTCAAGCTCTTGTTGTTGGAACTAGACTTGGGTAGGAGTAGTAGGAAACCAACGGAATGCTTGATTGCTAGTAGCCTTTCAATCAGGTTTGAGATTGATCCAAGACCACTCACAGGCAGCTGACGGTTGTAGATAGATCAAAAAATGGCCCAACAAAGGCTATGATTCTCTAAACCAAGTAGTTGGGTATGGAGTCGCAAGTTTTGGAGTAGGAAGGGATTGGGAGTGAGGGTTGATGGGATTGATGGATGGGATGATAGTGAGTGAGCGTGAGTGGGATCAATCAAAGCAAAAGGAAGATGATTTTGATGGGTTAGATTGAAGGATGGAGGTAGGTTGGATTGTTTGAGGTGGGATGGTGATCTGGTTTGATAGGAGGTGGGAAGATAGTTCTTGTTAGATTGAAAGCCAGTTGATGGAGCTTGATATGGTTCCAAGGTTGAGGTGGATGATTTGAGTGATCAAGAGATGGATAATTGATGGGCTTAGAAACATCACTTATTTCTCAACCAAGTCCAAACTTAATGCCCCCCTGGACTGCTATCTCAAACTCAAATGGGTCACTCACCTCATTGGTGAAATCTACCTCTCTCCTGAATGCAAGCCAATGATATACATCAATAATAAGGGGCTGGAAGACAAAATAAAGAAGTTTGGGTCCCACTCTAAGTCACGAAACATTGATATCAAAACAAAAGGCTTACGCAAAGACTTCTCTCTCTCTAAATACAATCTGGTTCTCATTCCAACCAACACCATGATCGCGGATCCCCTCACAAAAGCTTCCTCTCTCCTCTCTGTAAAGCTCCTCCAATTAAAATTGTTCTCCTGAATCTCACCGTGGGCAATCCTCCCCTCCTCTTACCAGTAACCAGGGGTGTTAAGATTCTCTCACTCTCTGCGTGCTCTTTCTCTCCGCGCGCTTCCCCCTTTACCCAGAGCGGGTATCCCCGGATGTATTCTCTGAGACTCTTTTTTTACTTTTCCTCTTTCTCTCTTGTTTTCTTCTGGATGATTGTGTTGTTTCCTCTCTTATCTTTTCTCTTTTCTTTCTTTCCTTCTTATTCTTCTCCTCAACCCACCTACTCCTCAATTTACACCAACACAACCACCAATCCATTCTCACCTCAGCAATTAATCTGCTTATGAGTCCCTGACTGGTAAGACTCAGATCCTCCAAAGTCTCTCAATGGGATCACCTCTAATCTGTTCTTCTCATTCATTCTGTCTGGAACTCCAAGCCTATTTCTTGTGTTCTCTTCTATCAACCTCTGCTTTACATCTTTTCTTCTATCCTAGAAACTCCACCTATCTCAACACTCTTTAGGATCAAGCTCTTATGCTGGTTCTGAGTCATCTAGAAATATAGGCTTATTTTATCAGGTTCTAACATTGATTTTTAAAGACATGGCAAGACGGGTATACCAAGAATTTTCTACAGGAGTAAGTGTGCAGTGCCAATACTTTTTTGATTTCCCAAGTAACTTAACAATTCCTTTCTGAGTAGAGAAATTGATCCCAAACTCATATTAAGGTATGACAAAATGTCCAGAATGAACATTGTAGCCCTTGGAGGGAGTAGCAAGTGATCCAAATGCTTTCTTCTGTGGTATGAATAAAGCAAAGGCAAAGTTGAATATATCATTTTCATCAATGTGGGGTGAATTTCAGAAGCTGTCAGAGGTGGAGGTGAGATGAGGTGAACAGGAGCTGGCTCCAAGAGGATCATCAAATGATAAGTTGGCGAAAGATGGGATGCAATAATTTTGCATGAGGGTTTGGTTTTTCTGGAATGGAACATGTGTCATATTGCTGAAGAATCCTCTAAGTATAATAGAAGCCCTTTCAGAGTAAGACTTAAGTTCTTCATACTGGCATTTGGCAGTAGCAGTCTTTAGGTCCTTGATGTATTGGCCAATAATTTCAGCTGTTACCATGGCCTTTCTCCATCCAATCACACATATTTTTCCTGCCCATGATCTAGATGGTGAGCCCACTGGGTTTACAGATTTCTTGCATTGGTACAGGAACCAAGTAAAAAAGTCAACATCACCATAATCCTGAGGTGATAGGTCCTGGATTGGGGTAAATTTGATAAATTCAATAATCTCATTCTTCTCCTTATCAATCAGGAGAACTCAACCATGATCAATCAGTTGAAAGTATGATTCAACAAAGGCATGTGCCTCTTGTAACTCTTAATTTTTTGGCTTTCTGGGATTTTCAGGATCAATCTGGGGATAGAGCTCACATTCTCTGTAGGACCTGTAACTCCACAAAATTTTGGGTTTCTATCCCTTGTTGTTTTTACCTTTAATTTTTTGGGTAAAGAGAAGATCTCTATTCAGTTTTTACTGAGCTGGTTTTCCTCCAGAAATCTTACAATTACAATATGCTTTTGTCCTGGTTAATCATGAAAGTAACAAAATTAATAGTTGAGTGGTATGCAGTTCATATTCACCTGGGGATGTATCCATAGCATATTGAATTATAGAATTGAAGAAAGAGAATTACAGCAAAAAATTGGGGAGGGATTGGGAAAATGTCAGCGTTGAATCAACATAAATGATAATAACAAGGAAAAAACTATACACTTCAGTCTTTTTTCTGGCCATGAAAATATCAATTTGGATGGTAGTTATTCACTGGGGAGAGGAATGTGAGGCCTTATACCCAAAGAGTTTGAGTTATGTTAGCAAAATGTGGGAAAAAAGGTTTATGCTTCTGTCTCATTGGGAGAATTTGAGGTTTGAAATGTGTGAGAAATCTTAGTGGTCTTCTCTGTGGAGGATAAAATGATTGATTGAGCAGTTTTAAATGAGTTCTCCATTTCTTTTATACGCAGGAGTAAAGCATGAGTTGAAACTTAGATGTGAGTGCTCACCTTGGGTTCATCAGGGTCAGATTTTAGTTTCCTTTCTGTTGGCAGGATCTTGCCTGGATTGGTTGGTTGGAGATGCAAGTAGCCTGTCTGATTTTGTCAGAGTCAAGTTAGAGTCAGGGGGAGTTTGCCATTCTCATAGGCAGGGTGATCATTGATGAAAGAAAAGGAGCTTGCCATTGTGTCACTGATAGGGCAATGAAGAAAAAAGAAAAAAAAGGAACTTGGAAAAAAGCTTGTTCTAGGTTAGGCTGGATGTTGGGCAAAGCAGACCAGAGTGTCGGCTTTCCAGAGCTGATTTTGAGATTGCTGGTCTAAGAGGCAAGATTTTAGGTTGGTGGGAGTTGAGTTGGTTTGATTGCTTGTAGCTGATTGAATCTACAAGATTAAAACAAGAATAAGTTTCAAGGGTTTAAGATGGAATTTGTGGTGTTGTTATATAGCCTTGGATTGGGAACCACACTGCGGTTGGTGTGCTCAGCATTTGGTAGGTCAGGCTCAGAACTCAGATGCGCGCGGTATCAGCAGTGGCTGCTGCGGGTTCAGCAGAA